>PVIR01000004.1:167835-308203 GCA_004026965.1 Petromus typicus
ACAATACTGGGTGTGGAGACTCACACCCAGCAGCAACCAGTACCACATACCACAGTGCTGGGCGTGGTGGCTCACGCCTGTAATCCCAGCACTCGGGAGGCAGAGGCAGGAGGATTGTGATGTGAGTTTGAGGCTGAGCTCAGGGCCAGCCTGAACCACAAAGCGAGACCCTGTCTCAAAAAAACCTAAAAAAAAAAAATAAGGTCCATACTATACCTCTGTGGTTGATCCCCTGCTTCAGATCCTATGGAGGATAATTCCAGTACTAAGGGTAGAACCCATAGCCATACCCAGGCTAGGCAAGCGCTCTGTGACTGAGCTACATGCCAGTGTGTGCCCTTTTTATTTTTATTTGGGTCTGATACAGGATCTTGCCAAGTTGCCCATGTTAGTCTTGAGTCTAGCCATCCTTCAGGCCCAGACTCCAATCAGCTGGGATTGCAAGCATGTGCCACAATACCTGGCATTTTGATAAATTCATAATAGATCATATCTACCAGCATGTGTCACACAAAATGGTTTCATTGCCCTAAAAATCCTCTGTACTTTGCCAATTCAACTTGCCCTTTCCTACTGCAGTCCTCAAGTTCCTGATTTTTTTTTTTTTTACCATCTTCTTAATTTTGACTTTTCCAAAAAGTAGTATGAACAGAATAAAGGTAGGTAAACTTTCAAATTAATTTCTTTTTCTCAGCAATATACAGCAAAGTTATTTTTATGTCTTTTTATGGTATGATAGTTCTTTTTTTATCACTGACTCACACTCCATCATGGAATATAATTTGCTTATCTATTTACCTACTGAAGGATATAGAATAGCTTCTATGTTTTGGCAATTTTAAGTCAACAGACTGAAGATATTTATGTATAGGCTTTTGTAAACACATAGTATTCACTTCATTTGAAGAAATGTCAAGGATTATGATTGCTGTATGGATTAGATTATACTTAGTTTTGTAAGAAACCACCAAACTATCTTCAAAGCAGCAGTACCACTTTGCATTCTCATTGGCCATGAATAAAAGTTCCTGTGTTTCCATAACCTGACTAATATTTGGACATATCGGTGTTTTGGATTTCAGTCATCTAAAAGTAGTGTGTTCACTACTGTTTTAATTTCCAGTTCCATTGTGATGCGTGGTGTTAGATGTCTTTTCATGCACTAATTTTCCATATGTAAAATCTTCTTGGATGAGGTGTTTGTTAAGGCCTTCTGCCAATTTTTGATTGATTGTACATCAGATTGTTTAGCTGTAAGAGTTCTTGCAGCTGGGTGTGGGAGAGTCCCCTTGTAGTCTCTGCGACTAGGGAAGCTCAGGCAGCAGGATCATAAGTTCGAGGCTAGGCTGGGAAATTTAGTAAAACCTTGTCTCAAAACAAAGTAGGAAGGGCTAATGATGGAACTCAATCATAGAGTATTTGCCTAACATGCTTGAAGCCCTGTGTTCTTTCTACAGTATTACAGACAGCTAAATCAGGTAGAAATAGAATATACAGCCAGATGGGGAGGGGCCCTCCAGAGAGTCAGGACAAAAGGTGAAAACATACTGCAACGGTGTCCACAGGCACATTAGTTGGGGGACAAGCCTTAACACACCGACAGAAGGACCAGGCCTGCATACTTCCTCAAGGGGTGAGGTAGGTTTTTCTGGTCTGGGAAGGTCTAGAGAGGCATCAGTCACCTTGTGACTAACTCAGCTGTGTCATACCTGCCTGCAGCCTCCCCAGCTACATTATAATACCGCTCCCCTTTCTGGAACCTTCCACACCAACTTTCACCCCCTCTTACCACTTATAGATGTGCCTTTAGAAGACATTTGTCCCAGTGCTTCCCCCCTGTGAGCATCAGCAGCTGCAGCAGTCCTGCCGCAAGTTGCAGAGGGCTGAGCAGGGCTCTGTCCCTCCGTTAATGCTTAGGGAGCAGGCAGGAGTGTGCGGGAGCTGAGAACTGCTGCACCACACTGGACACAGATCCAGATCTCTGCACTCGGGACGGGCGAAGGCATTGTGAAGGAGAGGGAGGATATGAAGAAGAGAAGCAGGAGGAGGAGCAGAAAGACAGGAGAGGAGAACGGAGTGTGGTAGGAAGAGGGGGAGAAAGGAGACAGGGCTGATGACTGGTTAAACAAATCCTTCCAGTACTTGGCCAAGGAAGCCAGGTGTCTGAGCCAGGGGCAGCCCTGGTTATCGAGGTGATGGCTGCATAAGTTTTTCTGAGGAGCTGAATTTTCCATCATTTTCCTTATCCTCCCTTAGTCTTTTGTCTTGTTAACTAATTGCCTTCTTTGCCTTTGCTTCAGACCGGAAGACAGTAAATAACCATGAGAGTGTGTTTGCAAGCTGTGTGCTCCCTCCTGCTGGCTGCACCCGGGCAGCACAGGCCCTGAATCCTAAAGGTCAGCAGCAATCGCTGGCACCCACCCTCCAGCAAGCTAAAGGCCAGAAGGACTGTCATTTGTTACGCGGAATGACCTTCATTTCCTAAGCCTCTCGGCCTCCCTCTCGTTCATGGAACTTTACATTCTCTGGCTCGGTGGCCGGCTCTGACTTGCTCCTAATTGCTCTGGTAATGAGTGTAATAATGAAACGAGCTGATGGAGCAGGCTATTAGGTGGGTGGTGCCTGGCTGCAAGCTGGGGGAGGGCTGTGTAACAGGAAGCTGCTCTCCCAGAGTAGAGGCCCGGTTGCTTTGCAATGGGAATCCACCTACAGCCTGCGGGCAGCTATCATTTGGGATCAGCAGCTACCGAGAAGAGACAGGGAAAGCTAAATGGCTGTCTTGGAGTTGTCTCTTCATCATTATGACACTTCTGCCAGGGCGATTTCCTCTGTAAACACACAAAGTGATTTTATAAATTACTGTTAGGCAACTGACGGGTGGTTGTTTATTTGTGCTTTTTTTTTTTTTTTTTTTTTTTACAGCAGTAAAATCACCTCTTGGGCTTTTCAGAGCTCAGCAAACCGTCATTATTAAAAACAAAAGTTATTAGTTTCAATGTCCAACAGTAAATCAACGTGAATACTTTGCTGGCTTCATCAAGCAGGTCTCTGGGTCCTGCAGAGGCACAATTGACAAACAAACCCGTTTGCAGGGGGGGCAGGATAGGGTTTTCTGGCTTTAAGAGGTGACCTCCTGCTGAGGCAGCCACCTGTTGTACCTATAGGTTTTCAAAGTGGGAATCAAGTTGAGCTAACTTGATCATTTGGAGCACAATGCAAATTCACGCAGAGCAGCCCTAAGAGAGGAAGCCACTCTCCCACGGGACAATGCTCCTGAATTTTGCAGCATCACCCCTTCCTAGTGATCACATGCTGAGTCTTTTATATTCTTCTCTACCTTTCTGCTGTCATTGTTTTTATTGTTTGTCCCTGTCTTAAGATTTGTTGTGTGTCTGGCCTTCTCAGCTCCAGGACAACTCGTGATGGCTGCATGGTAGGTCTACAAATAGTACTTGCCAAAGAAATGCCTTGTGGATTGGGAATCCCAAGAGCAAAGCCAACTCCTAGATGATCTCTAAGAGCCTTTGACATCTCAAACTCATCGGACTTCTAGACTCATGTCCTCGGTTGAATCCACCTCATGTCAGTTGCCTCACACTTCTTTGCATCCATTTGTGCTCACTCAGCTGCCATCTCGATTCTACAGAACCCTCTTGGGCTCAGCAGCTCCCTATTGGGAGGGAGGTTGCTGCCACCTGCAGACTGCCATGTCTTTCCATTGCTCGATCTCCAGCCTTCCATGCTCACCCTTCCTTATCACCTTGGCCTTTACCTACACAGCTGCAAATCTGGGTAACTTTAGAGGCTTCCTCACAAATTCTCATCGACTTGTTTTTTATCCCTTACAGTCCCTTTTCTTTCTTCCACCCATCAATATGACACAGTTACAAGACTCAGCCTTTTAAATCAGAACTTTTTGTGTGTCCTATTTACTCCTCATAGGTTGGAAATGCCACCCTCAAACAGACAGACAGACAGACAGACAACACACACACATACACACACACACAATCCTCCACTGTGGTTTCTTTACAGCAGAACACTCTCTGGTTACTCCTTGTGTTTTTGGTGTTGTTTTATCAATCACAATTTCTCACGGGAACCAGGGTGACTTGCTGGATATGCCCATCCTGAACATTAGGAACGTGTAACGAGCTTAAAATGAACAAGGAGAAGGAAGGATGATCCCAGTGCACAGTATCCGCAGGAAAAGTCGTGGGCTGGCTGCTTTGTCCCCGGGGACTCTCCCAGAATCCACCCTCCTGCAGAGCCCTCAAAATTTCTCTGAAAAAAAAATAAATAAAAGGAACCCAAAATAATGCCAGGATGATATTACAAGAGTTTAATTCTAATTTGTTGAAAATTCTTAAGATACAGCTCAGCATTTCTTGGTCTCTTCTATTTAAAGTAGAAGATAGATGTGCACTTAGGCACAGCTTGACTTAGAAGCTGCAATATTAATATTAAAGCAAATAATGCCTTGTGTTAACCAAGGCTGGTACCTGTTACAGGGAATAGATATTCATCCAGCGTTAACTTGTGGACACACAAGTGCGTGCAGGGACCACAGGAGGAATTGTTGGGAGCAGCGTGAGGGGCAGGAGGGGAAATAACCAAGGTTTTACAGGTAGAGTGAACTGGGTGGGAGAGGAGCCGCTAAGGCACACAAAGAAGCCAGGCACAAGCCCGAGGTCCTGAGGCTGTTCCTGAGGCCCTTTGGAAGAACTTCCCTGAGCTGGATCCACTTTAGGGAATGAGACACTCAGAGTCCCCTATCATCACCTTTGGCAGCTTCTCAGCCCACTTGGAGCTCAGTTTCTTGGTCCTCTAAATTGGGCCTAGCAGAGATCCTGCAGGGTTGGTAGACTTTAGGGAAGTGGATGATTTCTTAGCAGACATAACTGTCATTAGCGCGCTAGAGTTTTTACTTGACCTGAGTCTGGCTCTTGGTTGGCCATTTACAGAGTCTCCCACAGAGGGCAGGACACGTGATCCCCACTATTCTAACTTCTTGTGCTGGTCTTGATCTCTCGTGGGACATGGGGGGTGGGCAGGGTCACAGGTCAGCTGGTGTGAAGTTATCAGTCCATCTAATAGAGGATGTGGATTTCTTATGAGTCAGGTCAGACGCTACCTGAAAGGGCAGAGGGAGGGCTAGAGTTCTGGGTGGTGGCTGCTGCTTATGTTTCTTAGCTTCTCTAAACACTGAGACTTTCTCATCTGTAAAAAGAGAAAGTTGGCTTCTCTGAAAAGCTGTGAGAATTACATACAAGCTAACAGAAGAAACCTTATGAATGGACTTGCCCTTTCCACCCTCCTACTAGCCAATGCTCTGTCTCATCTCTGCTCAGAATTCTTCTCTTCCATGATGCTCTTTGGGTCCTTACAAATTCCTGGTCTCTGGATGTGGAGGACTGGCCTTAGGGAGGAAAACAGTGATGCCATGAAGTTCAGTGGACAAGAACAGAATCAAAGCAAACATGTCTCATCACATCACCAGGCTATGAGAATTCTCATGGAATCATTGCGCTGTCACCCACAGCCCATGTGTCTAGGAATCTGGTGCCAGGAACCGTTAGAATTTTATGTGAGCAGAATATGCCAATTGTAGATTATTGTTTTCTCAGAACTTGTAAGGGAACATCATTTACACAGAAAAGGAATGATTACATTTGTTAATTCAAATGCTTGGATATGGGACAAGCAAAAGAGGAAATGATTCTTCAGAATGTGTACAAAGTTTTGTGTCTGGCACAGAAAGATTACACAAACTTCAGCTGAGAAACAGTCTTAGTAAGACGAAGCATCAGAAAGACCCAGAGAAGAGCTGTGGGAGAGTTTAGTGGTTTCACAAGCAGTGTGTATCGGGCTAGAAAAATAGTTTCTAAGACAAGAATGTGTAATATCAAGGTAGGACAGGAAAAATAAAAGATATGTAGAAAGGAAAGAATGACTAAAAATTCACTTTTAAGACTATTACAACTTCAGTATCTCAGTCAAAATGACCCAAAGCGATTCCTATCAGCATTCTGTCCCACTCGAAATTCCTCAGAAACACTGAAAGTCCAGAGTGGCTTTATTAAGAAAGTAAAGAGCTAGACCACTGGAAAATTGAACTCTGATTGGCTATCTCATGATATTAAGTAAATCTTTTTATTTTTTTTCTTAGGCATGATAGAATCTATGTATTTAATGTTTTCTAAGAACTTTTTCAAGATAGACCTTAAGTATCTGTGGAGGACATAAATTCTTCAGGATTCCCTCTGCATCACACAGGAAGGGAGACAGAGGTGGGGAAACCCTACAAACAGTGATGCTGGCTGGGGTCAGGCCTGGACTTCCATGGCACTGCTCTGTTCGCTTCTTGGATGTTTGCATTTTCTATAATGCCATCGTGTGGAGAAGCTGCTTCATTCTTCCAGAGTGACTCATAACAGCCTCAGGCTAGAGGCCCCTGGCCCACCTGCCCCACAAGCCTTTCTGTGTCCTCTCCTTGCTGTTAACTTCCCTTCTCTACTTAGTCTTAATTACCTGCCTTATGTTGACCCACTGGAAACTGACCTCTTGGAGCTGGAAGGTCTTTCCATTTCCAAGGTCTTCTCTCCGGGGTACCTGAGGACTGGAGCTTACTGTGGCAGGAGATCTCCTCCCTTGTGGCCTTGCTTTGGCAGTCATTTCTACGTGCTGTGGCTAGCAGGGCAGAGTACCACCTTGGCAATTCAGGTGCTTTACCAGCTAACCCAAATTATTAGTCTTAATACAATTTTAAAACAATTATCAAGCTAACCGGATGCAAATGAAACAAAATGAACCTATAAATATATGTGTTTTTCAAATTAGTAATTGGATTTTTTGATGATCTTTGGCATGACATTGATAAGCTGCCTCTCATAACAGTCTAATTAGGCAATATGTAAACTTTGGCATTCGGTTCTGTCCTAGTGGCTTTTTCAAATGATGTTTGTAAAATTTGCAATTTCATATTACAGATTAAAAATTAAAAACTGCAGGAGGCTAACATTAAAATGAGAATTCATTTCAGGGAAAGCCCTGTAGACAAAATTCACCCTAATAGAATTGTGCATAAGGGGCTGCAAATCACGATGTATAGTTACACAGGGGAAAGCTTGTCAAAACCAGTATTGTTGGTCTGTAGTTCTATTCACAGTATTAAACCCATCAGCAAAGCCACTTTGGGGAAAATGTGAACATTATCAAAGAACAGTAAATTAGCAAGAAATTAAAGCATATACCCTTGCATTTCCAAAACAAAAGATCCCTTCATTAAAAACCTTTCATCAGTGGTTTAATATTCATAGCAGTAATTTGCATAACTAAATCAGTTTTCACTGATGAGAGACGACCAAAGTTTTTTCACTAATTTCTTTTTTGAATGAGCTCTCTAGTTTTTTGATTAAAATTTCACACCAGTAGTTGAGTGGAATTGAATACATGGCTTAGTCATATTTGCAAGTCTTATCCTTTAAAATACCAGATTAAATGTTACTTCTTAAGAAGGAAGGTATTGTTCAAATAGCTTTGTTTACCTTAACTGCATCTATTTTTCTTGGCTTGAAATTTAGCCTCTGTATAAAAAGCCTGTATAATCAGAATCAGTTGAGAGTGGTTGGACTCATTTCTTGCTGATATTTGAACTTGTGGGTAGGTGTTGTGTAAAGTAGCTTCTGTGACCTACTAATTAAGGCAAAACCATCTATCTGCATGGATTTGTAATTCTAGTATCTTAGTAAAAAGGCACCAATCTCCTAATATGATCCTTCTCTAAAGACAAGGTGGTTTCTCTGGTGAAAAAAGAAGGCCTGCTGTTTATGCCTTGAGGACAGTAACCACAGGAGAGGTTGATGATTGGCCTATGGAATCCCTAATATGTGCCTGGGCTTGTTAGATTCTTTGAAAACTTCCAGGTGAAGCAAAGCAGTGATGGTTTGCGGTGCTTGAGTGCTTTTCATTTGACACATGTGGGCCTAGCAATTCAATCTGATTTAAAAACAAATTTGCAGGGCAAAGCATATAGATAGCAGCAGCCTGTGTCCCGGGAGAGAGAGTGCATGATCGTTTCCTTCTCTCTTCAGGAAGAGCTCAAAAGAATGGTTTTAGGGTGGAAAGAGGTGACGGTCATATGACTTTACTGAGCTGTGCGTGACTTTAGGAGTTTTACACACTGTGTCACGGAAAATGACTCAGGGCCTTGTTCATGCCTGTGAAGCTGTATGGTGGGGGACACTGGCTTCTCTGAGGGCAGATGTTCTAGGCTGGCCTGATGATTTTCTGAGGATTCTTAAATATTTTGACCAGTTGCATTCCTTGATATCCAACTCAAGAAACTTAAACTCTGACATAAAAATAAGGAACTTAGAAAGGTATTTTTGAAAAACCTTTGTAATAAATGCCCATATAGAACTTCCATCCACTCAGCGTGTTTATGGGGAGCCTATAGGACACTCAGGACTCTGCTTCTATTTCATGAGGTTTGAGAGGCAAGTCCTCTTTGAGCTGTGGATTCCACACCTAGTCTAGTAGCACAGTTCTCACCCAGTAGTTACATGGCATCATAGGATGGCCATTTGGACTGCTGGGAAGATTAGATTAATTAAATTTTTTGATCTCATTAGATTATTCAGTCAGTATACTGGCCTTTCAGCCTACTGTGGTCCAGACTGCACTAGTGGTGCAATATAAATATCTCTGATGTTAATGGGAGGAGACTCTATTTCATGAAAACTTGATTTAAGAAACCATTTGTTTTTCCTTCAACAGACTTGTACTTCTTTCATTGTTCATTTTACTTAGATAAGAATTCTAATGCAAGAATTCTAATTCTTATGGCTGCATGTACAGGGTCCTGCAGGGTTCATCAAACTAGTAGGAGGAAAGATGGAGAAGAAGGGGATGTCATGGGAAGAGTTGGGGCTGTAATTGGATGGGTGGGAGGACAATTGAGATAGCATGACTACTACTGGAGATCCTCACATGGGGGCGCATGTGGCTTGTTCCTCAAAGAGACATTGGCATTGTGAGGGCAACCCCGCCCATGCTTCCATTGAACATGGTCTTGGTCAGGTACTAAAGACCATCTGAGCTCCAAAAGCATCTTAGTGTCCACTCCATGGAAACGTGGTGAAAACCTGGCAAGGATGCTCAGAAAACCTAGAGCCTAAGACCTAAGATGAGGACAAGTCAAGGAAGACTGCCCTGAAAACCCTGAATTCCCAGTGAGGACATCTACAAAGCAAGATCACAAATACCTGTGGCCTTCCTTGCTTTGTTTACATTCTTGTCCTAACTTCTTGTGTGGTTGCCATTCTTCTACAGGAGCATACGGATTGAGAAGCAGCAGAAAGTCTTGTTTGATGCTTGCAGAGTGTTCAATAGAAGTCTTCATTGGTGTGCAGGAAGAGGAATGAAAAAGTGGAGCTGAGAAAGCACACATTTAAAATGTGTCTGCAAAGATGAGATGGACATTTTGATTGTGAAGCTGATTTGGCCACTGGAGGGGCATCTGTACTGTCCCCTTGTCTTATAAAGAAGGATCTGATCAGAGCTGGTTCAGTCCCCGTAAAGCCACAGTGCCAGTGACCCCTTATAAAAGCTTGCTACCAAGGACAACTGCTGCCGAGCCCCTACATTATAGTTTATGTCTAGATGTCCCCTGAAGGCACTCAGTCACTCATAGGCAGGGCTTTTGTAAGGTGATTAAATTATAGGAGCAATGTGGCTTAATCTGATGTTAGGAGGTGAGGCCTGGATGGAAGAGGTGGGTCAGTGGGGATGTGACCTGGAAAGGTGTATCTTCCTGTCCCACTTGGTCTGTCTCTGCTTTCTGATTGCATGATGTGAGGAAATTTATCTGCCCAGGTCCTATTGCCACATCATTCTTCCTCGGAGCTGGTCAACCACAGACTACTGAAAGGTGATCCAAAATAAACCTCTCCTCCTTCAAGTTGTGGGTGTCAGGTATTGTGCGGCAATGACAAAGATAGTAACTAATACACCCAATATGATGTACCAATGTTCACTTCCACTACAGATGAGAGTGTTGGCCTGAATTCACACCTGCACTGATTTTCGCAGTTTCAAAGAACCGTTAGATCATAGCACCATTGATGCTTGGCGCTTCTAATCTCTGACACCCTGCCAGCTAAGGAAAGATTTCATAATTAAAAATGTAAAAATGTTAATTACCTGAAGATACTTCCTGATGGGTAGCACTGATCAGGAGGGAAATTGATGGTATTAAAACAGGGAAATTATTAGATTAAGCAATATTCATGGGAGATGTATCTCATAAGAGCTCTGTGTGTGGTCATGCATGTTTGGTGCTGTTTTCTGAGCTGTGCTTTATCTGTGGAGGAGAATGAACTGAGGAAAATTTGATGAAATGAGTTGGTCAGAGAGAAGGTCATGTCTTCCTGTGAGCAAAATGTTTGGAGGTGTAGGAATGGAGGAGAAGGAAGAACCAGTCCAGTTAGAATATTCTTGTGGCCAGGGAGAGAGATTCTGCCAGGAAGATGTCATGGGGTGGAATGTGAGTTGCGCAGGTGAGCAGGTGCCAGCTGTTGTGAGGACGGAGCACCTTGAGTGTACATCACCTGCCCTCCTGAGTTCCTGGCTGCTTGAGACCAAGCATATAGAATTTAGGTCAAATCTTCTGTTGAAACTACTTAGCTCTGCCATTGTAGTTCAAAAGCATCATAAACAGGTTTTGTACACGTACCGATGGCTGTATTCCAATCAAAATTAATTTATGGACATTGCAATTTGGGCTGCATATAAGTTTTTTGTAAGATGTAGTCCTCTTTGACCGTTCGAAAATGTGAATTCTACTTTTAGATTGTGGGTGGAATTTGGCTTACACTGGCTTGCCACGCCTATTATAAGAGGCTGTGGTTACAGTGGTGACAAACTTATGGCATGCATACTGCATTTGGCTGTTTGCTATCAGCCAAATGCTCTAAAAAGTTTGCCATTTTGTTCTACTGTCTTCATTATCCAGGACCCTACTTTTATCAGTTTCATCACTTTTAAACTCTAGAACTTTAACTTGCTATCTTTTTTGGTAATTAATGAGAAGGTCTCATTAATGAGAAGTCTCAGAGGGTGACAGTTGACAATTCAAATTGAATAATCCAATGTAATAATTCATACTGAACCAGGTACGGTGCTACGTTCTTCAGGGAGGCTGATCCAAGATGACTGAAAGTTCAAGCCCAGCTTGAGCAACCTGGCTGCTTCAAAAGACCGGTTTGCAAAATAAAAAATAGAAAAAGAGCTGGGGGTATAACTCATTGGGAAGGCTCAGGGTTCAGTTTCTAGTCATGAACAAAATTCAAGTGGGTGTTGTTGAGTAATCATTTCTGAAAATGGGAGTGATAATTTTATGTAATTTAGATGTGTGTAATTTGGTTGGTATTATGCATTGTTTAAATAAGTGCTTACCTTGGACATTCATTCTTTTTCTGACTCACATATTCATCCACTGAATAAATACTAGGTGAATGTCCTAGTAGGCACTGGAGAGCCAGCTGTAAGGAGGTTAAGTAAACCTCCTGCCCTCATGGAGTTTTCAATCTATTTCTCTGTGCTCAAGAGCTTTGCTTTCACTACTTTCTCCCTTGCCTGGGGGAAAACCTTGTTGATTGCAGATCAGGTAAAGCAGACTTGAAGGGCTTGGAAATGAACTCCCTACCTTACTTCTAGTTTTAGGAGACATGTAAACACCCCTGCTCCTTTGCCTCTCAAGTGAGATGCCAAAATGTCTTTTTTGGGGGCCTCATTTCCAAAAATAACCTCTTATCATCTAGCTTTCTTCTTGGCTTGGAAACATAGATATTCAGATCTCTGTGACAACTTATTGGATGAAGGAAGCAGTATTTAAATAGGGATCCAACTGATTAAATGAAAGGTAATGAGGAAGGAGGGGGTAGCCAATGTGCACATGCATGTGTGAGACCCAGGTGGGAGCACCAATGAGGCACAAGGTGGGAAAGAGCCCAGACGTCTCATCCGCCTACAGTATGCAGGCTCTGTGTGGGCATCAGCCGACGAGGCCGCTGCTTTCAGGGCGCCAAGAGTCAACTGTGGTCAGATTCTAAGAAGAATTCTTCCAGGAATGTGCCTAGATCTCTTCATTTTTATGTCATCTTCTGACTTTCTCATTTTGCCCTAACAACTGCCCAGCAGAGATTAGGCAGGACAAAGTTTGGTATGTGCAGAGTAAGTTACAGAAAAGTTGAAAATTCTTGAAGACACTGGGCATCTTGATTTATGGCTCCTGGTGTTTCTTTGGCTGAGCTGTTGGTCATGGTAGCCAAGAGGTGAAAAATCTGTCATTACCCAAGCTGGAGAAACCTGTCTACTGTGTGAGAGATTTGGAGCACTCATTAGCATGCAAGAGTCAGAATCACCTGAAAACCTGTCAGCCAGCCATGTACACTGGTGATTCTTTATGTGCATAACTCTATGCTTTTCCTGTATGGACATACACCCATGTGTGGTTGTCAAAGATGGAATCCAGTGAGATTCCATTGGATGTTTGATATCTGTTGAGAAGTATATCATGAAACTACTTCTATGTCAATCATTAGACTTCTGCAAATTAATTTTGCATGACTGTAGTGTTTATCACAATGAGAATACTTAGGACAATCTGTGAACATGTTTTTCTCTGTTATAAACAGACTTTCAAGCAACAGCCGTGTATGTTGAGTTGGGACCATGTCTCATTCTCATGCTCAGTTGGTAGGTGTGGAGCCTTCCAGAAGCTGTTTCTATACTATTTGTTCCTCTGCATTTATTCTCTTCCACCAGCTATAATTAAGGTTCCTCCTTTTCCCCATCATTATAAGCCCCAGATGATGTATATTCCCTTGGAAATTAATAACTCATAAGATTAGCTGATGTATTTTGAGTACCTATGGTGTGCCACTTCAATTTGGAGCCATCTGTACACTGGCTCATTTAGCTTACCACGGCAGGCAGAATAAAGCCCTCCCAAAGATATCCATATCCCAGTGCTTTGATCTGTGACTATGTTATTCTACACAGGGAAAAGACTTTGCATATAAGATCCAGATCCTAAGAAAGGAAAATTATCCTAGATTATCTGGTCAGGCACATTGCAATCACAAGGATCCTTGAGGGAGGAAAAGAGAAGCAGAGAGATTGAAAGATTTTGTACTGTTGGCTTTGAAAATGGAGGGAAAGGCCTGGGATTTAGCTCAGTGGCATTGCACCTGCATGGCAAGCACAAGGTCCTGAGTTTAATCCCTAGTACAAAAAAATTATAGGGAAGCCATGGGATGCAGACACCTCCACAAGCTGGAAAAGACAGAGAGATGATATTTCCTAAAGACTCAAGAAGGAATGTGACCCAGATAATGCCTTGATTTAAACCTAGTAAGACTCTTGACACTCTGAATCATAAAGTAGTAAATCTGTGCTACTCTAAGACACTAAATTTCTGGTGACTTGTTACAGCAGCAGTAGGCAACTTATACTTACACATATGACCTTATGGTATAGATTCTGTTTTGATTCACACTTTATAGTGCAAAACATAACTTGTTTAATGAGTAAAATAAAGGGGCTAAATTAAGACAGTGAAATTCCTTTTAGTCTGCAGCATATCTAACAATGACCAATGCTGGACTGGGAGCAAAGGGCAATTATCAGAAGTCTAATATATGTCTGTATCCTGTTACCAGCTCATCACCCACAAAATGTCATCTCCTCATTCACAATTGCATTTCTTTGGTTTTGTCCTTTCATATGTTTGTTGCCTGTTTGTACTTTTATGATCAGTTTTCTACACAGGCCCATTCTTATCAATCATGATTATTTTTTATTAGTTTTTATATTTTGAGGTTAAAAGTATTAATTTTTTTTTTTTTGAACCTGGGATCGAACTCAGAACCTTGTGTTTGCCAGGCAGGTATTGTACCACTAAACTATATCTCCTGTCCCATTAAACTAATTTTAAACCAGTTACAAATATATACATGTTTCCATTTTTATCTTTTATTTTTGCTGAAAATATGTTTTTATACACAATTTTTTTATAGTTCCTATATTTAATTGAAAAATCTATCCATCTTTTCTTTTATGGTTTCTGTCATGGCTTTATGATTAAAAAGATGTTCTCTTTTCTTCTCCAAGATTGTAAAAATATTCACACATGTTTTCTGTTATAACCTAATGATTTATTTTTCTGTATTTAATTCCCATAGAATTTATTTGGGTGTACAGTGATAGTTAGAGATCTAAATTAGTTTTTCCCTTTTCTGTATTCCTCTAAGTCCTAGGACTTGTGTCTGCATTCTGTGCCTGGCTACCCTTTCCTCTGTCCAGCATACATGGCCTTGTTGCCGTGTGATGTTATCCTCTGATACACTGAGCTGAGGTTGAGGCACTTCGTTAGGCTACTTTTGTATCTTATTTACTACTTTCAGCCTATGAAGAGTTTATATTTATTTCTCTCATATTGCACTATTATTTTATGTTGCTTGATGTTTTACACCAGACATCTTCTGGTATATTCATGATCCCTTTGTTCCATTCTAACATATAATTTCATTTTTTTCTTTTCTTCTTTTCATTTTTACCACAATGATAAAATTTACTTTATTAATTTCAAAGACTCACCTGGTAATGTAGAGATCACACTATGTGACCAGTGGCTATTCTCATTCAATGTGTTTATTTAAAAAGTTAGAATGGCTTCATTGTTTAGTGACTGTGAAAATGATACATGATTGTTAAAATTGTTAACATTTATTGTTTGTTCCGTAGGTGTCTTACATACTTCTTCATCTGTAATCAAAACATAATTTTATGATATTTGTTGGTCTCTACTCCTGTTATTGATATTTAGTTTCTACCTTTTACTTTTGTCAACCACACTGTAAGGAATGTGCTGATTTTTATTATTTCTTTGCTGAATGTTTCCAATTGTTTATTCAGAGGTGTTGGTATTTTGCTGGCCCTGAGCTCACTATGTAGTCCAGTCAAGCCTTGAATTCACAGGAGTCCTCCTGCCTCTGCCTCCTGAGTGCTGGGATTACAGTTGTGAGGCACCACGCCTAGCACTGTGGTATGTGGTTACCAAAGATTGATCTCTGGACCTTCTGCTTGCAAGTCAGGTGCTTGGACCACTGAGCTAAATCCCTGGTCCAGTGTTGGTTTTTTAGTGCTTGTGTCATGTATTGCTAAATTACTTTAAGAGGCTGTGCTACCAGGCACCACATTACACAGCTCTAATCCTAGCTATTACTGGGGGTCTGAAGTAGGATGACCACAAGTACAAGACCAGCCTGGATGATTTGTGATATGGGGACTAAACCAGACTTTGTCTCAAGAAATACATCTTAAAAGAATTAAAGATGCAGCTCAGTGGTATATCTCTCTGGGTTCAATTTCCACTATTGTAGTAAAAAAAAAAAGTCTGTGTCATTTTGTGTTTTCACCAACAACCCTCCAGTCTCTCCTTTCCCTACACCCTAATCAATGCAAGGCTCTATCATTCTTGGATCTTTGACAATTGTGTAGTTATCTTCAACTGATTATTAGGGAAGCTGAATATCTTCTGTCTACTCACTTGCATTTCTTTTATAGTCAAAGCTCTGTTTTAAAAACAAGGAATGAAATAGTGTTGAATAATGACCCCTGAAAGGGAAGAGAGCAACACTGCATTTTTAGACTCCAAATACTACTGTGACTGGGCAGGGTTGAGATGATAACTTGCCTTCTAAGAGAGACTGGACCCTGGATGTTCTTGGTTCTGACATGGCACTTGTCAGAGATTTTTTTTTTTTAATAGGAACATTTGCTTAGCTCCTCCCACCCTTACCTCCTCCTGGACATCAATTTCTCCATTTATAGAGTTAGAGCAACAGAAGAATACAAGATTGATCTTGTAGAATTTTGTAGAAAATCTAGTCAAATGATGTGGGTGAGGTCTTGGCACAGAGCTCAGCATTTGCAAGATAAAAGCTGACACTTGCTATTTGAGACGAATTGTTTTGGCTTCTCTGTAGAAGGCCATAAGGGCACCCTCGCCATTCTGCTTTAGGACCCTTTGCCTCTGAAAACCTCCTCTGCATCAAGTGAAGCCCTTTGAATTGTATGTAAGGTAAAAATGCCTACACTGAAGAGGTCACACTCTGCAGCTAGAGCATTTTTCTCTGATCTGATCTCAGTTGGTGCTAAAGGGACTCCAGCACTCAAGTTGTAGTTTATGAGATGGACTAAATATGGAGTATAGCTTATTTTATTTATGTTGTACACAAAACAGTCAGAGGAAGTGAGCAGCTGTGTTTGATTTTTAAGAAGTTATAGGACTTTTCTCTTTCTCCTTCTGTTATTCTCAGACTCAATTGTTCCCCTTTTGTCCCAGGTGCCTACTTGCCTCAAAGTCTAAAGATGAGCTCCCTTCAATTCTGGGAGATGTACTCCGACAGAAGATCTGTAGAAGAGCCGGGGTGTCTGGGGTTTTGGAATAAAATTTCTTCCTCTGTCTACAATAGATTCGTGTCTAATCAAAACCCTTAATTAAAAAAAATTCTCAGGTACTTAATTTGATTTGCTTATTTGCATAATATTGGAGGACAAAAGAAATCTGTTCCACAACCCACATTTCTGCTGCAGGCCAAGGGATGGCCTCTTGTGATCTGCCCCATAACCAGGGCTGGCCGTGTGGGAGACAAAGGGCTCACTCATATCAGAGCAGTTCAGTTGCTCTAGGGGCCTGCATGGCTGCTCCATGTGTGGGAATCTGTAGGAGAAAAGCTTTTCCACATTCAGCTGCTACTTTAAAATGCCTAGTTCTCTGAAACTGAATACTTTTTGTCTATATTGTGCCTGTAATACAAATAGAATTTGATGTCAGAAGCTTTAGGGACAACCGAATGGGGAAGAAGGTCCTGGGGGGATGAAGAAGGAGGCCATAGTTAAAAAGTGCTTGGGTGACATTTTTGCCAGTCTTGGGTGACACTATTTTCCTATGTTGGTCCACTTAGCCACTTTCATCAGCATGCTTTGAAAATTTCTAAAGAAAAAAATTCACATTAAATTTATACTAAGGAGCAATGACCAAAATCAAAAGGGATGAGGTGTCTCACTTTAATAGTTCTGACATTAGGCTTATAGGTGAAGTTTCCCTAGGGTTCTAGTTGCTGAGCTGATTAGTCTCAGGTGAGCAGTGTCCACCAATGCACTTTCTGGACAACAGGGGGTGTGTCAGAACCTTGAGGTGACCCTGGCAGGTAGCTAGACTGAAGTTGGGAACAGAGAAAGAGAGTTGGGAAACTTGTCTCTGGAACAGGCAACTTTAAGGATCTGAAAGGCTATTTACATTACACATTAACTGCTGTTCAGAAGATGGGGTAAAATCAGGCTCTCAGAACTTTGAACAAATGTTTGTGTCTATTTTATCATTAAAAAATCCCATTTGATAAGAGTATTTTTCCCCTCAAATGGTCTGAGTGATAGCTTAAAAGAGCTCCATTTCACATCTTTTAATTTTGAATTATTCTCTTATCTGTAATAAAGCACCAGTCAAGCACAGAATTAGTATTCTAGAAGAAAGGACTTAATGAGCTAAAACATTTCTATCTGGGGTAAGGAGAGTGTCTTATCTTGCGTGATTCACAGGAAATTTGCAGCAAAGGTAGCAGAATATTTGGTACAACGAAACGGGAAAAATATGTTGGTCTCGTCTCTTTTCCCGGATGCATCATAAGCCAGTTCACATGGCAACGCCTAATCGTACGGCAAGTTCGCCATCAAGGGCTTAGCGCAAAACTTTGACTCTTCATTTCAGCTATGCTGGGTTCTTTTATTAACACAGTGACTACAAATGTAACCTCCCTTTTTTTTTCTAGTTACATTTCTGGCATCAGATGCTCCATAATATATCATAATCTACAGCAGGCAACTTTGGAAATAGCTGACTATTAGCAACTTAATTGCCCTTGAATATACAACGCATGCTTGTGCGGGGTGTTCATGAAGAAAACTGCCAACAGACAGTGAAATGAGAAAAAATGGCCTCCTGGGCAATGTCTGTCCTGAAGTCTTAAAGAAGGAGGAAAAGAAGATGAGGCTGTAAATGGAAGTGTTAACAGGAGTTTAACAACTATATGTCATTCTATTTTAGGCACTTACTTCTAAGGACTTTCAAAGAGTCAATAGTGAAAGGTCAGTCAATAGCTAGCATGAGGATAAACAGGTGCTGAGTATCCTCCAAGTATTTGTTATTTCCCTGACTCTTTGAATTATGGATATTAAAAAGACCTTTAAAACATATGTTAGCTAGCAATGCTCTCATAATATTTGTGGGATGTGTGTTTCTGACAGATTGTGAAAATGACGGAATTAAATATATACATCAATTGCATGGCTGTGGGTTGATGAAACCCTTCAGTATGTGTAGCAATAGTAGTATTGGTCTAACGTGTGAAAACACTTTGAATTCTGGTCATTGTCAGAGGCAGAGAAGATAAGAGGAGGAAGAAAGAGCTTGAGCCAACAGGCAACAGAGCTGCATACGTTCTTAGCAACTGAGTCTGTCTTTCATTTTGCAGACAGAAGTCCTTGTTGCCCTTCTAAACACTGTTTTGAAAATTAACATACACTAGTGTCTTCTTGTGTGTGTCTAGTTGGGTGAAATTTTCACACATTGTATAGGTTCATGTACCTACCGCACAATGAGGAGTCAGACTGTCTGCCACACCACCCTGAACACTGCTTCTTGCCTTCTGCCTTTTCTCTGCAGTGACCCCTCTTCCCCTCTGCACCCCTGGCAATCACTGATGTTTTCTGTCACTCTAATTCAGTCTTTTGGAGAATGACAAAGAATGTAGCAGGTAACTTTTCAAGACTGGCTTCAGTCACTCATCACCGTGCCTCTGAGAGTCAGCCTAGGTGCCCGGGTCCACCAATCCTTTGTTTCTTTCCATTTTTAGTTCTCATCTATTGTACCACAGTTTGTTATCCATTCATTAGTTAAAAGACTTTGTGCTTGTTTCCAATTTGTGGTAATGATGACCATCACTGCTAGAAATATTCAGACACAAATATTTGTATGAACATATATATTTTGCACTTTTCTAGGGCAAATATCTAGAAGGGAAATTGCTGATCAGATGTATTTATTAAGTGCATTTAGGTTCATAATTTATTTTTAGATTTTCTTCATTGTGACTGTAGCATTTTACATTCCCAGTGGAAATGGACGAGTTCCAGGTACTCCGTGTTCTTGTCAGCACTGTTGGCTGGAATTGTCAGTGATGTTTATTTTAGCCATGTTATCTCTCTACTGATTCCCCTGAGTATTTATTCGTTTATTTTGCAGTGCTGTGGTTTGAACCCAAGGCCACTTGTACTCCAGGCAAGCACTCTGCGCCTGAGCTATGTCCCTAGCCCTGTAGGAAGCCTGACTTATGTTTTCCTGATGGGTAATGATGTTGAATACCATTTCATGTGCTTATTTGTCATTCATAAATTACTCTTCAATGTCTATTCAAGTGCATTATACCTTTTTACTCACATTGTATATTCTCCTACTGTTGAATCTTTTTTATGTATGTTGGATTAAAGTTCTTTGTTGAATGTGTGGTTTGACAACATTCTCTTAGTGTCTGTAATTTGTTTTCATTCTCTTAAAAGTATATTACACACATCAAGAGATTTTAAATTTTGATAAGACTCAATTTACCTGTGCTTTTCATCTATGAATGAGCAGTTGGCATTGTATTTAAGAATCCTCCACTTAAGTCCCAGTTATCAGCTCTGTCATGTTTTATTCTGAGTCTCATAGTTTACTTTTTGCAGTTAGTTCTAAGTTCATTTTGAGTTATTGATAATATAAGATGTGGAATTTAGAGGAAGTTGCTTTTTTTTTTTTCAGGCATATGACTGTCCAGATATTTTGCTCTTGTGCTTTTAGTAAAAAGTCTGGCCTTCATCCTTTGTCTTTGCATCTTTTGCAAAAATCAACTGACCTTGTTGGTGTGGGTCATTTTGGGGGGAGGGTCTTAATATTGTCCCATTGATTTATTTGCCTATCTTTTTACTAATACCATCCTGCCTTCATTATTATAGTTTAATAATCCCTTTGTTTTTGCAGAGTGAAGTTTCAACCCAGGGTCACATGTCCTTCTAGGCAAGTACTTTACCACTGAGCTACGTACTCATTGATTAGGTTTTGGTTTATGTTTCTTTGATGGCTAACAATGTTGAAATATACTATAAAAACTGGGTAGTATGTTTCTTCTGATTTTATTCTTTTTCAACACTTTTTGTAATTGTTTTGCTTTTTCATAGGCATTTTAAAATTAGTTCATCTGTATCCTTAAAAAAACACTTGCTAAAGTAGTAACTGAAATTGTTTTACTTCTAGAGATTATTTTTTGGGGGAACAGCTTTACTATGTTAACACTTCCAATTCATGTGCATATTATGTGTATTCATTTATTTTGGTCTTCTTTGGATTTTCTTTGATCAGCATTTGATATTTTTTCATATTCTGAAAAGATTCCTATATAGACTTTATACCTATTTTGTTAGATGGATATCTAAGTATTTCATTTTGAGAGCTTTTCTAAATGATTACTTTTTGAATTTTGATTCGCAATTGCACCTTGCTACCATTTGGAAATATAATTGCTCTCTGTGTGTGTGTGTGTGTATATGTCTGTGTGTATATGTGTATGTGTGTGTGTGTATAACCTGTACCCTGAGGCTTTGTTAAAAGTTTTGGGAGTTTTGTGTGTGTGTATATTGTATGTGTGTACAAAATCCTTAAGGTTTTTTTGCTGTTATTCTTTGTTTTTAGGTTTTTTTGAGAGAAGGTCTTGCTTTGTATATCACACTGACCCTGAACTCACTATGTAGCCCAGGCTGGCCTTAAACTCACATCAGTCCTCCTGCCCCTGACTCCTGGTGTTACAGATGTGAGCTACCATGCTCAGCTATTATGATCTGTTTTTAATGAATAATTTTCACGAGTATTTTAATATTTATTTATTAAGATTAAGTGATTTTACTGGTCATGGTGCTATGCATGCTTATGTTCTGAGCATTTAAGAGCCTCAGGCAGGTGGATAAGAAACAAAGCTGGTCTGGGTTATATAGTAAGACTCAAAAAACAGCTACCACCAACAAAATTGGAGATTTGGTCAAGTTTGATAAAGAATATGAATTGGAATGTATACACAAAATATAAAATCCAGTTGATACAAATGTATAATTTTTTTTTTTTTTTTTTTTTTGAGACAGGATCTTGCTTTGTAGTTCAGGCTGGTCTTGAAGTCACTATGTGGCCCAGACTAACCTCAAACTCATGGCAGTCCTCCTTCCTCAGCCTCCCAAGTGCTGTTACCATAAGTATGAGCCACCACCCCCAGCCTGTTAAGGTTTTTTATATAGGCATGTACATATATTTGTATTAGTGTTCTTGGGCAAGTCTAACAATACCACAGACTGGGTAGTAAAAAGAACAGACATTGATCTTCTCACCACTATGCAAACTGAGAAGTCCAAGATCAAGATACTATTTTGTCTACAAGTATTCTCCACTTTAGTTGCAGATGCTCACCTATTTTGATGTTTCTTCATATAAGGGCACTGATGGTATTGGATGAGGGCCCTATCCTTAGGGCTTAATTTAATCTTGATTGTCTCTTTAACAACCACATCTCCAAATCTAGACACATTAAATTGAGGGTTTAACATATAAATTAAGGATTTGCCTTGTAAATAATTGTTCATAAATAATAAATAATTGCATTTTCTTATTTTATTGCATCCAGTACGATGTTGAAGAGTGATGAGACTGGCTATCTCTCTTGACTTTTCCATGATTGAGGGGGGTAGTCAGTCTTTCATAATTAGCAAGGTCTGTTTAAAATTTTTTAGATGTCTTGTGTTAGGTTGAGGAAGTTCTTTCTAATTTTTCTAGTTCTTTTCTAGCATTTTGTTTCTAGTTTTGTTTTTTGTTTAAAAATCATTAATATATGATGAATCTTATCAAATGATTTTGGCATCAATTCATATGATCAATTCTTTATAGTTTTAACTTGGTGGATATATTGCTTGGCTTTCATGGATAAAATGCATTTGGTTCTAGTGTACTCCTTAGTTACATGTTCCTGGATTTGATTTGATAATATTATGCAGAGGATTTTTATATTGCTGTTCATGAGGGATATTGACTTATAGCCCTTTACTTGTATTTTGTTTGAATTAGCTACCAGGATAGAGATGAACTCACAAAACATTTGTTGGGATGTATTCTTTCTTATTTGCTGGGAGAGATCAGGTAGAATCAGTGCTACTCCTTTTATAATGTCGAGTGGGTGTTACCAATAAAATCAGCTAAGCCAAGTAGTTCTTATTCTTTTTTTTTCTTTAAGGTTTTTTGAGACAGGGTCTCACTTTGTGGTTCAGGCTGGCCCTGAGCTCAGCCTCAAACTCACGTCACAGCAATTCTCCTGCCTCTGCCTCCCGAGTGCTGGGATTACAGGCGTGAGCCACCACGTCCGGCACTGGTATGTGGTACTGGTTGCCGCTGGGGTGAGTCTCCACACCCAGTATTGTTATGTGGTTACCGGGGATTGAACCCAGGTCCTTGCGCTTGCAAGACAGGCGCCGGAACCACTGAGCTATATCCCCAGCCCAGTTCTTATTCTTTTATAGAAATTGTTAAATTACAAATTCAGGTACTTTGTTTTTTTTGATACTGGGGGTCAAATTCAGGACCTTGAGCTTGTGAGGTCGGTGCAGTGCCATTGAGTTAAGTCCTCAGCCCATCAGTACTTAATGTTATAGGGTTATTCATCCTGTCTATTTCATCTTGAGTGAGTTTTGGCACTTTGATTTTTGAGAAGTGATTCAAGTCTTCTAAGTTGAATTTTTGTGAGTAAAATTGTTCTTAGTATTTCTTTAACATCCTTTTAATGTCTGCCAGTGCCATATCATGGTATTTTCTCTTTCATTCTTGGTATTTGAGACTTTTTTCTTATCAGTCTGGTTTGATATTGATCAGTTTTGTTGACCCTGTAAAGAGTCAGCTTTTGTTTTATTGACTTTTTTCCTATTATTTTCTTGTTTTCAATTTTACTAGTTTCTACTCTTATATTTATTACTTCCTTATGTTTTCCCTAGACTTATTTTACTCTTCTGTTTTTTTTCCTGGTTTCTTAAAGTGGAAGCTTAGATTATGGGCCTGAGACCTTTAAAATTTTCCAGTATGAGTATTTAATATGATAAAACTTAATGAGAGCTACTATTTCAGTTTTATGAAAATGAATGGTAAGAGGTCGATTCATTTTCAAGGAAACAAATTCTAGCCTAGTAAACTGAAAAGCACATGTTTGGTGCCTACAAAGTTAGAGTCAGGAGTCTGTTAGATACCTTTAACTTTTATCAATATTTTTAGTATCATAGTCTTGAAGAAAAAATAAAATTATGTTCGAGGTGCTTGATAGATCATCACTAACTTGACTTAGTGCCTTCATTTTCACAGAACTCCTCATTGCCAGGCATAGTAGTTGCAGTGTCCCTGTGTTTTGATCTGAAGACATTGCTAATCTGTTTGAACTGCCAGAGACTCACTGCTTATGAGACTTTCTCAGAGACAAATCTGAACTATACGTAAAGTTCTGTTTCTATGACACTTTCAAGAAAAAGGGAGGTAGCAATTAGTCATTGGAGTCTTATCTTATGTAATTTTCATCTGAGGACCTGCTTGGATGGGTGAGGAATTATCTGGAAGTCCCAGGCTCTCCAGAGCTGTGTACATGCTTTGTGCTCAGACATCAAGTTTATAATTCTCTGAGAATTTGGCCAAAAATACTTTTCACGTTGAGCTAAATTTTTTTTTTTGATGAGTGAATTTTTTTATTGCAGTAAAATATACATAATATAAAATATGTGATTTTAATTATTTTCCAGAATGCAGTTCATTGGCATTGAATATATTCACATTGTTGTACATCTATCACCATCATCCATTCGAGAACTTTTTCATCTTCCCATACTAAAGCTCTGTACATATTATACACTAATTAGCCATTTATGTCTTTGCCAGGTCCTGGAAACTACCATTTTACCTTCGTTTCTTTGAATCTAAATACCTTAGTACCTTTTATATATAAAATGGAATCATATACTTGTTCTTTTGCTTTGGCTTATTTCATTTAACATGACATTTTCCAGGTTCACCCATGTTGCATCATGTATAGGAATGTCCTTCTATCTTATGACTAATGAGTATTCCATCACAGGCATGTGCTACATTTTGTTTTCTCATTCTCCTTCAGTTGGGCTATTTCTCTTCTACCTCATTTGATGTAATATCATTCTAAATTTCCTTTGAGCATGTAAGTGTGTAGCAGAAGGTGATTCTGTAGCATTTAGCTCTTAGCAGATCTTGGGTCTGACTTATCAGAGCACTAAGCACACTTTTATAATGCATCACTATCTACCTGTTTCAGAACGGTGAGCCTTGATGGGGCATGCTAGGGCCATATTGACACCTCCTGGGGAACTCTTTTAACTGTTCCCTTCTTTTTTTTCAAGTTGCTTTCCTATCAGGAGTGGGTCATTAAGTCTCAGTTTTGTTGGATGAGATACTTCTGAAAGCAACTCCGTACACTCAGACATTTCTGTAATTGGTTCCTTCTCATTAACACTTAGAATTTTGATAAGAAAGTATTTACCTTGGCTAAAAACATCTAAGTGTGTCCATTCTTCACAACTCCATATCAACTCTCTGAGGATTCATTAGTTTTTCTCAATACTTTATTTTGAGTGCACTCTGCAACCTTTTCCTCATGCAGTTCTTCCTGGATTTACTTATTTTTTTTCCAGAGTGGAAGTTATATGAGTTATTTTGAATCATTATTGGATGATCCACGAAAAGGTCAGTGACAGCGCAACTCATTGCAAGGGCTAGAAAAGACAGTAAGATTGTGATAGCTCAAGGAGGGGTTGGGAGGATATCTGTTTGAGGTGACAGAATTAGCAAAGTGCTGGGATTGGGAGATTTACAATGTGTAGAGTTGCCAGAAATAGAACAAAGTAGAGAAGAAAAGAAAAAATGGTCTATCTTTTATAAGTTTTCATTTATTCCCCCTGGGCTGGAATGTCTGTTCCCATCCTATACCTAACCTCATGGACAAGTCAAAGTCCTCCCTTGTGGCTCCAAGTTTCCCAACACTTTTTCATAGCTACCAGACAACTCATGCTACTGGCTGCAAGAATAAATCTTTTTCTGCTCTTCTATTTTGGGCAAAGGTGGGGGTATTTTTGCCTTTCCTGAAATGCCTGGGAATTCTCATTTCTTCTCTTTCTACAGTGGAAGGAAGAGTCTCTTTTGTACCATATTAGTTTGAAAAGTAATATGGATGAATGAAAACAATGGGTAATCATTTGAGTCATGCAAACATTAAAAATGCTCTTTCAAGGTGGGGATGTCGCCTGAGTAGAGGACCTTCCCAGCACGTGTGAGGCCCGTAACTGCAAAAACAGACAAACAAGCAAGCGAAAATAAGAGAAATGTTTTGCACATGAATATTTAATGAAATAAAACAAACAGCATTCCATGGAAAAGTAAACTGTCATCAGATGCATAATATTTAATTTTTTTAGTCACCACTTGTTTTCTGTATTTAGAGAAAAAGTGAAAAGAATTTTTAACAGAATGTTAATAATTATCATTTGTGAAGGAAATTATGGCTGGTTCAAATAATCATTATTATTTCTTTAGAAGCTATCTGTGCTGTTGCATTTTTACTCTTCTGTAACAGGCCTTGTTTCATAGGGCAAGCATTTTGCGTTTTTTATGCCTGGTTGGAGAGTTGGTCTGGCCCTAGTTGGTGTTTTTTGAATGGATATTTGAATGAACAGTACATGAATGGTGAAAAATCATTAGTGTTCAAAACTCTCTGAGAATTTTATAATTCATAAGATGTTGTGGAAATATTTATAGCTTATAAAATGGTGTATATGAAAGCAAGTGCATTCTGATTACTATACTCCAACTCACAGCAAGACTGCTGGCTTGTTCCACTCCTTGGGTGCTATTTTGGCTGGTCAGATGAACACCTTCCCAATGGTTCCCTTAACCTCCCCTTGCTGGCAGTCTGGGGCCGGTAACTTGAGCTCATGTTTAACTCAGATTTATTTTACTTTACGTTGTCCCCTTTTAGAGCTAATTTAGCAACACGCATGCCCTTTCTCAAGATTTTTATCAAGTGGTTGTGAACCTTTGACGAATATAATAAAAAACATTTCCCCACCTAGAACGTGGAGGGAATTTGAAATGAAGTTTGACCTCATCAACTTCTTTCATCTGGTCTCTGTAATCAGTTTTATAAAAAGCACATGGCTGCCTCTTGTATCTTGATAAAGAACAGTTTTTGTATTCCATTAAAGAAATCATTGGAGAACTGTTTTCGATTTCGGAGAGACTGAGGAGGGGGTTGTCGTGAGGTGAGGGAGGGAAATGCCTTGTTCCAGGGGCACTGGCTCCTCTTGCCACACTGCTCTCTCATCACATGTTGGCAGGGGCTGCAGTGCCGTAGGGTCCTTTAGCTGAGGTCAAGTGTATCTGGGCGGAAGTGCAGGAGCTACTATGGCATTTGACGGCAATGAAAGACTGACCTTCCTCCTCACTGGGAGACATTGAAGGGGAAGAGAGCTTGTCCTGAAAATGCTTTCAAATGAAAACAGTTCTGGATAATGGGTTATTTTCCCAGTCAATTTAGAAAAGTACCAGCAATGTAGTTCTTAGTCATACTGTCAATAATTTTTAACGAATATTTATAGTGAAACCAGTGAATACTATCCTTGTTCTAAGTGCTCAGAGTGTAGTGGTGGACAAGAGAAAATTTCCTTCCCACAACCTGCACAGTTCCCAGATGATGAAAGAGGACCACGGACCAGGCTTTGCAGGTAGTGTTTATAGATAATGGTGCTAGGAAAGAAGGAATGTGGAGAAGGTGAAGATACCTGGATGGGGTAAAGATATCCCATTCTTCCTTTTGCTTTGGCCAGACTTAGCCACCCCAGGGCTGCTGTAATCACTGCATAACCACTCACTCTACAGTCGTTGAGCTGCATGTTCTGAGCTCCTGTTCTGCCTACCAGATGCCTCAACAAATCAGAACAGAGCTCAAGCCTGTTTCCCTGGGGACACTGAGCTTTGGTAAACAATCCCATTCTCTAGCTAATGACAGAATCAGGGACCCAGGAATCACTCTGAGTTTTTCCTTTTGCTTTGCCAATAATAGGGCATGAGGGGTTTACAAGGTCATAGCATTGACAAGTTTTCATTGTGTTCTTACCAGCTGCCTGGCACTGTTCTCAAGGCTTTGACCTGAGAGAGGTATAGAAGGAGGAGACTAAGAGAAGGTGAGTAGGCAGCAAAGTTGAACCATGAGCATCTAACCACACCTGGATGGTGTGCAGAGCACCCAAGATCAGACTGTGCAGGACTCCTTGGACCATGCTGAAGCAGGTGTACTTTTGTTCTCAGCAAAAGGTTGCATAGAGCAGGTTTTCAGTTGGGCAGGGGAGGGAGAGGAAGAAGTGTGTGGATTTCACTTGGGAGCCTTCTAGCCACAGGGTATGTATTGTCATGGACTTAACTGACAAATGACAATGCGACTCAAAGCAAGGCAGGAGAGGTGAGGATAGAGAAGGAGGGATGAGGCTAAGAAGTGTTCAGTGAAGTCAAGAATCTGGTGCAGGACAGAGGAGGTGGATGTCAGGAAAGGGAAGGAGCCAGGACTGCTAGCTACCTTTGTAAATGAGTGAATGCTTTCACTTCTCCATTTCCATTTGTTAGGAAAACAACTTCTGGTCACAAAAGTATTACATGTTTATTAAAGAATATACAGTTTAGAAGAAAAGAATAAATAATAAAAATGTCTACTTCACTATTCAGTAAAAGTCACTATTGATATTTTATACACAGGTATAATAATGTACATATAGTTTTATAAGTAGTATGTATGTGGTATATGTTAAGATGTATCTATTGCATGCATATATGTGATATCTGTATGTGCATATATGTAATACACATGTATAATGTATATTTATACATATATTCTTGAGTTTTATAAAAATAGAGATTGTAGTTGCATATAGTAGTATATATGAACTTTTTTATATATAGCTTTTTATAAAACTAACAGCAGTGACCTTTTTCTTAGACATTGTTTGGGTGACAGCATAACAGATCTATTTATCTCGTAATTCATTGAACCATTTCCTTACTGCTGAATACTCATGTTATTTCTGAAGTATATCTTCCATACACAGCCCCTTGTCAAGTACTTAAGTGTTCACATTTTATTTTTAGCTTAGGTTTGGATCATAGAAGTATCAATTTATAACTGCTTCATTTTGTCCTTAAGATAAAGAGAAAAACTTGAAGGAGTTAAGAATGTGCCGGCAAGTTGCTCTTTAGAAAGAATGCTACATTGTATTTCCATGAAAAATAAATGACGTTTTCCAAGTTACTATGAATTTTCAAATCTTTACTAAAGATTTGAAGATTTTCTAGATTACAAGTGGAGAACTGTTTTTTTTCCCCATTATTTGTTTGAGGGTGTGTTCTCTTGTGAGTTATTTGTTTATGTCTTTTGTCTTGGAGTATCTTCCTGGTTTTTTTTTTTTTTTTTTTTTTGAGACAGGGTCTTGCTTTTTTGTAGTTCAGGCTGGCCCTGAGCTCAGCTTTGAACTCAGGAATCCTCCTGCCTCTGCAGGAGGGTTGGGATTTCAGGTGTGAGCCATCACACCTGGCATTGTTGTATGTGGTTAACAGGGATCTAACCTAGGCCCTTACACTTGCAAAGCTGGCGCCAGAACCACTGAGCTAAATCCCTGGGAAAAGATTTCGTTTAATTGAGACTTCGGGGCTATGAAAGTCAAGTACACTCAAGTTATCACAGGGTAAAGGAGAGGGAGGAGTCAGGTGACATCACTAAGAACAAGAAGGGAAGGCCCAGGCTTCCTGTGGACTTCAGCTGGAGCCTTCTGGAACCCAGGAATTTGTTACTCCCTCATCCTACCCTTTCAAGGACCAATTAGCCTTGTATCCCATGATTCACACATAGGTTTGGCATTTGGTTGTTTTTAGTAGCACCATGGGCTTTGTTACTCAGGTCTCAAGGCCGACCATCCTACAGGAACTTCAGAAGGTCTTACTGTGTGTGTGTGGAAATGTAAATAGGTATACGAACTATGTGTAATTCTCGATTGTTTTCTGGAAAGGTTGCAAGCATGTGCTGAGTCTCTCAAGCTAGAACAGATCTTGTAATATATCATTGTGATGGGGACAACTGAAATGTTTTCAGAGCCTCTTCTCCAAAGCCAGAGTCAGTGAACCTCCAAGGGAGAAAAACAAAACACTGACTAAGGAATTTAGAAACTCCAAGATCAAGTCCACTGTGCTGTCTATAGGGTGGAAGTGTCATCACTGTGAATAGTAAGCAGAGTTGTCAGCAGCTCATAGGTGGCCTGACACTGAGTGGAGAAGCCGGTCTAAGAGGTGCCACCTCACTTACCCAGAAGGGGCGGTACCAAAGTCCTGGCAGCAAACAAGTTGCTGTGGCCATGCCTTGGCATTATCTTCTCCTGCTGAGCACTATACTGTCCTCTCTCACCTAAGAGCCCAGGAGTTATAGAACTGGGCCTGTCTTCATGAGATTATCTGTCCCAAATTGCCAGGCCCTTTAAACACAACCCTAGGAGGGGCCATGTTGCTGCATAAACACCAACCTTTCCTGGGATGTCACTATGTGATTTTTGGATGGCTTTGGCATTGTCCAGATGGAGTCTGGATGGGCAGACCTCTCATTTCCCCTGGAGGAAGGAAATTCTGGCATGAAAACTCTCAGTGCCAACACTGGAAACATCCCACATAAACTGGGATAAACTGGTCACTCTCTGGACATAACCTAGACATAGTCGATTGTATAGTGTTCTGGATGGTTGAAAAATGTCTTTTCCCAGTGAAAGTTGGATAAACATGACTGTACTCAGTTGTTTATTCAACATACAGGAGGCCAGAACCTTAGAGGATCAAAACAGCTAATCATAACTGGATATTTTATTGACTCTCAGCTCTGCCTCTTAACTGCCATGAGTTTCAGTTTACTCATTGTACAGTGACAGTTAGGCAACACTTATTTAAATGAGAAAAAAGTACTGAAACTAATTGATATACAGGAAGTTCTATGAATGTCACAAAACAAAAGCTGACTAACCAATCAACTAACCACACAATCAAACAAACGAGAAAACCAAAGCTATACTTAAAAATGCTGGATGTTACTGTCTAACAATTCCTTAAGATGTTCCTTTTTATGACTTAGAACTCCAGAGTAGATTTGTGTACTTGGGAAACATTTCCAAAAGTGCAATGGATTTGGATTTTAACTTATCACATGACTCAGTTGATGGCTCTTCAATAGTGTTTCCCACCCAAGGCAGACTTTGGCCCTGCTGGCATCTGTTACGTGAGCCTAGAAAGTCCTTTAAGTATCATATAATGAGCAGGGTGGTCTTTTCTTTCCCTCAGGAATTATGAGTTCAAGATGTCCACAGTGAGGACAAGAAATCCTCTAGTAAGGAAGGCAAATTTCTGAATTAGGAAGTACGAGGATGAAAGGTTGAGGTACCTTGGATGTACATTGTGCTTTCTTTCTTTCTGTTATAAGAAATTTCTTGCATTCATGTAATTAATACCTAATCAGTTTCACAAAGAACATGTCTAAGTGCTATAGAAGGAAAGCCTGGCATTATTTTGAAGTTCTAGAAGATTATCAGGAGGGCTTTCATCTAATAGCCTTCTAGGGAACAGAGGCTCCTGTGGCTCCTGTATCCCAGACAGTCTCCAGCTTATTTTTAAGGAGGACCTGCTTATTTTTAAGAGTTAGCTTAGAAGCCTGAATTCTGTTAGTTCCAAGGAAGTTGTTATATGTAAAGATATTTGCATTAAAAGAAAACTTTCCCTTTTGGAATAATTTCAAACTCATACAAAAGTTGCAAAGATAATGTAAGGATACTTTTGTCCAGAATCTCCAAATGTTAATATTTTAGCACACTGGCTTTTTATTTTCTTCTTCTTTATGTAAAAATATTACTGTTTTTTACCACATGAGGATTTGAAGACAAGATGCTTCTAACTCTAAATACTTCATTCTATGTATTTTATAAGAAACAAGAATATTCTCTTACATATTCGTGATGCAATGATCTAAATAAAAAAATTAGTACTGATACAATATTATTATCAAATCTCAGATTTCACCTATTCACCTGCCATCACCCTCTGCCACAACTGTCTTTCTCTGGTCCACACTGTATTTAGTTGTCCTATCTCCTTGGGCTCTTTTAACTTAGATCTGTCTTTTGGTTTCCTCTGACTTTCATGACCATGAGTCCAGGCCAGGAGCTCCCATAGTGAGCTCCCTCATCTGAGTGTGTCTCGTGCTTCCTCACGTTTAAATTCAGTCTCTGTATCTCTGAGAAACACAGTAGGCAGGAAGTAGTGCCTCCTTCTAGGGCATCGTAACAGGAGAAAATGATGTCTCTTTGTCCCAATAATGGTGACGGGAGCTTCCAGCTGGTTAGGGTAGCACAGAACACACATACTCTTTTTCATTTGACTGTGTACCTCAAAGATCACTGACAATTCACAAGGAACCTCTTTCTCAGTGTGGATAACACAGTGCTCTCTGAAAGAGGGTGAGGAAGCATTCATTTAATCACTATCTTCAAGACAGCCATTCAGATTTTCCAATAATTTGCAATTTAACACTGTGACAGGTGGGCCACACATTTCTATTTGCATGTTGCTAGAAGTGTGGTGTGGCCTTAGGATAGATTCCAGAAACTGGATTTCTGAAGCAAAAAGATAAACATAGGAAGCTTGTTAGTTGTAGCCATATTCTTGCTCCTCTGGGATTCCCGCTGTATGTGAGAGTGACTTTTCACTCCTTGTGACCAGCAGGCATAGGATCTTCCATTGTGGCCCCAGGGAACTCTAGGTTTAAATGCTCTCTACCCAAAGCCAGGCTCTTCGTCCTGGTTGGCAGCCCTTCCTGCCTCAGGCACACGAAAGGGAAGTGTAGGCCCAGTGGATTCTGGATGTATCGATCCTTCAAGGAAAACCTTTGCAGCAGCAGCAGAGATGAACAGAAACCTGGAAGCCCGTGGGCGCATGGACCCTTCTCCTAGGTTCCTCATGACCTGAACAGGAAGGTAGACCATGTTCACTTCAGCCTGCTGGGTGAGCCCAGTATACACGTTGGCGAAGTTCAGTTGGTTTATACAAAGCCACCTGGACAGGAGCCCAGAGGCCCCAGTTAAGGGACAGTTTCAAGTCTGGCTAGGGCAAGTGAACCGTGTGCCTGTCTCCTGAGCCTAAAAGTCGAGACTCTGTCTCCCTGCAGATTCGGAGACCCTTAGGGGCTTGAGCACACTCGCTCCCACATGTTGAACCTTGTCAGTGGCCATCTTGGTAGCCCCACCCCTCTTGTCTCTCACCCATTGCCTCCCCTTCCCCCATAGCTAATGCCATATAGACCACCCACTCACAAAGTTCTCTCATTGGGTAAAACCCTAGGTCAAACCTATAGACCCTCCTTCCTAGCCTTCACCCCGCCCTGTGACTTTTGCTATATATGTGACACTTAAGCCTGAATAAATCGGAAGTTCCAGAAACATTCCCCAGGGTCTGTGCTTGACTCTGCGCCTCACCCTCTCCGGCCGGGAAAACCTCACATAGACAACAACCAACACCCAGTGCTGCAGCCAGAGGGACAGACAGCAAACTGGGACTGCATGTGTGGACTTCATATGTGCCAGGGCCGAGAGAAAGAACTTCCTGTATCCAGGCAGCAGGAAATGAAGATGAAACATCTTCGGTAATTTCAACATCTCTGCAGCATAAGCCTCTAGGAAGCCTTAAAGGAAAGGGGCTTCCTCTCAACCTCGGTCTGGTTAGAAGCAGGTCGAAGTAAAGATGACTAATGCTCCCATCCTAAGCTGTGGATGATGACAGCCTGGAAGCAGCAGGTATGAGACATTCAAAATCAGAGTAGGACAACTTGAGAAGGGAACAGAACACGGCAGTCATGGGAGAACTGGATTCTGCTTTGTGGCCGGTGGCCTATGGTGGAATAAATAGGAAATAACCAAGTAAGACACCAAAGATTTGGATCATGTAATTGATGTAGTTGCAGTGACAAGGGCGTCACTACAAGTGGCAAAGGGCACATCCTATATCCAAGGATTTGTCGAGCCCACTCAGCATTGCTTAGCAGCACTCAGGCTATCTAGAATGTTCCCAGGAGGAGACACTGACCAAATGATATTCTCTACTTAGTTTTGAGTAAAACCAGAAATTATGCAATTATATTTGCACAAAAAGTTTCCATTTATTAATCACAACATTAAAAAACTACTTTCCAATAGAAATTGTTAGAGAGAAAATAAAATATAGTCAATAAGGAAAATACAAAAATAATTTGAAATTAGTCTCTTATGCCTAGGTTTGCCAAGGAAGAAACTGAGGTAAATTCACACCATTATAATTTTCATTAGCTAAAAGAAAAAATGAATATGAGGTACAAAGAGAAGATTTTTTTAAAAGTGTGATATGTTCGTAGATATTGCACTGCAACTTTCTTGGCCTCCCTGAATAACATTGTGAGCATTCTTGTCCTTTTCAGAAGTGGCAGAAATCTCTAGTCCTTTTACTTATTGCAGAACTTCCTATAGCATGTAGTGTTTAGATTTTTATAATCACTTCTATTAATGCACATTTAGATTATTTCTATTCCTTAAAATTACAAGTAGTGCTGCATTGGGCATTCTGTTTTGATGTATATCTCTGTCTCTGTATCTATCTGTTCATCTATCTATCTGTCTGTCTATATATCTATTTTTGATATATATATACACATATATCTTTCTGATATATGTGTATATATATGATATATATCTTTTTAAATAAAAAAAGATATGTACATCTTTTTAAAATGTGGAAACATTTCAATAGTAACAATTTCTGGTGCCTAAGACAGGAGAGTTGAAAGTTTTTTTTTTAATTGAAATTTTTATTGGTACATTACATATACATATCATGATTGCTCTCAACAATGAGAATTTGTACTAGTATATGACACAACTTAATTCTCATTTTTTTCCCATAACCCTACCCACCCTACTACCCCACACCCTATATATATAAACTTTGTTTCCTTTCTTTTTTGTTATAATCTCATTATTTTTCCCCCTTCACCTATTTTGCTTTGAAAATTTTCTATTTCACAATATATAACATATAATTCTAGAACTCATTTACATCTTTATTTTCTCATACCAGAGAAAAGATGCGATATTTACTTATCTGTGACCTATTTATTTCACTTATGAGGATATCCTCAAGGTATGTCCATTTAAGAATAAATGATTCAAACTTATCATTTTTTATGGCAGACTAATACTCCATCTGTAGAAGAACCACAACTTTCTTATCCAGTCTCCAGTTGGTGGACATTTGGGTTGTTTTCAAGATTTAGCAATCACAAACTGAGCTGCTATAACACGTGTGCACATATGTCACTGTGATATGAGACTTTTAATTCTTTTGTGTATATACCTAGCAGAGCAATGGCTGGGTCAAATGGGACCTCCGATTCTAGCTTTTTGAGGAATAGGGGAGTTGTAAATTTGAGTCAAATCAAGACCACTTAGCTACTTAGCGTGGCTCAGTCTCAGAATATATGCAGCTCAGTGTGAAGGCCGTGGGTTCAGTCCCCACTGCCAAGCACATGCACGCACACACACACACACACACACACACCAATTTCTAACACTCTAACTGCCAGGTAAGATGATGTATACATTTAAATTATTAACAGCTATCATTAATGCTTCTAAAAAGATGATATTGATTTAAATTTCCATCGATACTATGTACCTGTTCCTCTGTACTGCCACCCACAAAGTATATTTTCATCTAACAGAAAAATTCCAACTTGTACATGTCGATACAGTTCTATTTTAAATTGCATTTATCTCAGTTAACTCATATGACTGAACATTTTTGGTTAGTGAAATTCCTTCTATGATTTGTTTGATACACTATTTACACCTGTCTCTTTCTTGTTGATTTCTAAGGGTGCTTTGTGTGGAACAGGGGCTAACTCACTGTTGGAGACACAAGAATAATAATTCATAGGTTTATGTGGTTACATCTATTACATTTTGTATTCCAGTTTTTATTTATTTTAAATGCTGCTTACTCCAAAAGGACTTTCCTCCTCCAAGAAATGTAAATGTCTCTTTGTCTTTTAATCATGCACATTTACTAGGTTAGAAATTATTACCTGATTTAAAATGTATGGTATTCTAGGACCCATCTTGACATAAAAACAGCCATTTTGTTAAAAACCTCCACTTTATAACCTGTAACCTCCCTGTGAACCTGGAACTTGTCTCATTGAAAACTGTCCATCCAACCGATGTGTGCAGCTGCAGATCATATGTTTTTAGAATATACTGTTCTATAGTAACTGGTGATCTAATCATTGCTATTGGCTGCTGTAATGATTCGCTTCTGTACTTTAACAATAAAATGACCTAATCACTTTTACATAGAAATCTCTTGGTAATAGGTGGGAAGGATAGTGGATTTTCCCTTTAAATACTGTGCTCCACTTTACTCTTTTGCCTTCCTCCTCATGGAAGGATGGCCCTCAGCTGAGTCATAAAGCTCTTGGTTGGACTTTAAGATCTTGTTGTGTCCTGAGAGATTGTCTCTGTGGAACTTGGTCCCAACAGTATATGGTGTGATGTAAGGAATAGAACGTTATCACAGTTTTTCCATAGGTGAGTTAAATTTCTGTGCAACCAAAACACCATAATATATAAGGGTCAATAGGTTAACTACAGACTTCTAAAATCTTTTATGCCCCACAACCAGCAAAGTTAGGGTGAAAATCAAAGTATGAAAAATGCTTCTATAAGTTTGAGAATGACTGTGTTTAGCAGTCAGGAAAAGCTAACATGGTCGCTATGAAATAAATGGTCCCTTAGTCACGCAGCCCACATGATGGGCTCGGAGACAGTGAGGATGCCGACCTCAGGCAGTGGTTTGAACTGGGGGTTTCAGTTCAAGGATGCAGGTGGTTGGTGGATCTTGATTCTTGAGAAGCTCTGGAAGGTGATGCTGCATCTTTAACCAGGCAGAGGCCCTTTGTCTGTTCTGGGGTCCTGTGAAAAACAAATGCCAGAAATTGCGTGTGGTGCTGAGAGCTCTGCCTTGCTGGAGCCCTCTTGGTTTAAAGAACTCTCTGAGAGACCCAGAGGAACAAGGTGAGAAGACTAGAAGGTAGATGCAAAGTACAAGTCTGAAGTGTTTTTCTGTTTATGTCAAAATTTCCTGCAGAAGAACAGTGTCTTCCTCACACTGGGCGCACACTGAGCAGAGGCACAGCACCTATAGCCATCTGTGGGCACCCTGTGGGTCAGCTGAGGGCCTTCTCTGGCCAGCTGTCCTCCACAGTCTTCCCTCAGTGTGGATCCTTTTGGAGGCAGGTGGGGGTTCATCCTGATCCCTCTTGGGCTCAGAGATGATTTTTCCCCTATGTCATGGTCATGTGAGTGGCCCTGGTGACTCTTCTTTCCTCTGGGGACCAATTCTGTCCTGAACCCCAGCCCTGCTCGGGGCAGCCTTGTAGTCCTTATACCTCGGCTCCTTCCTGCTAGACTCTCCCGTTCTGCTCCTCTATCCACTGCCAGACTGTCAGCTCTGTGCAGCTCCTGCCTCAACCTGCTCCCAGGTGAGCACTCCGAGACTGAGAGAGACCTGAGAGGAGCCTGAGCCCGGGCTGCTGGCTGGGCCTGAGCTGGGGACCTTATTTCCAGGCCTGACCTCTTGCTGGCAGTCCCTTGGGGATGCAGAGGAGAGGAGGCCTTGTGCTTCTTCTCTCTGAGTGCATGGATGGAATAAAAAAAATGAAGGAGGTGGAAGAAAGCAAAGACAACTGTCCCTTAAGTATCACTGGGCTTTACCAAAGGCACAAGAGCTGTGAAATGGGCACTGAGGACATTGAGTGGGACAGATGTGAGGCCCACAGCGAAACTGAATGGAATGGACAAGTTGACTCTGATACTGGCAAGGAAAAGTGTGATACAACAGCCCTGTAGGTCTCATAGCCAAATTTATATTTGTGACTCTGACATTGTAAGCACCAGCATTTTAGTGGTTCTCATTCAATTCACTTAAATAAATGTATGGACTATCTACTCTGTGCCTTGCAGGCAACAGTCAACAAAAACACAATAACAATGCCTGTCCTCATTGTTGTCAACAACCCCCAGGTGTCTGGCAGCCCCCAAACACCACTACCAGCCACTCCCCAGGGCACATGCGCAGCTGGTGGCTGGGGAAATGGCCAGGTGTCTGATTCCTTACTGCCCAGGCCCAGGGCTTCTTCCACATCTGGCTGGCTTTGCAGAGGTCACTGTGGAACCTCTCAACATCCCAGGGCAAGCTAACACTTTTCTTCTCTTGGATCCTGAACACTTAAAAAATTGTTAAACATCACAATGAATTTATTTGAGAAAATTTAGCTAAATACAAACCAATTGTAATAGCACCACTCAGAGAAGAGGACTGTGAGTGTCAGGGCACATACATTTCCTTCTAACTAGTGTGTGAGCTAATTCCACAGAACATTGTGTACAATAACAAAAATATAAATCTCCTACTAAAACACACGCACGCATGCAATAGAGCAGAGTTGCATATGTATGTTATTATTTAGCTTGCTTTTTTCAGTTAAAGATACAGCAGATGATAATTTACATTCATTGTCCTCTATGTTCTGTGGCCTCATTTTTAATTCCACTTTATCCTCACCCTTACTACCTTGGGTATCCATCAAAGCCCTTCTCACAGGGCAGCATAATTTTTCACAAATGAATCTTTGGCCCAGCTGTGTGTTTGCTGAGGATGGATATCATATGCTGGTATGTCCCTGACCTTAGCAAAATGTCTGCTGTGCAATATGAATGGCCGGCAATTATTGCGCAGTTATTGTGTGCTCGTGCTCTTAAAGTGCCTCTCGAAGTGATGATTCCCCACTAGTAACAGGCATATCTGGTGACTACATCTCAGTTTCTAAGACTATTTTCTCATCAAGGGAATCAGAGTTCACTGGAGCAACGGGTGATTCCAGAACTGGGCAGGGAGTATATAAAGTAAGCCTAGAACATCTCATAGTTTTAGAGAGTCACACAGCGCTGAAAAAGCAAACTAGTAAGGGCATGTTAAAGGGACACAGGGACCAAGCTTTGGTAGAGTTTCTGATAGCCAGAGTGGTAATAATTTGAAGAGCAAATAATGTATGGGTTATAACTCAAAAATATAAAAGAAAGATCCATGAGCCCATACTGATATAAACAAGTGACTTACTATATAAATGAGTGGGGGAGAAGAGACCCATTTTCCATACAGGAGAACTTCAAGAGTTTACATAGATATTCTGCCCTAAGGAAATAGAGGGTAGGAAGTCCTCATTTCTTACATGTAGGAGACACACTGTAACTTTCTTCCATGAGTACAAAATGGAGGGGAAGAAAGAGAAACTTCATAATGAAAAAACTTTACAAATACTGTCAACCTGCTGATCAAGGTCAACATCAACAATCACAAATCATGTGGCCTGTGTGTCCTGTTGATGTGATGTTCAGAGACTGTTACCCTAAAGCCCATAGCTCCTGCTCTGATAAATTAGAAGGATTCCAAACAAATCCAAATTAAGAGACTGTCTGTGAGATTTCTGACCAGTTCTCAAAACTTACACTAAATACAATGTGGGATTCTGGGCCAGAGAAAAAGTATCAGAAAAAGGGTAAAATATGTGAGTGAAGTATGGGCTTTGGTTAATAACACCACTGCACCTGGCCAACCAGCTGTTCTGGACATGCCACACCCAGAGGGACACAAAGTAAGTGTGTCTTCTGTTGCACAAAATGTTTCTAAACAAAAGCTCTTTTTTCTTTTTTTTTTTTTTTTGAGACAGGTCTTGCCTTTGTAGTTCAGGCTGGCCCCAAACTGAGCCTTGAACTCATAGCTATCCTCCTGCCTCTGCCTCCCAAGTGCTGGGATCACAGGCATGATCCACCACACCCAGCACTGTGGTATGCGATTCTGATTGCTGGTAGATGTGAGTCTCCATGCCCAGCATTGTTGTCTGTGGTTACAGGGTATAGAACCCGGGTCCTTGCATTTGCAAGGCAGGTGCCGGAACCACTGAGCTAAATCCCTGGACCCTAGACAAAAGTTTTAATTCCAAATTTATTTGACATATTCTTTCATCCTTTATCCCCAGAGCCCTGTGGGGTTTTCCACCTTCTTCCTGTGCGGATTTGAGTCATGAGCTCAGTCAGCGCTCATTCCAAGGACCCAAGGCCCACAGGTGACTGGGCTGAGACTAGACAGGTAGCGTCAGCTCCAGTGCCTTTCTTTACATGGACCCACTCAAAATGTTTGTGGTGGCATTACAATGAGGAGGGGGGCTCTCCACACAACCAATTAATCACATCTGAAAATGTCTAGTGCCCACTCTAACCTCAGAGTCCCACTGGAACCTCCAGCTGTGGGGTAAGCTGAGCTAAAAATATATGCACCAGGAAGCAAGAGTGGGAAGAAGTGAGAATAAAGTTGTTTTCTTTCCTAAATTAATATAGAATAATGAGTAGCTTAATCAGACTTTGTGTTTCCTAATTTCTTCTGTTGCCATAGTAACCCAGAAGAGGCATTTAAAAATACATTCCATTTGACCTTGTTCCATTTGATTGATGGGGAGCCAGGTCCAAACTGGGGATAATGTCTATTCCAAGGCTAGCCACCAGAGGGCATGCAGCACCCTTCTCTGGCGCTCAGGTTGGTAGGACAAGCAAGGATGTTTCCACCTGCTTCAAAACCAAATGGAAGCATGAGCAAGCCCTGGCTGGTCTCTGTCCTCCTTCATAAAGAGAGAGTTGTTCCTTTTGGGGTCCATTTCTCAAGCACATAATGAGGACATACTTGTCCCCAGCTTTTAGTGCCTTGGCCATCCTGGGGTTGGCCAGACTTTGTCAAGGTGGTGGGGGCAAAGTGACCTTTCTCATAGGGCATTCTCTGTAGGTGGTCAGCTCTTTGCCTTTGTTCACACTGTGGCCAGACATACTGGGGTGGATGTGGCCACAGCGATTTCCTTTCAGAGGACAGATACAGCCGCTTGGCCCAGCTGTGTCTGAACAAACCCTATCTGGGAGGATCTGTGTGTCCTTCCACCCAGCAGCCACCACTAGGGGCTGGCCTGGCAGCTGGTTAGTCCACCTGGAAGGAGGGCATGGTCACCATCTCCAGTGTGCTGTGTATATTCTTGAGACAATGGTGTTGGGGAGAGAATGTGGGGCTGGACGGCAGTTCTGGATGAGATCTTTTGTCCTGCTACTTCCCCAGAAAGACCCACCCCTGCCTCAGTTTCTTCACTTGAAAAGGGAGACAAGGTTGTGCTGCTTTTTTTGCAACATCAGGATGGCCTAGCAAAGAGTGTGCTTTTGGCCTTTCCCTGACCTGTGTCTCAAGGGCTGTTCTGTAAATTCCCATGCACAGCCACGGTGTTCCCCGGCTCACTCGCTCTGGTCAGGGATGATGAGTACAGGGGACTTTTCCTGGCTTCCACTAGAGAGAGGGAAGGAAACTCACAAGGCATTTTAATGGGTAATTTCCACATTTTGCCACAGGGATACCACCCATCACACTTACAGTGACCTTTGAGTTGAGATTCCCTATAGTCAGGTTTTTGGCCCCATGGACTCCTGTTTCTCACTTCCGCTGGGGGGCCCACTGGTTCACTGATGCCTTCCTGTCCCCATTTCTTGTTTATCTCACCTCTAGATCCATTGCCGAGTCCACACCTCCCCAAAGCCCCCAGGTCCTGGTCAGGGCCTCTAGATACTCCATTCTCCATGAGGTCCCATATTCAGGACATGACAGCCTGGGGACAAAAGCACCTGCCCAGAAACCACAGGATATAGAATCCTTCTCACTTTACCCCAGGCCTCTCCAGTCCCAGGGCCTTGGTGTAACCCACATAGCTTTGGGCCGGCAGCCAGCTCCGCTCTGTGAGTCAGGTTGTGGGAGACCCCGCATGCTGTGGCAAGCATTGGGTACCTATCAGGTGTGCACTACTCCCCACTCCTACTGGGCATTCTCCCCCTTAGTCTGCAGCCCCTTATGGTCAGTGCGACGGGTCACTCGCAGCCCGGGGTAAATAGTGACAAATACTCTACCTTCAGAATTGGCTCTAAGAATTGTTTCTTTCCAAGGAACCACATACTGGGGTGATTAGACCTTTTTCCAAAGTTTGCACTTCCATGGTTAATATTATTATTCATACAGCAATACTGATGTTTGGCCTCAATAGATATGTGGTATGTATAGGTGATAAAAACCACCAAATAGATAACATGCTTTATTTATGTGTGGTAAATATTTAAAGACTCCCATGTGTTTTGATTGGAAAGTGCACATTACTGGACAATTTAGTTTCAAAGGTTTCTCTTAATGGAAGATTTATTAAGATGTATGTGGCAGCCGAGGTGGTGTGATTGGGTGTATGTGAAGCTCCGGAACAATGCAGGGTTGGCACTGCCTGATGATTTCTCCACCCACATTCTCTTTTGATGGGCACTTCTGTTTATCATTAAAATGCAGTGATTCGCTCTGCATGAACTAACAGCTGTGTGATACTGCCAAGAGGAGCAGGGTGGTTTAGGTGCTGCAATTGATTTCGCCGGGTCCAACAGTGCAAGAGCACACCACGAATAGGGAGTGCGGTTACTATCTGGGCCGCTAGACGGCGCTATTCCAGTCTTTGCTTTGGAGACTGCGGCACCTCGCTGGTGATGGTGGCCCGCTGTGGGGTGGTAATTGAAAGCAGGGGAGTTAGGCTCCTTGGTGAAGACTGGTGACTTGGAGGCATTTCTTTCGTTTCCTCCCCCTCAGTCCTGCCCCACCACTTGTCACAATTTTTCCCATCCTAATGGAGTAAAGCCTCCTTCCAGGGCAGTGGTTTGCAGGCAGAGAAGGAGAATGAGAACGAATGGAACAGGTGTGACCAGCATCAAGGAGATCAGGAAAGCAGGTGCATTTGGCAGGTGGCCATGGCGGGTCAGACTGTGCCTCTGGTCCACAGGTTTGTCTAAGTCCTAATCCCTAGACATGTGGTTTGCTACAAGAGATACCAATGAAGTTTCCCAGGGTCTCCTACTTCTTGCTCTGGTTGTGGAAATAAGCAGAACTGCAGGTTCTTGGGCTGGAAGTCCTGGCTCTGTGCTTGGCCCAGTTGGGTAAGAGGGATAAGAGGAGAGAGAAGACTTTCTTTGGAGTGGGAGGCTGGAGAATGAGCTGCTTCCAGTGTACCTTGCATAGTTTGTATCTTCTTTCTACTCATGATTTTCAGGATTATTTTCCCCAACAAAGGACATTGGTGATTGATGGGAGATTGAGTCTTATTTCAGTCTTTTTTCAAATTCAGCCCAGAATTTGGGAGCCAGGAACCTTACTAATGAATGCAGGTTGTCAGGAAAACATTCCAGAATGCGTAGACACACAGTGGATCTCTGTAACTTCTGTTAGCAAATCAAGCCTCCAATCTATTCTGGGGCCCTGTCCTCACATCCTGCTGTGTGAAAGCACTAGGGGAAAGCTTGCCGCACTCTGAACACATTTCTGTGCACAGATAGCTTGGTCTGACCTGTCTCTCACCGCATCCCCACCTCGAGCAACAGACCAGGAACTTCACTGGCGCCTTACTTCCCTAGAGGTGGCAGCAGTTGGAACAGCACTCAATCTGCTAAAAGCATAGGGGAGGCCATGGTCATTGTGCTAGGCCGAGTCTGTGACTGCACCAGCATGGACGGGGAGAAAACGCTTGTTGGGGGAAGGGGTGATGATTCAATCTCTGTTTTTCTTTTTCTAAATTCTAGGAAGATTTTAGTGTGCTTGCATATACCCCCATCCTCATCTTCGGGGATCCCATAGCAGGTCCCTACTGCTAATTTCTGATCCATTGCAAACTATGCACAACCAGCCATCCCCAGACAGGCAGGCAGGCAGGCAAGCAGGCATCTGACATTCACTCGGAAGACAAAGCCAGGAAGTCAGGTGCACCTCCAGACCTCAGCACGGGCAGCGGCATTGTGTCACTTCCCCCAAGGCCGGAGAAGTCACCGTGCCGGAGGACAGTGGCCATCTGCTGTCCTGAGTCCCTACCTAAAACTGCAGCATAATTATGGCCTTGCTAGTCTTTGTATAGTTCTTAGCTTCCGGTAAATATTAATGGGTTGCTTTTTATTCATTTAGCCTATGTTTTTGAAAGATGGCCTCAAACAAAAAGATCATATCTGTATGTTGTGCTTTAATTTATTTTCACCTTTTTTTCTCCTTTGGAGACCCCTAGTGTATCATCACTTTGTTTACCACAAATTAAGCTGGGGCTGATTGTTTACCAGACTGTAGACCCCTGTGCATTGCTCTGCACTTTCCTTTTTTTTTAATAATCACGACCTGGGATTCATTTGTGAGAGGCCCTAATCTGCATGAGAATTATACAATTAACTTTTGATTAACCACCTAGTTCTTTTTGAAACCACAGTGTATAGGATACTCTGCATTTAAATAATTTTCCTTAAATGGGGAGCAGGCCTTTCATTAAGCCGGTGAGTTTGACTAAACAACAATATTTGGAGATAATCAGGGTCAAAACAATAGGCACGAAGGCAGGGCTAGAATGTCATCTTTAAATATAACAGTAGTGATAAAGGCCCCCAGATTGCGCCTTATCAAAACACAAAAAAATCAAAGCACTCTCTTGTCTATGGCAAAACGCGAAGGCCCCAGTGATACGGGGCGGCCATTGTCTGGGCTGAGGCCACAGCAGGATTTGCATTCAGGGGCCCTGCTGACACACGTTACATCACGTAGGGTACTTATCTCTGAGTCTGACAATAATTATCGGGAAGAATATACTCAGAATGACTTTTTTGTGATTTTTATGCTTCTTCAACACAAGGAAAGGGAGATAACAGCATTAGGAGGGCTGGAGTCTCTCAGAAGACTCTCCCAGGAGCTGGGTCTTCGATTAAATTCACTATGCCACTCTAGTGCTGCTGAACAAGTGGGATGAAAGCCGGCAGCCTTTTATATAGGGTAATAATAGTCCGGAACACAGCCCTCACTGAAAGATAAGATCCATTGTGGAACAAACAAAGGAGCCGATTCTACATCGCTGGAAGAATATCTATGAGCAAAGTTTTCAATCCTCTGTCTCTCTGCTCTTCTCCTTGCATGCACCTTGCACCTGCTTCTGCAACATGGTGGCCACTCTGTGGGTTTGGAAGGGAGGCTCTGGGAACCCCTGGTCTACAAAACCCCGAGGAATGCAGATCATTTGTCTTGAGGGGTGGTCCTGGAGAGTCCCATGAGGACTTTCTGAAGCCAAGGCCATACCTTTTGTTCTGGGAGTCTCTCACTCATTCTTCCCCAAAGTCTACCACAAGAAGCCTTGATGTCAGTGTTTGAGGCCCCCGGAGACCGGACAGATGGGGAATTAGAAAGAAACCATCCAGCAAGTCACTGGGTCATTGATCCTATTTGGTCCTGCCAGGTTTTCCAGGCCATCAGAGTCCTCAGGTATTTATGTTTCCTCAAAAGAATCATTCTGCTTCTTTCTCCCTGTTGGAAAAGGTAAGCAGCAAATGTGAAGGCTCCAGCTATAATCCAAATTGAATTTAAATACTGATAGAATGTCCCCTATGCAAATCAAGTTCAAAGTTTCAAAAGAACTTTTTTTCTAGAGCTCTTTACAATCAGAATTGATGAGATCTTACTGAGAGTTTTAATCCCTGCATTCCTGATGGGGGTCCTAGTGGTGGATTTGGTATCATATTCTCTAATGGTAGGGGGAGAAAGACACTGGGATTCTGGGAGCGAATTTTCTGGCTTGATATAGAGCAGAACACCGTACGGCTTTTGCCCTCCAACCAAACAGAACTACCCATAGCTCAGCTCTGATCTGTGTTTTTTCATCTTGCTCAACCTTTCTTTTTCATGGACAGAAAAAGAGCCAAAGCCTTTTCTGGTCACATGGGTAGGTAGGTCCCCTTGAGTACTATGACTGGGGCTCCAGGCTGCTGTTTTGGGGTTTCCCAGGCAAGCCCTGGCTGATAGTGGGGCCCAAATACACAGAACAGAACATGAGGGACTTGTAGATATGACTGTCAGTGAGTGTATTCAGGAGCAACAAAGCCTTTGGCCCAGAGCATGTGCCATAGGGATACTCGCCTGGAAGCCCAACTCTGCTATGTGGCCTTTGGCAAGTCCTTCTCTTCCCTGGGCCCCAGTTTCTCCTTTTTAACTCACACAACTTCTCACAGAGCATGCATCTGGTCAGCCTTTGAGTTCAAGTAGGTGGGGACCCAAAGTCCTTGGGGACTTCCTTTTGTGGCAAGATATATGCCATCCTGGGGTTTGTATCTGTCAGAACCCATAATAGACACTCTGTCCTAAACCCACTGGGAAGCTCAGAAAATGAACCAGCGCAGACAGTGTGGAGGACCTGTTTGGTGGTTGGCATAGGAAAAGGCCAATGTGACATCTGACCCTGGGTGGTGTCACCCACTGTGGCTGCTGGTCTGATCCTAAGTCTTTGCACTTGTTCAGTGTTAGGTGAAAGAGCAGCCTTGCACCACCCAGTGAGAGGGTTCATCTCATTTCACTGTGGCTGGCTTAGGGGGGAAGCGAAACCCTGCACCAAGTGTCTTTTCCATTGAGGCTGGAGCAGGAAGGGTATTAAGAAGTGGGAAAAAATGTGACCCTGAGCCGCTTTTGTCCGACATGCAGTGTGATTCCCCAGGCTCACAGAATGCCTTTCAGTACGAAGGGGTCTCTGAAAGCATCCGCACCCCTATTCCCAGTGACTTCCTGTATAAGGCTCTTTCCTCCTCAAGGACTATAGCTTCCTATTATCATCCCTCTGGGTGCTATAACAAAATACTATACACTGAGCAGCTTATAAACAAAGAATTTCGTTTCTTATAGTTCTGGAGACCGACAGTTCAAGAAGATGTCAGCAGCACTGGTGAACCAGGGAGATGGCCCATTTCCTGTTTCAAAGATGTAATCATCTGGCTGCATCTTTCCCTAGAAAAGTAGGCAGTGAGCTCTCAGTGGAAAGTTTTGTAAGGCATTCATTCTGCCCCTGAGGGAGTCATCCTCACACCCTGATCATGTCCCGGAGGCCTCCCCTCCAAATGGCATCATACTGGGGATCAGTTCTCTAACATACGAGTGTTAGGAACGCAGACATTCAGACCACAAGGACATTTGTCCTACCACACATGTCTCAGGCCTTCTGAGGGTGGGTGATCTCTAGGCTGTGGGCTCCATCCCTCACACGCAGAGTCAGGTCCTCCAGTGTACGTATGATCTGTAGCCAAGCTTAGAACAAGAACACAAAGTAAACAATGATGCTGGATTTTCAAAATTGTGCTTAACATTCAAAGAAAGATAATGGTCCCGACAAACTCAAGGCAGTATGTAACTTGGATGCTTGGTTAGTTGACATCTAGATTAATCTTCCTAACAGTTGATCACAAGTGATGAGAGTCAAAGTCTTGTTTATAGGGCTCCACGCATTGTGCAGCCTGGTGTGTTTGTAAGTGGGGCTGTGTGAGTATATCTTGGTCTGGACTTTTATATCGGGATATTTTGAAAAGGGAGAAACAAGGGCAGCTGGAGAACAAGGTGCTGCCCAGGTTTGGCTGGTGCAGTTGGGAACCACCTGATGGAACCAGCTTTGCCTTTTCCAGGGAGGGGTCAGTTCCCACGACCCTGGAAGTAGACACACAACAGAGGACGATGTGGCTGGACTCTGAGACTACAATTAAAAAAGGGACTTTTCAGATGGACCCTTTGAACTAGTCTCCATCTTACATTATAAAAAGTGAAAAAATATAGGGAGGGCAAATTGGAGAGCAGGAAGATTACAGTAATATAGCTTCTTAGCTAATTGATTAGCAATTATAGCTGGTAGTATTGTTCATTTTAATTGTGTTTAATCTCTATTTTGGTAATAAAGCTTATTGTTTTGGATTATGACTTTATCCTACTATACTAATTACTAACTTGTGAAATTAAAGTGTATATTTTCACATCCTGAAAAAACAGTCCACACCATGTCCTTATATAATAGCTTCCTTTTCTGAGAAGCTGGTTGTTTGAGGGTTGTTTGTCCTTAACATCTTAAAAGGACTCAAATTTGGCAACCAAAGTAAAGGATACTTGGTCTGTTTATGAGGAAATATAGGCTTTTTTTTAAAGTCATATTTTTCAGGGAATGAAAACAACAGAAATTATCACCAGGGATAAATCTGAAAGGAGAAAGTAAGTATATCTACCTGGAAAATGGGTTTCTAACATTAAAAGGTTTATACTCTTAGAGTTGTCCTTGCAGATTTTGCCTGAGTTTGTCAGCTGGAGTCCACTCAGAGCTCTCACACTCACACCTGGTTGTCACTGTCACGTTGATGAACCATGTCTGTGTTCCTTCCTCTGGAGGTAAACATCATTTGGACCCATCTGTCCCTTGTGTTTGAATCCTTTCCACCGAGTTTGCACATCTGATGACCCGTATTTACTGACAGCACTCTCCCTTCCCCACGTTCTCATCCTGATTATGTCAGGATGGCCCCTTTCATGGACATCTCCAGGGATCAGTGCCCCAATGAGGTATTCCTCCAGACCTCCAGAATGCTGCAAACTCCTAGCCTTATTCATTGACCTCTCATTCCCCTAATTTCAAACACAGTGGACTCTCAACTTATGACTAGCCTGACACACAAAGAACTCGGATTATGATCAGAATTTTAATTTTAACTTATGGCCAACATCTTGAATTACAACCTAAATGCTAGCCACTTGTGCTGCCAGATGGCCTCAGGTATAGACTGTACCTTGAGTTCTGAGAGGAACATTACAACATCCTTTCCTGTGTGGGGCTAATTGAGAAATCCCGGGCTAATGTCTCTCTCTAAGGACATGGAGATGTCCTTTATATAGAAGACTTTGATGGCTGTGTAGAGAAGCTGGAGCCTTCAGTTAAACAACTTGAGTTACAACCAGCATTCATAAATGAATTGAGTTTATAAAACAAGGATCCACTGTATTAGAATTTTCTGAGCATTCTTCTGGTCCTGTAAAAACTATCTCACCTACACAAATTTTTAAACTTCCAAGTGTTATAAAGATATACTGAAGCCACTGTGAGCAAATGGAAGTATTTTATAGTCTTTTCTCTTTGCTGATATAGATCCTGTGTTGGAAATATTTTTTAAAAGCAGGCCAGTTATTAAGTACTTCAAGTTTTGCTGGTCTCTGTGGCAACTACTGAATTCTTCTCTCACTGTAGGAAAGACCCCTGGACCAGAGGAGTGTAGACCCCTAAAACCTCACAAAAAAGAAGCAGGGTCATTTGGCCTGGAAGTAGAGTTTGTTGACTCTGCCACAGATATTTTACATTCATAAGATGACATACACATATGCTTAATTTAATATTAAAATGAAAAGCTTGCCTTCATCAATCAAGTTTATTTTTAATATAATATTAACAGTTGTATAATGTACTAGCCCAAACAGTCCTTGTTGGTTTATTTCTAGAAAGATTATGTCCATTTAGATTTCAGTAGGGGTACACAACAGGAATTTCCTACCACAGAAAATACCAAAGAGAGAGAGAGAGAGAGAGAGAGAGAGAGAGAGAGAGAAAGAGAGAGAGAGAGAGAGACAGAGAGGAAGGCTTTGCTAACCAGGTAGGAATATGAAATCTTACAGAATTCAAGCTGGTAGGTTTTACTTGTCAAGATTTCTTACATGAGTGATATTGATTACATTACCTTAAAGTTAACAGATATTATCTGAGGTATTCCTGTGCATTTTAGCATCCAGATCCCTCCTGGCAAGATTCACTGATCTTATTTCCACATCCAGCAGCCTGGACAGTCCCCACTTTGAAGTCTCAGTGCAGGGCTGACAAGTGGCTGGAGTCAGACTTGATCTAAAGCCTATACTTTCTATCACAGCAAACTTTCTATCGCCAGAGTGACTTTCTTTTTTTAAAAATTTTTTTATTTTTTATCTTTATTGGTACATTAAATATACACATCATGATTACACTCCATAATGGGGATTTGTACCAGTATAAGACCATCTTAATTCTCATTTTTTCCCCTAGCCCTACCCACCCTACCACCCCCCCATATACATAAAATTTGTTTCCTTACTTTTTTGTTACAATTTCAACATTTTCCCCCTTCCCCCTATTTTACATTGAGCATTTTCTATTTCACAATATATAACATACAATGCTAGGACTCATTTACATCTTTATTTTCTCATACCAGAGAAAAGATGCGATATGTACCTATCTGTGCGCCAGAGTGACTTTCACTACCCACAGTCTCAGTCATCCTGCTCCTGGCATGTATGGCCCTAAAACTCCACAGGTCCTTCCCACAGTACAAATCCAGCCTTCACTTTCTTTTTTTGAGACAGGATCTCACTTTTGTAGTTCAGGCTGGCCCTGAGCACCCTTTGTAACCCAGGCAAGCTCACAGCAATCCTCCTGCCTCTGCCCCCCAAGTGCTGGGATTAGAGGGATGAGCTACCACGCCCAGCCATCCTTCACTTTTTAGTGGCAGCTTCTTACCAAATATTTCCTCTGGAGTGGCCTTAGAGATAGCTCTCTTAAATGTCTCCAAAGCTGTTTACATCATATGCCATATTACCTCCAGACCTGGTGTGGGCATCTGGACTGTGCTGTGCCTCCTGGGCACCTGCATTTCCTGGTATTTCTCAGAAATAGTGAAATCGGTGTCACAGCCCTCATCATGGGGACCCATAGTTTGATTCAAATGATCAAGGGGCAAGATGTACATGTACCAGTTCCCCCAGATGAATGTTAATTATTATGCATTGCAAGGATGTACCAACGGTAACCAAGGCATAAAAAATAGACTAAGGAGGCTTAAACAGCCTTCTTTCCTTTTTATGTTTAAAAGAGGGAAATGGGACTTTCTTGCACTTCCACCCCCCTGCAGCATATCAGCATTTCCTCTTTGCAAGAATGAGCCACTTGAATGGAAGCCTTGCAAAGAGTACCCAGAAGGGAGATTGGCACTGACATCAACTGCCAGGGCATCGATCAGGAAAAGGAGGTGGTGTGCTCTGCCCTGAGCCTTCCTCTGATCGTGGAATTACAAATGAATCACATTCCTAATAAATGTAATCCAGTGAATTCTCTGAATGGAGAGCGCTGAGAACAGGAGCTGGCAGCAGTGGGCACTGGGGTGGGAGCTCTGCCCGAGGCTTCTGCAAGCCAAGGTTCCCATTCCTTTCCTGAAATGAGGCATGTGGCAGGACTTGCGCCCTGCCCTTGGAAAGCTGTGCATGGTGGTTTTGTTTGGGCAATTTGCATTTGTTATACAGTGTCTAAATGTGCCGAGTTCAGATCCTAAACATATTCTGAAGACCTCTTCGGAGGGCATGGCATTGCTATAGGCTTTCATGCTATAGGTTTTGAGCTAGACCAATGATCTCTCCAAATATCCTGGTCAGGGACTCACCCCTATTTGGAAGAATCTTTTGATTTATTTTTCTCAGCACTTGTGCCAGAATCAACTGTATTACAGGCCATCTAATTGAAACTTGGCAGCAGACAGGCAGATCAAAGGCAGCCCAAGCCCAGACCTCTAATCCCAGGCCAGTGGGCACTTAGCGAGCTCTGAAGTAAAGCATCCCATTCACTTTCCAGCAGTTCCTGCCAGCACTGCTGCCTCAGCATCCCCACTGGCTGATCCATGGGCTGCCATGGGCTCCAGAAGGAGCCACTTGTGAGCTATTAAAGACACCAATGAAATGCTGTGTGACAGCAGTGGTTCAGGGGAAGATGGAGGAACCACCAGAAAGGCATTCTCCTTTTCCACTGTGCGGAGTCTGTGGGTGATCGAGAGAACAGTCAGCCAGAGGCGGGTGGGGGGCGGCCCAGGGGGCTGGGACAGGTGGGGAGAAAGCTGGAGGGTTCCTTCAAGGAGAAGAGCACAGAAGAAACATTGCATAAGTTCACAGGCAATGGACTTTGACCACGCTCTGAGATGTTTACTAACCCAAGAACCCCTTTTTAAAAGGAAGAACAAAAAGGAGGAGCAGTCATCGCTTCAGTGATAGAAATGCAAAATCAACAAGATGCCTCGCAGGTTAAACACGTCACATAGTTCAGGATGGGCTCATTTTATCCACTTTTTTGAATCTCAAGCTCTTTTGTCTATATGAGCAGTACTTATCACACACATGTACACAAACATCCCTGCTCTGTCTTGTAAACAGCCAGCCAGCCAGCCAGCACACTTTATCGGATAGCATGGAAAAGTTGCTTCTGTCGGAAAGTTTGAAGAAACGTGAGCTGGGAGTGGTTAGGTGAGCCCTGAGAATGAGCTGGGTCCGAGGGCTCCGTGGGGTCCAGGGGGGCATGTTTCTCCAGGTGAGATGAGAGGAGATGGGAGAAAGGTATGATCAGGGAACAAGGTGCTGGGACAGGAAGTTAAAATAGGGCTGAGGAGGGTGGAAATCTTTCATTGCTCACAGGTTCCCTCAGATGTTGAGTCAGGAGGTGACATCAGGAATCTGTTCATCAGAAGAGTACAGGACAGAAAGTCCTTGATGAGACTGCTTTTCTGCTCGGGTCTCCTTATAATTCTTGGGCTGACACTGCTGGCAGACAAGCCACTGAGGGTTCAAATCTATTGCCACAGAGAGAGCTCCATTTCTCCCTTTCCTACTTTTGTGGAAACTGAACCAAAGCCAACTTCCTTGGCTCGCTTCCTAATGGAAACGATTCTCAGACTCAGAGAAAACCGGAGCCTGTTTTCCTCACTTCCTCTTTGGAGCCTGCGCCTGACCTCTCTTGACCTTTCTTGGCCATTACCTTTGTTTGAACCTCGCTCAGCGTTCTCTCTCCAAGGAAATCAGTGACTGCCCTAGTGTTTCTAGTTAGGCTACACCTCTGTTTCCCTGGAAGTAAAGGCCTGCTGGTGGGATGAGGCTTCCCATTATTTGTACCCAGATCTATGCTAACCCAGTCAGTACACTGATTCAGCTAACACACGGCCGTGAGCAAGTATCACAAACCCAGAATCCAGCCATGTCCCAACATCCCCACCTTGGAGCACATGAGACTTTGGGGGACATTTTAGATAAAACCATCATAGTTTAATACTTCATTATTATTTTAATTTACAGTTTTCTGATTATATGTGATGTTGAGATCATTTAATGTGCTTATTTACTATCTATATATCTTCTTTAATATCTTTTCAAATCCGTCTTTTTGCTTTTTTTTTGAGACAGGGTCTCACTTTTGTAGTTCAGGCTGGCCCTAAGGTCAGCCTTGAACTCACAGAAATCCTCCTTCCTCTGCCTCCCAAAGGCTAGGATTATAGGCATGGGCCACCATGCCCGGTTCTGTAGTATGTGGTTCTAATTGCTAGTGGGCATGACTCTCCTTGCCCAGCATTGTTGTATGTGGTTACTCAGGATTGAATCCGGGCCCTTGTACTTGCAAGGCAGGTGCCAGAACCACTGAGCTAAATCCCCAGCCAGATCTGTTTATTTATTTATTTTTTTTAGATTTTTTGAGACAGGGTCTCGCTTTGTGGTTCAGGCTGGCCCTGAGCTCAGCCTCCAACTCACATCACAGCAGTCCTCCTGCCTCTGCCTCCCGAGTGCTGGGATGACAGGCATGAGCCACCACGCCCGGCACTGTGGTATGTGGTACTAGTTGCTGCTGGGGTGAGTCTCCACACCCAGTATTGTATGTGGTTACTGGGGATCGAACCCAGGTCCTTGCACTTGCAAGACAGGCGCCGGAACCACTGAGCTAAATCCCCGGCCCCCAGATCTGTTTATTTTTAATTGGATTGATTTCTTGAGCTTTTAGAATTCCACATAAATTACAGTAAAACATTTTTAAGGGCACTTTGCAAATATTTTTCTCTGAGCCTGTGGCTTCACACTTTATTCTCTCAAAAATGTGTACACATGCACACACAAAATGTGTACATATAGGAGAAAGTCACATGTCACAGTTCTCTTTAATGGCATTTACTTTAGGTTATTGTATTTAAAAAATTATCACCAACCCAAGTTCATCTAGATTTTCTCCTATTCTTCTTTCTGGAACTTTTATAGTTTTACATGTTACATTTAAATCCATGGGACACTTTAATTTTTGTGAAAGGTGTAAAGTGAGTATCTAGATGTGCTTTTCTATTCCATTGAACTATCACTGGTCCTTTGTGAAAGATTAGTTGATTATATTAAGGTGATTCTACTTCTAAATTATTTTGTTGTGTTGAGATACTTATTCTTTAACCAATACCACACTGCAACTTTACAGTAAGTACTAAAGTCAGGAAGGTTCCTAGCCTTGTTCTGAATCCATGTGACTCTAAAAAGATTCAGTCTGTCAGAAGCTACAAAATAACTTCCTGAAGTTTTGACTGGCCTTGCATGGAATATGTAGATTAAAACGAGAAGAACTAACATTTTAATAATATGAATTGTCCTCCATGAAAGTGTAAATCTGTCCATTTATTTAGATCTTTGATGTTTTTCAATAGTTTCATAGTTATCTTCACATAAATCTTGATCCTTTTGTTATATTTACACTGATAAATTTTCTTGTTAAAGTAAATATTGTTATGTTTTTAATTTCAAATTCTAATTGTTCATTGCTGGCATGTAGGAAGGTAATTGACTTTTGAATATTAATCTTGTATTGTGCAACTGTGCTATAATCACTTCTTATTCTAGGATACTTTGTATTGCTTCTTTGGGATTTTCTATCTGTCCTAACTTTCCTTATCTAGGTGGCTCACTTATCCTCTGTTTTGTTTGCTGCCTTGTTCAATCTTGGTCCTCATCTTACTTTGCTGTTTGCCCATTCTGTTTAACAGACAGGGTCTTCGTTGCATTTTTAAGTGCTTTTCTCTCTATTCCTGCTGTTAAACTCCCAAGAAAAAGATATCTGAGTCTTTTATAAACTAATGCTAAATTACATGAGTAAAACTGGACTAGATACTTCAATTATTTCTTTAGAAAGACTGAGACAAACCAGTTGCCTTTTTGTTTGTCTTCTAGCTACTTGTTCAAAGAATCCATAGAGAAGTCTATCAATTGGAATGAGGTAAAAAGATCCAGAAATTTTCTTCCTTGGGAAGACTCCTCTTTCTCATCCTCCAATCATCTTTGTGCAGCAACTTTGTTAGCCACTAGCTCTGTCTTATAGATGAGGCCTGTTGAGACCAGCAGTGTGTCTGGCTTCACATGACTGGTTAGAACAGAACTGAGCCTACAAGCTACATGTCCTGAATTTGAGGCCAGTGTTCTTTGGGGCTGGAAAGAAGCTCTTGGTTATTCTAACTGCATTCATAAGCTGGTCCCACTCCTAGTACGATTCTTGACCTTGAATGTATTTTCAGCACCTAATGGCAAGAGTAACAAGAACTTTGGGAACAATGTGATATATTTCCCAAATTTTGTAGCTGAATACACCAAAATCAAGAAAGGGGAAGTGGATTTCTTAGCAGACATACTTCTGGGGTGGTGAGACTCAGTCTTGTTCAAGGTCGTTGCTGTTCATTAGCTTGGGAAAATCAGTTTCTCCCTTGAAGCAAAGAAGAATTGGGAAAGGTGTTCCTTTCTGTGGGCACAAGGAGACATTTAGCTGTGTCGCTTAGACATAGAAGAGATTTCTGGAAAGTACATTCTTGTTCCCAGTAATGTATCCTGCTAACAATCATCCTCACTGTTCAGCCTTTGGAATGGCATTGTCTTTTTGGACTTTGCATTTTAGTAACAATAAAAAGCTAATGGATCTTCAAATACAAAGCAGAAATGCTTTCTCTTTTGACCCGAATGACTGGGGGAGATATTAGCAGCAATAATGATTCCACTTGTAATCAAACCATTTCCCCAAGTGAGGTGATGCTCCCTGGGTTCCCACATTATTCTCTAAGAGTTTCCAGCTTTGGACCTTCAAAGAGAGCTTGGGGTGCATTCGTTTTCCCAGGAGCAGCTGATTCCAGCCCTAGAGGTTAAGTATGAATGGAAAACAACCAGCAAAGATGAAGAAACCCAAGGTTAATGGAGACAAGAAATCTTTGCAGCATCTTAGACATAGTAAGAACTCATATTAATAGTGCTTGAGAGGATTCTTGAATAACAGTATCTAACTGGGATGCAACCCTCTAAGGAAAGGTTCAATATACTTTTGATTAATCTTTTATTATGCCAAGATGCTTAATATATGGGTATTGGAGTTTTGAGGGCTTTCTGCATGTTGGATTGAATTGAGTTGCAGCTTAGCTTTTAGTGTTGTCTATTGCTGTATAATACAGCTTTAGAACATAAGGGCTTAAAGTAATTGTTTATTATCACTCACAGTCTGTGGCTAAATCTTTTCAGCTGTATATTTCTGCTGGTTCCACTTTGAGGATTTCAAGCAGATGACCTTAGATCTCAAGTGGGAATGTTACCTCTGGGGTCTTTACTGGTACCCTGGCCCAGGTAGACTTTCCTTGTTCTTTATTTACACTTGAGCATCTTCTTTCTGTGTCATTTCTTGTGTGGGCTTTCTTTGCAATTTCTTGAGCAGAGTACCTGGATTTGCCCACGGCAGCCCAGGGCTCTGAAAGAAGTACTCCAGGAAGACTTTACTTTTGCAGATTCTACTTGTATGCTCTTGCTAATATTCCATCAGCTAAAGCAACTCATGTGACTAAGCCCATTGTCCATGTGGGAGGAGACTACAGAATGCAGGGATACCAAGAGGCACGGTGGTCTGGCAGCTGTCAGAAGTCCACCAGAGGCAACGAAGGTGGGGCTTTCCAGATGTGAAGGTGAGATTGCACCATAGTTCCCCTGTGGTGCTTCAGTTTAGGATGCATGAATAGCATGGGGACTGGTGAAAGATGAGGCTGGAAAGGTGGTTACAACTGGGCTGAGGTGGTCTTCCAAAGCACATTATTTTTAACAAAGCTATTTTTAATACTTTGGGGTTTATCCCACAGGAATAAAAAACACTGAGAAGGAGTAACCTCCTCACTCCCAGGAGTAGCCCAGTGGGAGAGAGGCCCCCTGAGAGGAAGGAAGCACAGAAGGGACCCACTGCAGACTCAGAGTAAAGGTAGGGCCATCAGCCAGACCACATTATGTTGCAGATGAAAGCAAGAAACAGGCAAAGTGTCCAGGCAGGGCTGTATAGTCCAGGATGCATGGACTGAATGTGTTTAAGTGGATTTGCTTAAGTGGAGGGAGATTTTGGGGACAGCATGATGTGCTAGGAATGATGGCAGTGACTGATGAGAGGAAAGATGATTGGTTAGTCAAGACTGGGAGGGCCACCTGGTTCAAAGAAAATTTTTATAAAAGGATCTATAGGAGTTTCAACTGGCCAGTGGGGAGGGATCTTGAAAATGAAAAAACTATTCCTAAGAACTACAGATATAAGACTTGATGGAGGCAATTTAACAAGAACCCTCAAACTAGTCGGGCAGGGGGAAGAGAGAAAACAGAAACTTAAGGAAACAATGTTAACAGCAATCCAACATGCATGACATAGCAAATGCTGGGAACTTGGGGAATTATCTGGTGTCAATGGACTTACGAAGCTCAGCCTTGTTCTTTCTCCTGCCTGGCAGAGCAGACACAGACACAGGGACGCAGTGTTTAAGTACACATGGGCATGCCTAGCCAGGGAAAGCCCTGAAGCAAAGGGCAGGTAGTTGCTGGGAATGCTGAGCAAGACTTCAGAGCTGCTAGGATGGACAGGGCTAGCGTGAAGGGCTAAGTCTTTCTTTTGGATCTTTATCATTCTTCATTGATGAGGCTGGGAGGAGTTTCTGGTTTCAGACCCTGACCCCCAGGGAGCTTCTGATTTCACCCTTTGTTTTCGTACCTCTTATAGAAGGCAAGATTGCCAGGCTCTGTGGGGGTCAGAGGGCAGGGCTCTAATTACTTTCATTCTTTGAGTTTTTTGGCAGAGTCTTGGGAAAATGGTCAGAAGACTTGCCTGGTGCAGGGCACAAGTGCTCACCATACTGTCTTTCTAACTCTGTACTATCATCTGTGAGCATGTTGCAACCTCTAGGCCTCAAGAGGTCTCAGGGTTGTGATGAAAGCCAGATCTTCCTGTGCACAGTGAAGGTCACTTGCAAGCTTGGAAAATGAATGTGTTGGTGAAAGTATTGACAACATTTTTTAAGCTGAGCTAGAAAAAAAAAAATCAAACCAGAATCAAAACATGTTAGAGGGACAGTCATGCAGAAGAACAGGAAAATAGCTGAGTCCCCAAATTATACTTATATGAACTAAGGCAGTCTCTTTCCCCAAGGAGGGACCACTGGGGAATGACCCAGGCCTTCTGGCCCAGTAGACACCTTCCTCAGCCTAGTGTTGACCCAGTTTGATTTACTAGAATACCAGTTTGTATTCTTGTATTCTTGATTGGTTGGGCTTCCAGGACGAATCTGCTGACTTTGACAATTTTTCTGTGTTTAGAGAATTTTCATTGATGATTCTAAAAATTTATGCTAATTCCGGATAGTTGTAGGAAACATTAACTCATTTTAACTTTAGTACTAACAGATACTCAGTAGGTACCAGGCATCATACTGTACATCATGCTTTCATGCACTAGAGTACTGGCTACTCTATAGGCCTACAGGGAACTACTCCTTATTTACAGATGAGGAAAAGGAGCAAGGAGAAGTTTATTAATTCACTCGTAGTAACACTGTAAGGAAGGAGCCAGATTCAGACTAGAAAAATTGAACACAAAGCTCAAGATATCTTCAGACATGGTCTCCCATATATCTTTCCCTCTTCATCTAAAACCATGTCTGATTTGAATTTCAATATTATGAAATTCTAGTGAAAAAGATAATACTTCTGAGAATGAGGAAAAAAACATGTTCCCTGGAAGCTTGTTTGAGCAGCTCTCGGGGTTGAGGATCCAAGGGCCCAGCTGCGAGTGTCCTCAGGCTCCCATACAAGGTATTAGACCTGGGCTTGTGAGCACTGAAGAGAAATTCACCCATGGAGACCCTGTGTTTTTTTCACTTGAGGAGTAATTTCTTTTAAAGCAGGGGCCCTGTTTTTCCTAAATCTGCTGGCCCTAGTGTAGGTCTGGTTGCCACGTGGGATTTCCAGTGCCATATCACATGGGCCACCATATTTACTTGTCCCCTTATCCTCATTCCTGTCTTTGTATCTCTGAGGAGCAGGAAGATGGCCCTCAGGGGCAGCTGGATGCCATGAGTCTGGCAGGTCTAGTGTGTTAGAAGGGGTCTCACCTGCAGACCATGGTGGGCATACAGCCCGTTCACGCAGGGAAGAGAATGCGAGTAGCCAAGGTGAGTGAGTCTAGACTAACCACAAGCCACTGAATCCTTTCTGATGAGTCCTTTCTGAAGAGGAGGAGGAGGACGCTGCACAGAGATGAGAAGGAACCACTTGGATGCCCACATGTGGGCATATATGCAACCCACACATATGGATATAAGATGCATTCATGTGTACAAGCACACATGAACACACGTGCACACTTGCATGCACATAGGCAGTGGAGGAAGGAGAGATGGAAAGAGCAAGGACCTGAGTGATGAGAGGTACAGCAAGCACCTGGGCTGCTCCAGCTACACAGCATCTGTACCATGAGAGGCAGCTTGACCAGGTCTGGTGGCCTGACATGGTGACCTGTCCTCTTATATACACATGCTTTGTTCTAACAGAGCAGTGCTATTTCCATGGCACACTTCAGTGGAAAGTGCTGAGTGTTCCCATGTGCCTCCATCCCCAAGATGAACGCTTTCTCTGCTGTAAATTACAAGGAAAAATGCACACTGTAATTTCTGACTCCAACCTAAATGTAGCACTTGATGTATTAGTGAAAGGTAGACAATATCTAACTTTAGTTAAATAGCTATTTATATCTAAATTTGAAACTGGTCAGAAAACATGAGCTTTTAAGAAATCAGGAACCAAAAAAATTCTTCAGTGGATTTTCACTGTCTTTCAGAATACATTTCTAGAAATTCCTGAGAGTTCTTAAGAATTTTTTCAAGATGTTGAGAGATACACGTATGTAGTGTCCACTGTTTGGTCTGATGTGAAATCTCTAAGGAGTTCATTGTGATTGACTCTTGTAGTCAGTGGCATTTTCCAATAGATCCCATATCAGAAATATTCTGATATGATTTTCAAGTCAGCCTGTACTGATCTGCTGCAAAATAATACTGAATTATGACAATATTCTGAAATAATTTTGCACTTAACAAGTAGAATATCATCATTGGAAATTTAATTTAACTTCCATGTCTCACTGTAGTAAGTGCTAGACCATCCCTCAGTGCCTCTGTGGAAGGAACATTTAGATTTGGCTTATTTGGGAGGAGAAAACATACAAGAGAATTATGTTAACCAGAAACTCTCATTTGGAATTAGGCACATAATTTCCAGTGTATATCAAGTAAATCACAATGTGGCTTATGTCTAAATATGAAATAAACAAAATTTTCTGGCTTTGGGTTGTAAATGTGTTGCATTTTCTAAATGGCTTTCATGTGAAGTGCTTTTGAAATCATGAACACACATATACCTACGCACACACAAACTCACAGATGGTGTGATTCTAATTTCTCTTGCTACCTATAAGGCGTGGTCAAGTTAAATTAATACATAGGAGACTTGTTTTGCTTGGCTCCTGCAGGAACCACTTCCACTTCTTGAAAGGCCTTTCTTTCTGTAGCTTCCTTTTCTGAAAAGGTTTGCCGTGTCTTCCTGCAAGAAGAGGTTGTCATGCTTTAGAAAAATCACAAGCAGCAAAAAGTCAGAATTGTCAGTTCAGAAGACGCTGCTCGTTCCACTGGGTACAACCGAGCAGGCAGTGCTGGCAAACGATCTTTACAAAAAAACAGAGGGTAGGAGCTGCGGCAGAATGAAGATGAAAAGGGTTGCTGGCTTTATTCTCACTGAAGGCTGGCAACGGGAACCTGCAGGAGGGAAGACGTCTATCAGATAGGTCATCTGTTGTGTAATGAAGAATAGAGGCCGAAGCAGGCGGGAGGAGCAGGTGGGCTCCCTCTCGGAGGGCAGGAGAGCCAGAGAGAGGCAGAAAGCACGACCTTGGTGAACTACCCACCTTTCATTTACTACTGACTGCTCTGCTTGTTAGGCTGAGTCTGCTGCGGAGGGGAAGCCTATTTATAAGATCATAGGTCTACCTGAAAATCTGCTTCTCATTTCTCACTGAGAATTTGTTTCTCTCCATAAAGAACATCTTGTTAAATGATGAACAGGTCAAAAATTTCCCAGTCTCCTAATATTCATATCATTTTTTGAACATCTTAGTCTCTGCATTGTGTGGTTTTAGGAGGAAGATGCAAAATTACAATAAAGCAGAATAGCAATTTTACGTGCATCTTTCTGTCAAGGAATTTCTGCCTCAGTTGCTTTACTTAGAATGTGCACGGTATTCTGATTTCAAAAAACATTTAAAAGATGCTTTGGCTGTGAAAGTTGATTTATAAATACCCGGTTTAAAATCACAATGGCATCATTGGATTCTAAATGGCTCTTGATTTCTACAAGAAGGTTCAGTTTGATTCTTGATCTTCTCTTTTAGGTTTTTTTGGAGGCGGTCTCGCTTTGTGGTTCAGGCTGGCTCTGAGCTCAGCCTCAAACTCACATACAGCAATCCTCTTGCCTCTGCCTCCCGAGTGCTGGGATTACAGGCGTGAGCCACCACACCCGGCACTGTGGTGTGTGGTGTTGATTGCTGCTGGGCGTGAGTCTCCACACCCATTATGGTATATGGTTACCAGGGATTGAATCCGGGTCCTTGCGCTTGCAAGACAGGCGCCGGAACCACTGAGCTAACTCCCTGGCCCTGATTCTTGATCTTATACAAAGCTAACTGCCAACTTGGGAGCTGCTGGCCGGGGAAGCCAACTGGGACCACTTCAGAAATAGGTAGCGCCTGAGCCTACAACATGGGGATAGAAATAGGAGCACACACAGAGTCTGGCCTTTCCTATAAGTGGTGTGGAGGCTGTGCAAGGCATAGTTGAGACCTTTTCGTCAAATATACTTTGGCAAAAACACGCTCCTAGGAAGAACTGTTAAACCAGATCTTCAGACAAACATGCTGTGATTGAATGAGCTAGGCTGTGACTCCCCCGGGGACCCTACCTCCTCCTCTGGCCAGCCTCCTAGAATCAATAATGGCCATTTGTGCTTAGTGAGAGGGAGTGGGAGTTATCCTTTCCTTATTGACTGGCTGGGTATATACCACCACACCATTGCAACCCCTCGAATGGGGTCCCCACACCCAACAGTCCACGAACCTTGGAGTAGGCGCCTGGATACAGGCTATGCCATTCATCAGCAGCCTGAGCCCTGGCCAGGGCCTCGCACACACACATGCATCATTCATCACGTCTGCTCTCTTTCACAAATAATCTAATGGAGTATGATTCTTTCCTTTCTGCCTTCTGACATGCAGGCCTGGCCACGAGACCCAGCAGTAAATATCTATCTTAAACAAATTGCTGTCAGCGCCAAGTCACCAGGGACGTTTAAGAGGGAATTAGGAATTAAGAATTTGTGGTGATGGATAATAAAAGATGGATTGGTTTATTTGTGTGGCTCTGGAAATGTGTGCATTACAATAGGTGGTGAAGGCCAAAGTAACAACAACTACGCTTCGGAGTGGGTCAGACCCAATTATTCCACAATTAGTTTGCTACTTTGTTGACATGGTGCACTGTGTATGTGTATGTGACTATGTACCTATAGTATTTTATGTGTGTTATTATATATCGTATATTATTTGTACATAATCTATCATAATTATATAATAAAATAGGACGTTAAAATAAACAATGAAGACTGTACATTGTAGTAGCATAGATTGGTTATGGTTTTGCTACATAATAGACGCTCCTCAAATGACTATGTGTTAAATATGCAGGGTGGTAGCTTTGGCAGGAATAACTTAAAATTCAAATTGAAAAAAATCAGTATGTCCACATTTTAGGGTTTAATCTCTTTGGCAATCTAAAAGAAAAAAAAGTTAACAGAGGCTAAATAGCTTGGTTATCCATGCCACTGATGCCCTGAAATAAGAAGATTATAATGTTTAAAATCAGGCTTACCAACGTATTTTCTACTTTTTAAGCCAGAAAACCCTCTAAATTGTTAGACCTAAATTCTTTAATCCCCCTGCTTAAGCCAAAAGGTGAGCTTGGGAAAAAAAATTTCACTATTTTCAGCTCTATAGACGAGCTTAGCCATGCTTTCGGAAGAGTTGCTTGGTTTCACTGATTATACTGGAGGCACAGAAGTCAGGGTCACAGCACCGGGCTTGGCTGAGGCCTGGGCCAGCACAACCTCATTTCCCCAAGAAGCCCGGGACCCTGTGCGGGCTCAGAGTTTGATCCGCATCTGGCTTATGTCCGAGGAACTCTCTGTGTAGTCAGATCATGCACTCACACTGACCATGTGGGCATAACAGGGGCGTGCGTAGTGTTACCTTGGGTCCAGCCCTTTGCACAGCCACCCTAGGTCCTTTTCCTTGCACAGTGGCTGCTCGGCTTGTCCCAGCCCACATCTTGTGCTCCTGAGCCCTGGCCCATTTCTTCTCTGTCAGGCACCCCAGCAGATAAACTCATCCCAAATTATTTGTGACTGCAGCCTTCTTTGTTATTTTATTTGCAGCTTAACAGAAAGATCTTTGATGCTTGCCTAATACATATGGGCTTAAAAAAATTGGGAATTTTGGTCCCCAGGAAGGGCTGAGTAGAAAACTATCTTCAAGCAGCATGAGGCCTCTGTTCCCTTGTTGTGTTTGTAGCTTTGCAACACCCCACCCTGTAAAAGGAAACGGGGCAGGCAACCTGGAGTGCATCTCCATGTCTTGGCTTGTCTGGGGGCTGCTGCTCCCTTTCGGCAGGCACAATGTGCCTGGAAACCCCACCCTCCCCGCTCTCAGTGTTTCAGGGCATGGTCCACCCTAGCAAAGCCAGAAAGAGTGTGAACTCTGTAGGGGCCTGACCTGCAGCACCTTGTCACTACTGAAGAAGACATTTAAGGTTTCTGTCTGTGTGGTGAGCTGACAGAGGACAGCCTGGTCTCTGCTGGGTCAGCAGTGTAGAGGCCCATGGTACCTATAGAGAGGAGAACGGCCGGCCCTTCAGCCTGTATGTCCTGTCACACGAGCTCTTCATCATCTTCCTGGTCCCTCAGAAGACCCTGACACAGTGACTAGAACAGAACTGGACTCTTAAAATTCCACCCCAAATATCCTTCTTTTCTCTGTTGGAGATTCTATCATGCCCCACTTAGATATGTTCTATTGTCTCTGAGGAGTGTATGTCTTTTTGTTTGTTTGTTTGTTTTTTCAGGGCACAGAAATAACAGAGCCACCCGACAGTCTTCTGTCCCTCGCAGGAATTAGTTAAAGTATACAGAACAGGGTCGCTCAATCCTGACCCTCCCTGTGTCACCTGATTTAGACATATACCTCTCTAGAAAGTTCGTGGGGAGAACTCTTCTTTCCTATTGTTCTTCAGGGGTGTGACTTCTGCTCCTCTGGGGTCACCCTTGTGCCGCCTACCCCCTCAGGTCTCTATCTGCACTGTGACTCCAGTCAGTCTGTTCTCTCAAAGAGTTGTGGGGAATCATGTCCCAGTTGGCCCCCTTCAGCAAGGCAGCAAAGCCCTGTGTTGTTGTCTCTCTGCCTTGACCACAACAGCCGCAGCCCCTCAGACTCCCGACTCTGCCACGCCTCTCATCTGTGCTGTTAACCATGGCTGCCCTGCTGCTCACACTGTAACCTTGGGGACTTTAGGAGTCCTGTCACTTTCCTCTCCTTTGCCTACCCTTATTCAGTCAGAAAGTTTTGTCCCAGTCTACTCTGCCACCACACTGGTACTGCACGCTCTCTTCTTCCTAGACTGAGAAGCCTTTGTGTACCTTTCCCTTGGATCCTTTTCCTAGCCCCATCCACATAAAGTAGCATACAGATTGACAAGAAGGTTCACATCTACCCTACTACGGGTATCTCAGTGACATCCTCATGTCCCCAAATCATGCTTGGACTATAGGGGACTAGCTCTTTCCTTCTGTCCGCCTTAGCCTCTTCTCTTCCCAGCCTCGGAGGGCCATGCCCTGCACATCTGTCTCTGGCTGCTGTTGGTCCTCTTCCCCATCATTACAAAGTTAAAACACCTTTGAGCTTTCCCGGCAGCCTCCTCTCCTCAGGAGCTCTCTGAGACGCCCTTGGACTGGGCTTGGGGCACTGCAGTGAGCATGCTCAGATCCCTGGCTGTCCCAGTTCTGTCCTGACTGCACTGCAGACTGTCTGGGGTTTCTCCTTCCTTCTCCCAGCCTCCCTTAGCCTGCTCTGCACTGTTCTTCAGTCCTGCATCCCAGCAGGACCCAGTACATCAGAGGCTGCTCAATGAATAAATCCTGTTCCTATCAGAATTTATTCCCAATCGAAACTCTGAATTTACTAGGCAAGATATTTTTTTGCACAGTTTTTTCTTGGAGAAATTAGTCTTCAAATGACAAGAAATATCTATCATCAAATCAGTTCTTTTTGAAAAATAAAATTCTTCATTGGAGAAGAAAGTGAAATTGGACAATTTAGTGGCTTGCCTTCGCGCAGGTGGATTCATTTCTTCATTCCTGATTGGAAATCTAGCCCATGGTTACTGATCCCACAGGGACAGCTCCATGTGATGCTTTTCGTCACAAGGGAGCCTGGCTCTGAGTGCATGGAGTGGAGGTAGCCTCTCTCCTTTCTCTGCTTTAGTCTCATGTCTATAAAAAAGGACAGGAGTTAAATTATTTATAGGTGCTTCTCAACCTGAATCTGTGTTTCTGTATTTTTATGCTGTTAAGAAACAAAGCAAGTATTATCATGACACAGGTAGTGACCTTAAGCCCTGTGTTCTAAAACAAAATAGCTACTGTGACCCACGAGAAATGAGTGTTCCCCTTCCCTCAATCATTCACCAAGAACTCACTGAGGAATTACACAGTAACCCTATGAGGCAGGTTTTATCAACAGACAAGGAAAATGAGGCTTTGAAAGGCTCTGTTGCCTGCCCAAGTTTCTACAGAAAGCAGGTGGTTGAGCTGATGTGCAGTTTGGGTGTGGTGGACTCCAGGACCCTGGTCCCGTGGAAAAAGTTCTCTGTCACCAACCGTCTGTCTTGCCTTCCTCTCCAGACTTGATCCTGAGAGGACATGATGATGTTGACTCCAGATATCTCAGGAGTTAAGGAGGTGAAGGAATATGGACCCACAGGTTAAACAACTGCAGCTCAATTTGACCAAAGGTGAAGACAGAAGCCAGAGAGGTCAGAGGCCACCTGGACACAGGTGTAGCTTTATGAAGGATGGAAAGAGAGTGGAAGTTGGTGAGGATGGTGTGGACCAGGGAGAGGGCTCCTGGTGTTGCAACAGAAGAGTACTATTGTGCCAAGAACACCAAGAAGGAGAGGCTCTGTGCTTGATTGAGCCAGTCTTTCTGAGCCCTCTTCCTTCCCTTGCAATAAATAGCCCCTGAGCTAACTGCCCTGTGTATGTGGTTGGTCCTGAGTTAAGATCATTCTTAGGCAAAGAAGTGATTCTCTGTGATTCAGGAGCAAAGCTCTGTGTTCACTAAAATCACCTGGGGGAATTTGCATGGAGAGTGAAGTCTTGGCTTTCCTCCCTAGCTTCTGGTCCAGAAGGTATTTGATGGGGACCAGAAACTTGAACTTGAAGCTTTTTACTATGTGGGGAAGGAGGAAGTCCATGGTCTCAGGTTGAGCATTGCTGATGATGTATGTGATTCGAGGTCTCAGAGAGGTGCTGGGCCCCACTCACTATCCTTCTGGCTATTAGGCTGTTTCCACCCCATGGAAATGGATCATCTTTTGATAGTATGAATGTGTATTTATTTGTTGAAAGTATCTTCTCTCCTTTTTGGTGCCTGGGAGAGAGAATACTATTTTACTCTACCTCACCAAATAATAAGAGCAATGCAATATCAATAGATCCACACATAAATGAATTGATCAGATAAGTAATATAGGTAATAGGATTTCAGGTGAAGGGGCAGCAGGGAAGCTAGAGAAAGCTGGCTGTTTAGTTCCTCATCCTGGACACGGAGTCTGTAAGGGTGAAGTTTGGGAGCATGGGATTGTGGGAAAAGCCAATGTTTAAGCCCAGAGGGTAGAGAACGTCCCACTCCAAGTAGAAGGAAGCTGAGGCCCCAGAAGCAAAGGGCTGGGCCCTGACTTCTCCACATCTCCACTGCTTTCCCTGGGCAGGTCACTAAGGAGGCCAAGTCTCTGTCTTCCATCCGCCACGGCGCTGTGAGAGGAGCTCCAGGTGGGAAAGCCTGCCCCTGCACCAGGCTGTCCTGACTCCCACCTGCCAGTATGTCTCCAGTGCCCACAGTCACAGAGCAAAGCCCACCACCTGCCTCTGGGAGGTACTGCCTGCTGCTCTGGTGCTCTGTGGGGTGAATACCCACACCTTGGTTCAGCTCTTCTGCACCCCACCAAGTGAGGACAGGCACATCTGTACTTGGCATGCCTCTCTGCAGACCACTGGGTCATTAGCAGAGCTGAGCTGCTCCCAGATGTTAGAGGAACATGGTGGTGCTTCACGAACTACCGCTGGGACAAATAAACATGGGAGAAGTGTGCAAGTCAGTGGGGTACCAGAAGTTTGGCAAGTTGGCTCTGTCATGAAGTGGGGGTGGGGGTGGTAACATTTGGAGGGCAGCAGTGGGGTGAGAGGGATTGTGCTTTTAGCAGAAGTGTGGCAAGGATTCTTGCTGGCTTTGGGAGTTGAAATATTTCAACAGCATGAATGGAGAATGATTTGTTTTGGTCCTTGAAATCCTTCTGGTGTAGAAATGCAGGGAAGCTCCAGCCTCTGATGTGTGGGGCCTGGTGACTCTGGTCTGCATAGGACTTGTGGCCAATGGTGGACTTGAGATTAGAAGCTTGGGGAGGACACTTACTCCTAAGTTTAGGTTTCCTGTCTCTAAAAGGGGTTCTCTGTACTCAGAGAGGTGAGGAAGGGAGGCTACAAAGGCGCTCCGACCTGATGGGGCTGGGGGAGCTGTTGTTACCTTTGGCGGTGGCATCTGTCTCACTTGCCCCATTTGTCCTCTCCAGGGGCCCATGCTTTGTTTCTAGCTCAGAGAGAGGAGCGCAGGATTTTGGCTCAAATACATGTATTTCCAGCAACATATGAAGATACAAGCACTAGGTTTTATGTTTTAAATGTCTTTTATTTAAAAGTAGCCTAATGGAAGATGTTGCTCCTTTGTGTAGTATGGGGGAAATGGTGATAAATGATATGCACTTAAGAATCTGAGAAAATAAAAACAATGTTCTTGCAAAATTTAGTAGACTTCTGACCCAGAAGCTTATTTAAAATATTCTTTGTCATTGCAATGCACATCAGTACTGCCATTCATTATCTACTGAAAACTTTCAAAGTTCAGATTTCAATAGATCCGACCTACTCAGGCTGTTTCTGAAGCTGAAGATGAATATTCAGAAAAAAGTGATCTTTCTTTTATGGACATGGTAAGTATTTAATTAATGAAAGCTGATCAGGCCAGAGATTGTTACATCAAGTAGTTCAAGAAGGTCAGGGAGTTTGCAGTAATTATAAAAGTCCCCTTGTATTTTAGGAATAAAAATGGACATTATGTTTCTTCTGTCCAAGAATGACATCTAGTTCATTTGGGCTGTGTTGGAATGAAGATGTTCTTTGTATCCATCCACCAATGTTTCGATCAAAGTCTGGATGAAAGGACATTGTGAGTTTTTAGAATGTATGGTGGTAAAGGTGCTCATGTTGGTTTCTCTTATGGACCTGCTCTCCTTGACTCTGGCCAAAAATGTTGTGGAGGAACAACATGGCTGTTTAGTTCCTCATCCTGGACATGGAGTCTGTACGGGTGAAGTTTGGGAGCATGGGATTGTGGGAAAATGTTTTAGTTGGTTGCTGAGTTTTTTAAGTAAAGAGGGAAACTGGCATTTTCTTGCAAAATCTCTGTTTATTCTATTTTGAATCTCATTCATGTAACTATTCAATAGTTGGTCAATTTAAATGTCAGAGAAGGAGTAACAAGCAGATAACAACCAAGAGTTGAAAACCAAGAAGGAGAACCCCACTGATTCCCTCTATTTTTCTTTTCCCTCAACAACTTGTCTCCAATGAATAATCTGTGGCTCCTGCCTTCTCCAGGTGGGCAGCTTGTGGGTGACACAGACACATAAAGAACCACGGTCTGTGGTGTAATCACTGAGGGCTGAGCAGATAGGGCGCACCTCACTTTGGAGTGCTTCTTCCTACAGGGTGGGGTTGGAGGAGGCCTGAGAACTGTAGCCAAGTTCTTGGGTTTGGGGGATAGAAAGGATGAAAGATAAAACCACGGCTGAGGTCACCCTTGAGATGGAGAGGTAAGAAATTTTGAAAGATGCTGTCTAAAGCCTCAATAGCCATTATCATCAAATTGTATAGGCTTAGAAGAGTGGAAGTGTTGAAGATTCTCTCTCATTTGATGATCAGATTTTTCTCTGTAGGGATAGGATCGTAGTGGAGGCTTAGTTTGTGGTGGGATTCAAACAATTGGCAGGAGGGAGCACATTAGCTGTCTCCTGCAGCATTGTCCCCCAGAGGAACATGGACTGAGTACAATATTTACAAGTGTCAGCTTTTCACCTTCAACCTTCCAACCCCACCCTACCCGCTACATATATATTCTTTATTATTCCTGGTTCATTATTTTTCCTATTAAAAAGTATTGGGTATGTTCATTATAGAACATTTAAAACTATAGAAAAATAGAGAGAAGAAAATAGATTATTCCCTGCCCCAATGTAATCATAACTACTGTTAATATTTTGGCGTTATTTTTCTAATTTTTTTCTAAAATAGTTTTTCTTTTGTAACTGTGACTGGATGCCATGGTGTGCACAATTTTCTGTCTTGTTTTATTTACTTAATATCATGATTATTTTAAAATACACTGTGCAAGTATTTCATGGTATTGAGTTTCCACAGTATCCTAGGTCTTCCTTTCATTACCTCATTATTATGTACAAATGGTTTCCAACAATTTTCTGATATAAATATCACCATAATTGACCTTTTTGTGGAAAACATTTCCAGTATTTAGGATATTCTTTTAAAGTGAAAGACAGAAATAGGTGGCTGGGTTAGGGAATATATGCATATCCACTCTTTTGGTTAAGTCTACCACTTACTCTTCCATTGTCCACTTTCACCGGGAAGCTTTGATAACTGTGAATGCTATTGTTAAAATCTAACCAAACGGTCAACAAAAAAACCTTAATGTATTTGACAGATGCATTTAGTAGAAGTTAAACTTCATGGAGACAAAGACATTTGTCTTTTCATTGATACATCATGGTCACTAGGAATTAACATAGGTATCAGAATTTGTAGGTGTCCAGTGGAATATGTTTTCTGAAATGTTCTTCTGTGCAGCTGAGAAAAGGTGAATACCTCTTCTCCAATATACACATCTGTATCGGTCCTTCCCATTGGAAACCGTTGCCACCAGTTTCCAATGACGATGTACTGGGAAAACTCAAATGTGGTCTCTATGGACACCGAGTCAACACTTATTGAAGGAGACACACCAACTTCCTGTTTCTGGATTCATCCCACTAACAGCCGCAGAGATGCTTTCTTGATACTGTAGATCCACAGTGTCAGAAGATGTGTCAGATTCTTGTTGTCTGAAGGAGGAAGTGCCCTGGACAGAGCAGCCTTACATGTCATCCTGCTTGTGTGTGGGGCAGAAGTAGCATAGTGAGCTCCGTTGGTCCCATCTACCCTGCTCAGGCTTCTGTCTGGGCTCAGTTACAAACACACATGTTCTTTCTGGGGATCCCCACACCTTGGTGACTTCCCCTTCACTCTTTAGTCCCCCTGATAGGCTCCCACTGGTCCTTTGAGCCCCAATTCAGAAGTCCTCATCATTTTGGTAAGTCTCTGCCTTCTTTGATATTGTCGTTTGCCTCACCAATGCTCCTACTGTGATCCAGATCATGTTTAATCGTAACTGTCCAATTGTTGGTCTCATCTTCCTTTATTTACAAGGCCTGAGGACTGAATTTCTTCCTGTTTGTGTCTGTAGTTTGTCAAGAACCCCCCAGGTAATTCTTATGTTTGCTGAAGCATCTGAGACCCCTGGCCTCTTTTGGGCTTGGAAAGCCACCTGGAGTCTCAGTGGGGAGCCATCTCCCAGGAAGCACAGCAGATTTTGGAGAACGACCACGGTGATCTCAGGGCTCATACTCACAGCAGAGGACTCTCCCCATGATCACCCACAAGGAAAGAACTCAAAGCAGAACTTTTTTCTCTTTTTAACTTACATACACTATAAAAGTTTTTATACAACAAAATGAAAATAAAGGGTAAGCTATAAATGCCACCTCTTAAGAGGACAGCAGTTAAATTGGAGTTGTACATCATTGACCACTATGAGAAACTACTTTCATAATTGTTTTAATTTTCTCTCTTGGTGTTATGAAGACCTTTATTACACACAGTTCTATATTAGCACCTTTATTTGTAATGAAATAAAGGTTGGAAGAAAATTGAGGTTAAAACATGGCCAAGCTTCTGATGGCAACAAGTAAAGTCTCTTGTCTACAGGACTTAAACACAAATCTCCTGCTCACAAAAGCAGGGGCCATTAAATTCCTCTTCCTACATTGGGTAAATATTTCTCAAACAAGGAATTGATGCACGAAGTGAGGTTACACAGGCTGAGAGAGGTATGTAAAACTTTGGTGAGCTGTTGTTTTGGTTTTCAGAACGAACACTTGCTAAGGAAAACCTCCCTGATGGTTTTCTTTTCCAGATGTCTTGCTCTTTTCTAACATACAAAAGAATGTTTGGCCTTTGCAAAACTAAAGTTTCAAAGATTATTTTCCTTTTAGTAATTAAAATCAGCAGATGGTCCGAAGTTACAGAGAGAAGGAAATTTTCATGACTTCTTTTCTAGTAGAAAAGTGACACATTGCACGGCACAGTTCTTCAAAATTCCTTTGCAGTTGAGAACAGATACTAAATGTGTGATTCTAGGTGTGTGAGCGTGGTAATTACAGGGTCTGAGGGGTTATCTTCAAAATAAATCTCCCTCCCTACTCAGCAGGCCCTAGGTGCTGGTTGCCACGTGTAAACCATTTTGTCACTTCGTCAGAGAGCTCATTTTTATGTTACATTGAATCATCTGTGACTCCCATACCTACAAACAGAGCCACAAAAAGCCTGCTCTTGGCTATGTTGAAGTCTCAAATAGAAACAACCTTTGTGTCCCCCAAATGGAGAGGATGAATATTGGAACCGCAGGAAAACTAAGACACTCGAGATCATTATTTGAGGTCAGGAGGTTTCCTGCTAAAAATCTCCCATTTAAACCCAAGGGGCCTGGACTCAAAGCATTTTTATCAGAGGGCTCTGGAGTCAGGGATATGCTTTGACTGTTGGCGCAAGGTTTCTGACCTGTGAAATTCCAGAGCCAGCGTTTGAACTGAGGCTTTACTGAGTGAGGTGATGCCTGCCTATGCTGGTGCTGGTGGGTTTTAAAGAAGTCGTTTGTGTATTTTTAAGCGCGATGTGGAAGAGGCGCTTAGCGCTTATAAACCACGTTACATTTCAACATGGATGAAATCATTAGTCGTCCTTGTGACAAATTTGAGTTAGAGGGGTGCTGTTATTTTTGTTACACAGCCAAATAGCAGCCAAACTGAAGACGGGTGATGACTTGAATAATATTGTTTATTGAATCAAAAGCTGAGGTGTGACCCGAGTGTCTCGGGACTTGTAAATGGATTCTGACCCAGTTCCTGAGGAGAGAGAGGCTACAAGAGGGCTTTAAGCAGAGTGAGTCCCTTTGGAGTAAAGACCTCTGGAGGAGGGAGCCAGCTTTCAAAAGGGAAGACACTTATTTAGATGTTTAAGTTTTAGTAAATATTGTTTTTAAAAAATCAAAATCCCATGACTTTGGAGCCAGGCCTCAGACAATTCTCCCAGTCAGCCGCTTTATAACATAAATAATTACCAAATGTGACTCACTGTTATTTGTGCTGGTTGCGAATTAATAGGATCACAGCTCTGTTATGAATGGAAGGAAGAATGATTGATTAGATGCCTGATAAAAAATCAGATCAATTACTCATTTGTTTCCTATTATTGATCTGGTGGGCTGTGGAGACCATTGAGGGTTTCATCCCCATGATGTAGTGTTTTAGCCACAGGAGAGCCTGCACTTACGTCTCATCTAGAGTCCTGTTGGCCCTTCTCTCATATTCAGCGCTGTGAAGATAATTTCAGTCCTGCAGAAAGACCGTTTCTAAATTTAGGAAATGGATGTCCCTCTTTAGGGCTTGAGGTCGGAGCCACCGCTTTTGCAACTTTCCCAAAACTTGAATCTATTGACAGACCTCAGTGAGCGTGCTGCCAGGGAAGCATGCTATTTAAAACTCTTGCTGGGAACGAGGCTGCCGGTGAACAGTGTGCTTGTCACAGAGCCTGTCTACCGACTCCGCTGTGAGCTGCCTGAAGTCCAGCGTGGATTGCTAAATGATATTTATCTGTATTCACTTTCTCCTTCTAATCCAGGGCAGTTTTAAATGTCAAATGGACTGTTTGTGATATGTGTGTCTGGGTCATGAAAAATAGGGGATTCTCTTTTCTTTTCACTATTTCAGGAGCTTTGTCTTGGCCAAAGATGGCATAGAACACTGAGCCATGAGGTCATATCCTTTTTTTTTTTTTAAACACTGCTGGAGATAAAGCCTACAGCCTTCACACTGAGCTATATCCTCAGCCCTCTCCCTATCTTTTCCTTGAACTTTGAAACAGGGTCTTACCAAGTTGCCCAGTCTGAGCTCAAACTATGATCCTCCTGCCTCAGCCTGCCAGAGTGTTGGGATTACAGAAATGCTTCACCACTTGTGGTTGCAACTTTACTCCTGATGATGGCACAGGTTTGTGGCATTATAAATAAATGTGCTGGTAAGGACTTGTGGCTGTAGGGTCATCTTCCTGGCACTCGTTCACTGGCTATTCAGTGGGCCAAGAAAGTGGGGTGAGCACTGAGGGCACCTGCCTGGCTGATTCCCTGGCTCAGGAGGAATAGAAAGGCTGGGAAATTTCTGGAGGAAATCTTGTGATCTTCCTTCCATTCCTGCCTTGTGGTGCGTTCTAACTGTGATGGCTCGAGGACGAATTTGCCTCTTTATAAGTTCTGAGGCCTTGTGTCCAGGTTGGAGGTGGAAGGTAGCTCTAGAATTTCCTCCCTGACCCAATTTTGCCCCTGCCGTGTGCATCCTTGTGCTGAGAATCACAATGTTCTCAGCCTCCAGGATTTCACCTTTTTGTCCTCAACAGTTTGATCCACGAAATTGCACCATTGTGTGGGCATTTGTCTGTTTACTATAATGAAGACAACCGGATTTGTAATTGTCTATTAAATGGTCTATTAAATAGTGTCATAGCTAGAGGGACCTCAGCAAAAATAATTCAGCTTTTCAATGCTTCACAAACTCCCTCACACTATTCTGCAGCACTTTTTGGGGGAGATAGCTTAAAGCATTCTCTCTTCTTTTTTTAAAAAAACTCTTTACCTGAAGGTATTCTTGTGATATTTTTTTTCTCCTGGAATTCAACTCAATTCCTCACATTCCCTTTGTCTTCCCACTGTGTGGCAGCCCCCAAAACACATTTCTGTGACCCCATCTGTTGACAGAATGGCTTCTCCTCCTGCCTTTTTGTCTTGTTCTTATAAATGAGATTGACCAATTCCTCCTGGGTTCCCCGTGTGCCTGGGGCCACTTGCCAGCTCAGCCTCACCTTTCTCGTTACCTCAGTGACACTGATATCTTCATCTGCCACAGTGAGATGGACACACACTGTGTTTCCCGCACAGGCTCAGATTGGCTGTCCTACATGCCACCATCCCTGGCTTTCCAAAGTGTAAGTTGCCTTAGAGGCTCACTTTGCATTTGTGGAAACTTAAACTGTCATCAACATTAGAAAGGGTAGAGATTTGCTTATTGGCTTAGTCTCCCAAACAGGCAAGTATTTGATTGATGTACTTGGTATGCTTTTAGGTGATATGCAGATATACAATACAAATCAATAATTAGGGACTTATCATTTATTGCATAAGTAAAACTAGCTCATCTCATCCATGATTTCATACCTGAGAAGAAACCCAGAGAAAATGAGTTTAAAATAGTTTTTTAACTTCAAAAGGAGGCGATCAAACTTGCAGGGAAAAGTGGATTTGCAGGACATGGTGAAGGTGGATGAAGGACCACCTAGGGTGCCCCCTTCACAGTGAGGGTGAGGGGATTTGTTGGGTAATGGGCCAATTTAGAAGGAATAAAGCACCATGGACTTTGTTTTCTGGATTGCTAAGAGATAAGGTGATTGCACTGTGGGGCCACGGAGACCACTGCTTCAGCTGATATCTCAGGATATGAGCTGCTTGGCCACTGACCTGAGGCCCTCTGGAGGCACCAGGCTTCCTGGAGAGCCGAAGGGCTGCTGAGTGAACAGGCCTCGGTCTCCTGCCAGCGCCCCACATCTTACCCAGAGCTCCAGGAAAGTGAAGGCCAGTAGCAGCGTGGGCTCTGGACTTCCTCCCCTTGGCTCAGTTACATTGATGCTGATCCTGTGTGATACATCAGCATCTAATTCTCCCACCATCATCGCCTGTTTCTGCAGCCAGTCAGGATCATCTGTTTTGTGCTTGATGACAGGACAGTTTATGGAGATATCTATTTGCATTTGGCTTGTATTTCCCTCGTTTTCACTGTCTTGTCCCTTAAATCAACCAGAATTTTCCAGATCCTGTTGGGAACCTGACAGTTACCTTCTTTCTTGGTAACAGAACCCCATGTTTTTGGGCTAGTTCCAGAAGGTAGATCTTCTTAAATGAGTCATTGTATCCAATTCAGTTCTCTGTTTGTGACCAGTCATCAGATTGTCCTGTCATCCTGGCCAATCAGACCTATAGGAATCTCTCTAAGAGCTTCTACAAAATTTTTCCTTTTTAAAAAGAGGAGAAATTCTTGTCTACATGGGAACTGTTGTGTAAGGTGTAAGATTTGGCACTGTTGCAGTCATTTTTACACACGGGCACATATACACACACACACACACACAATCTCCTAAAAAAAATTTAAAAAAAAGAAAGAGTCTCTTTATTCTTCCATTCTAGAATTAGTTGTGTTCTGCCCAAAGGAAATCTTGGTTGCAGACTCTATCTAACTTGGTTTTGTTTTCCAAAAATTCATCTCTTGAATAAATATACTGAAGGCAGCAGCTCTCAGGATTTTCTTATAGAGGTGCCCAGGTCTCCTTCATGCACAGAGGGAAGCCGGTCCTTAGCCCTAGGGCTCTCAAGGATGCCATGGTTCCTGTGTCCTGTAGCTCACATGGGAGCTGCCAGGCTTGAGTGATAAGGCTCTCTGTGAAGTCTGTGATAAGCTGCCTAATTTTTTGGACATCCTAGAAGCTCCCTGTACTCTGATATGTATAAGAGAAGAGCAAGATCTCTCAAATAACACCAAGGCTAATGCTTGCCAATGGCAGAAATACCTGGAATTAGATTTGATTTGATTTTAGGGAAAGTTTGAGCCCATGAGCAAGATCTCTCCTGTTGTGTCATATGGGGCAGCTCATCACAGTCTTTGTCAACAGTTTGTTGGGTCACAAAGCCAAGTTCTTTCCAGAGCCCATTCAGATGAGGAGAGGGTAAAGCCATATTCACTGGTCATACTTGGGTGAGGCGCTGCTCCCCATTGTGCAATGGTCCACCAACCTTTGCCTTCTTTGGAAGGAACAGCTAGTGGGGTGCTCTAGGTCATGCAACATTAGGTCTTTCCTCCTAGACAGAGCTCTAAGGATAATGTCTTCACTGGCCTTTCATTCGGTATTATGACACCATTCATTACAAGCTATATTTTGAGTGGCGCTAATTCAGCATTTTAAGATGTTACTCTCTGGTATTCTCTGAGGAGTGAGCAGTTGGGATAGTTTAGCAATTGCTCTCTGCACCCAGTCTGGCAGTGACTTTTTTCATGGTATCACTCTAATAATTCATGCTATAATCTTTTTCCCCAAATGATCATTTTTTCTCCTTAATGGAAATGCCTAGCACTGCCATGGAATTTCCTGTCCACTGTCACATTTTTTAAAAAAATATTCAAATCTTTATTGGTACATTTTGAATACACATCATTGTCGCATTCAACATTGAGAGTTTGTACCAAAATATGATATGATTTGATTCTCATATTTTCTCCTTCCCCCAATGCAGCAACCCTCATCCTCTATATACATAAGCTTTGTTTCTTTTTTATTACTATCACATTCTTTTTCCCCTCATTATTTAACCCTACATCCTCTGCCACACTTTTTTAATATAAAAGTTTTAAATTTTTGAATAATCTTTTAGATTTACAGGAAAATTATGAAGGCAGTCCATAGTTCCAGAATGCTCTTTGCCCAGTTTGTCCCAGTGTCCACATCTGAGTCAATCATGGTGGCTTGATGAAGATGCACAAGTTAATACGAACACAAGACTATGACCTAAATTATAAACTTCAGTAGCATTTACCCAATTTTTATTCTTTCACAGATGTCCTTTTTCAGCCCCAGAATCCAGGCCAGGAATCCACATTGTATTTAGACTAAGTCACATTTAATTTTATTTTTAAGACAGTTCCTTTTTTCTTCATCCTGTCTTTAGCACACTGCTTTCAGTCACGTATCATGTTCATCTTGTGGCCTTCTAGCCACGAAAATGTCATTCCTGTCAGTGAATATAGAAGTCATCTCAGATAATGTCTCCTTAATAAAGTTCCCAGCTTCTATATAGTATCTGCAATGATGGTAAAACTTTGACAAAATATGAGGACAGTCTGGGCCAAGTGCCAGTTCTTCACTGTAGCTCCCAAATAAAATCTGGTGGAACATCATCCCCAGAAAGCTGGATGTATATGCTCATGAGCAAAAGGATTTTTTTCTTTGCGTGCAAATTTATAGATTTCCATATTCTTTCTTGTTTGTGGGCCAAAAGGTTATGAGGGAAATGGATCTGTATTTTTATCTTTCCTACAGAAAGATTAGCATATGCTGCCTTTAAAATGCTCTTAATAGTTTTTAATATCCATACTTTCCTATATGATTGTCTAAGTAATCCAATTGGGAAATTAATTGCTTGAGCTCATAAGTTTTTGTGTACAAGATGTAGAAAGGATATCAGAACATAATTCTGTTTGATGATATCTTGAGATAGACTTCTTGGAATTGATTTTTGGGTCCAGAGGCATGAGCTGTGATTTCATGTGTGATGGGTAGAGGCCAACCTTGCTGTTTGATACTTGCTCTCTGCATTCATGCTATGTCTACATTTGCCTCTGTAAAAAATCATAAAACAAAATTCCAAAGTAAAAAAGGTTTCTATAGTCAGTCGTTTTGTTTTTGTGACGCCATATCTGACCTGGCAGATCTGTTTCTCACGGAATTGTCAGTCCTTTTGATCACATGCATGTGTTATTATTATTCCAGCAGCTCATAGAACCTCTGGAGATAACATTTGATAATGGGTATCCAGGTCAATCTAATCCTGCCAGGTACAAATAACATAACACTAGTCATTGGAGCTTAGCCTTACGGTGTTATTTTAAAAAATGTGTATATATCCACTCTGCTCACAGCTTCATGAATGCTTTTATCTTGGTTTACATTATCTTAAGACATGGGTATAATGTCCATGACTGGTTATTTGACTCTACAGCAGTTTATCTTCTCCGCCATGCCTTTAGATTGCTGACTTAAAACCCATTTCCTTGTCTGAGCTTCTTTAACCTCCCTGTGCAGACACAATTTCTTCCTACTCTAACTCCCTCCTCGTGCACCCAGAATCCGAACTGCTCATGTTTCACACAACTCATATTACTTTGTTGTGCTTCCCACTCTCCCTCAGCATGCCGCCTCTTCCCCTGAGCCCCATGCCTTAGCTTGCAGGCACCGAGGATGCTTTGGATGTGCCCTTCAGCTAGCCAGGAGGAGGGTACAAATTCTGGAGGATCTATGGCATACTGGTATACCAGATGCTACATTCCCTCATGAACCTGTGAAAAGCTTTATGAAAAGCTTCTACTACCACTCTTATTTTGCATGGGAGGAAATAGGCTTGGTGAGATCTCAAATAGCTGCCCCAGGTTGTGCAGCTCCTTAGTGGATGAGCCAGCAGCAGATTCCACATTTGTCAGGATTCCTGAGGCTGCATCCTATTTCTCCTTTGAGGAACAGACCTGCAGCCACAGAGTAAATGTGGCCCACTGAGTCCACCATAAATATTTTTACCTCATCAATCTAATGTTCTTTCTTAAGCAAAAAGAACCTTCTCTCCTAAAGTACTTATATGACTTATGTGACTGCATAATACAGGCTCTCAGTCTATTGTTTAACTGCCCCATGATCTTTGAATGACTTTATTGTATTACCTGTGTCATTCTTAATTCTAAAATTGATTTTAGAGCAGTGGAATCTTCCTTTGAATGGAATAATATTATGTTCCAATGCTACCAAGATCCCTCCATCCTGCACAGGCAAAGAGGAAGCTCTCTTAGCTCTTGGAAGTCTCTGATCATATTCACTGGTCACATGAGACCAGTGGACCCCCTGCCCTGCACCCCTCCCCAGCACTGTGGCTCCATCTACAAGAGTAGAGCTGCTATGGCTGCCTCAGAATGCTTGAGTTTCCCCTTGAGCTGAGTCTTTGCATCCCAGTTTGCAGGTGGTTGGGCAGCATGATTTTCCTGGCATTAATGTGGGTGATTCTGCAGCTGAGGGAGGGGGGAAAGTGACGAGCCCAAGTGAGGGTGAGATGGTCTCCAGGCCTCTGAGTCCTATCACCCAGCAGAAGAGATATCAAATACCTTTGGAAGTACAAGTTTGAGAAACTGGTAGGACTCTGCTGGATCTCAAGAAGCAGAAAGGGAGAGAGGTTGAGGCAATTGTCCAGAAATCCTATTTCCTTCCAATACAGAGGCCAAAGATGTCTTGGTAAGAAAAGAACCGGATCTTTTTGAGCATTTCTGTCTTTCTTGATTGATACAGATGTAGAGAGTCTTATGGTCATTCTAAAGGAAATGGGGTGTTTTGGTCACCTATGAGCATGCATATTGGGACAGACTCTTGAGGCTGCCTTATGTCAATGACTTCTCCAGGGTTCTGTTTTCTGTGATATCAGTTGTTACCTATGGAGATGGTTTATTTATTTCCATCCCCTTTTGTCTCCAATCTCCTACCTGTTTGTGCCATGTTTACTAGGTTTTCTGCTGATTCACGTTATTACTTCTAGAAGAAATGCCCTTCTACATAAAGATTGACGTGGAAAAAGTCTTTCTACTAATTGACCTCAGCAAACTCCCTTTGCTCACAGTCAGAAGGACTTGCCTGGAACATCTTGCTTGCTCTTGGTTTAAGGGTGGTAGGGTGACTCTTGGCTTTGGTGACAAGCCAGACTACAGTGAGCATTAGAACAAGGCTCAGGCCACTTGTCTGTCCAACAGTTTGGCCTGTCTCTGAGCCGCACCAGGCTCCTGATTTGATTTGATCCTCACAACATGCCTCTGCCAGTGGGCCCTGGAGAAGTTAACTGATGTGCCTGGGGTCACTGTGCTGGGAATGGGACTTGGGTCTCCTGTTGATCTGCCCTTAAACTCACCTCTGGAAGAACCACCCTTGCTGTAGTGTTTGGGGACCCACTAAGACACCTCTGGCAACCACTGCCCTTACACCTGGTGTTAGCAAGACCCGGGACAATAGCACCAATGGGGTCCTCCCGCTCTTATGATAGAGTCGATGGAGAGGTCTGTTTCTGTGGACTCCCACGCCCTGCTGGGAGGTCTCTGCAGGGCAGATGCAAGGCCTGCTGCTCACAGTGGCCAGTGCATCTGCAAACAATGCTGCGAGGCAGTCTCCTCTGTGTCCATTCCGGTCTCTCCCCTGCCAGCCGTCCATTTCCCTTTTCTGAGCACACACTGCCTTCCCTCCGGGAGTGGCTGTGACCTCCTCTTCCCCGTGATCTTCAGTGCAAGGGTGTTTGCTGCCTCAGTCTGAAGCTGGTGGGAGATGAGCCATCCAGGAAGCACTGATGTGGGTCTGGAGGGGGCAGCGCGGGCCTTGGCTGTCGATTGCACTCAGGGGGAAAAGTTGGAAAGCATGTGAAATAAAACACGAGAGCAAAATGTAGAAAGGAGACATTCCCGTGAACCTATTTGCCTAGCGGCATGCTAATGGAGTGAGACAAGGAGGCTGGTGGATCCCAGGCGCTTGGGAAGGAGCTCCCAGTGCTCAGCAGAGCTGGGGTCCAGAGCATCACCTCCAAGCAGAGGTGGGCAGGTGGCCACAGCAACATCGCCAAGCTCACCCTCCAGCAGAGGCAGGAGTTGGCAGGCGGCTGCCTCACAAGCAGCTCGCCAGGCACTCGGAGGCGGCTGACAAAAGCGAGCAGCTCCAAAGACTCGCCACTTGGGGGCAGCAGCTTTGAATATTTCACACGACCAGCCGGTCTGTGTGTCAGCAGCACGCACAACTTGCATATTAGCAAATGACATCTCAAAAATCAAACAGTTTAGGGGAGAAAATCCTAGTTTAATAACAGCCCAAGGTTCCATTTATATTCTATTCAAATTTATCTCTGGAAAATAATCCACATGGTTAAGACTTGGGTGAAAGTAATTGATAAAGCATAGGAATCACAAGATGAAATAAACTCAGAAAATCACAGTGTCTGGGCGATTTTCTGAGTGGATGAAGCTGGGCTTACAGTTTATGCGGGAATATTTGTTCTAAATTAAGTCATGAAAGAAAGTAATACAATGTACCATCATTTCAAAGTAATTTAATCATGAAAACTAAAAAATTTGGAAGAAAACAGATATTTTACTTAATAGAAACCATCTGTACTGTACAGTAGGCAAATTGTGCAAAAATGAATAAAACTGTCTCCGGAGGAGAGTGGCTCAGGCACCGGCTTATGTAATGAAGATGTATATGTGCCTTTTAGCATTTGCATTGTCTATTAGAGGAGGTAAATCGCACCAGAGTCTGAGGGAAACAGTTACAAATTTCATTACCATCCTATGACCGATGACAAACGCAGCCATAGAAATAATGCATAGGAGATGGGTCTGTTTTCAAGTCCAAATGGCTTCCCACTCCGGCCCAGTCTTCACAGCTCAATCTTCACTGAGCGTGGGCGTCACAAGGACGTTTTTGTCTAGTTACTATTGTTTTAGCGGCTACTCCCCGCAAGGACCATCTTTTAACTTGTTTAGGATCCAAGTGTGCCATTTGATTTGATTTGGCTCCACCAGGGAGGCAGCTAATTTAAACACTTCTGGAGCAGCATTTTTTTTTTTTTTCCTGGACTTTTGGCTGGAAGGAGGCGGGCCGAAGAAGATCTAAAAAAACCCTTCCCTCGCTCCTGGTGACCTGCATCCAAATGCATTGATCTGACAGGATACTCGCGTGCTCGGGAAGGAGGGGCTCCCTGGCTTTCGGTGGCTGAAGGTCGAGTGGCCACATTTTTCAAAACAGGCACTTGTTCTTAATCTGCAAATTAACTAAATAATCACAACTGCTAATTATACAGTATCAGGCCTGGAATACATAGGGCTTGAGTAATAATCAGCTTTTTAAATTAAGTTGGTGACAGCCACTATTAGCCGCAGTGATTTAATAATCCCAACAAATGTGCACATTTTAAAAAGGGGCTCTTTGTAATTTTTTTCCTCAGCATTTGCAACTGAATCTGTTAATGAAAAGAGAACACAACAGTTTTATGTTACAAATGATGCCATAATAGGTAAATAAAAGGGCTCCTCCAGACGCTGAGTGATCAGGAAGCGGAGCTTGGGAAGGGAGGCAAGAGCGAAATTTGAAATCAAGTCTTTCTTTCCGTGTGTTAAGATGAATTAAGTCCAGAAAGAGAATCTGATTCTTTGATTTTTGTGTATTAAGCATTTTGAGGCAATAAGAAACAGATCCCATTAACAAATATGTAAAGTAAAAATACCTCCCCTAAGATTTACACTTTGGCAAATTCAGAACAAATGAGATGCAGTTTCCTACCTCACACGCTTGCCCGTCTCACCTAATATTATTATAATATATTGGCTCCAACAGCGGACCTGCCAGAGGGTAGCGGGGCGCACCTGGGCGGGGGCGCATTGCGGGGACTCAGCCCTCAATTCCCACCTCCACCCCGGGGTGGGGGGTGCTTGGCGGCTTCCTGAGACCCCGCGGGAAGAGGGCAGCGCCTGGGCAATACCCCGCCGCCCAGCGCCAGTTCGCCAAGACCCGCGGGGGGCTGGGAGCGCGGGGGACAAGGACACGTGCGCGCGCCCGGGGAGGGTGGTGCGTGATGTCTGCGCTCCGGACGCGGGCGCGGGAGGCCCCCTCGGGGTGCAGCTAGGACCCTCACTGCGCCGGGAACGCCCCTTCCTCTTGCCTCGGTTTCCCCACAGCTGATAACAATTTTTGTTTTTAGTGGTCAATTGAAATTTTATGGCTAAGTTATTTAAAAGAGACCATAGAAGAACTAAATGAGGGGAGGATGATGGAAACGTCGCCTTTCTTTTACAATAATTACTCTTGATAGCAATTTAAACTCATTCGCATTAAAAACACCCATTTAACCCATCCGATGAAAATGGGGACTTCCTGTATACTGTTGTGTAAGACCGCAGGACTCTTCCTCAAATCCGCATTCAGTTTAAATTAGGGACATAGCACAGGACACTCTTATCGGTGCCTCAGCCTGACGGAGGAGGCTTAAATTACCCGAACCCCGATCTCACATTGTTTTCTGGCAAAATGGGCTCATTTCTCCTCATGACCCTTTCCACACCGAGGGCTTCCCGAGCCGGAAGATGAAGTGCAGAGTTCGGAGCCGGGTTCCAGGTCCCTTCTCCATGGGACCTCGGGCCGTGGTGCTTTATCTTCATGTCCCGGAGTTCTCATCAAAGCGAGAAAGTTATCAACAAAACGCTCTAATCTCTTCCCTCTCCAAGGCCTCAGCAATACATATAGAAGTGGATGTTTTTCCTCATCAGAATTTTGATAAATACTGATAAGCCTGGCGGGGGGGGGGGTGACTGTCTCCACACTTTGCGGGAAGCTGGTGATGAATTACCCCCTTTCCTCCACCCCAGCCGGGTCTGGGTGAGTTGGGCAGTGGCACAGTCCTGCTGTCTATCTCTCCTTTGTTTCACTATGTATTAATTGCTGTTTTTTTTTGGTTTTTTTTTTCCCCTTACATTTTTGTTTCAGCACGAGGTTGGTGAAGATTGTAGTCTGGTTATAAGGCTGGGATCATTTGGACCTTCACTGTTTTTTCTTCTTGACTTTCTTCTTTTCGGCTTTTTTTTTTTTTTCCCTTGAAAACAATTTAATCTAAAATTTGGAGAGGAAAAGAGGGGAAATCTAATTTTGCTTTTGGTTGGTCTGGTAGCTACGACTGGAGGTGAAACGCCCAGAAGGTTCGACTGGAGCGTCGGGGGGCCACTAAGTTAGGATTAGATGACTCCCCCACCAAGTCTCTCATTTTACAGATGGGGAAACTGAGGTCTCTGCGGGGACACATCCGTCCAAGGCAAGCCAGATGGAGGACTTGGACGTTTTATTTGTGTCAGCCCCCCAAACGATCACATTTTCTGTATCCGTACAAGGGACCCGTATAACGTTCTGAGCAGGGAGCAGTATTTCTAGTTAGAAGTTATGACAGCGATCAGACGGAGGCCAAGCGCAGACCACTCCGTCTTTTTCCTACTGCTTTGTTCTTTCCTTCCCATTCTTCCTCTCTCCCCTCTCCCCCTCCCCTCCTTTCTTTCCTTTCTCCTTTCTTCCCTTCTGTTTTTTTTTCTTTCTGTTTTTCCTCCTCTTATTTTCTTTGTTTCATTCAAGCAACTTTGAATTTGTAGGCTCGCCCTCCTCAACTTCACAGCAACGGCCTTTTGGAGCCGGAGGTGTGCAGACTGGCGGATCGGACACAAAGCAAACCTGCACAGGAAGGCTGCGCGGGGCGGGAGAGCGCTGCTGTGGGGCCAGAGGAGGGCGGCCTCGGGTGCAGGGCCGGGCCCCGCTGCTCTTAGAAGTGGAGTCTGTGCCCTGGCCCCAGGCCGGAGAAGCTTGAAGTAGTAGGAACCCTGCAGAAGCCAAGCGGCCTTGGGTCAGAGAAAGAAAAAAGGGCAGGCAGCTCCTTCCGCCAGAGCTGCTGGGGGAACACGAGGCAGTTGCTCCATTCTTCCACAAGATGGCACTCTTGAGCTTTCCAAGAGTGGGGCAGGGAGCACAGTGAACGTGTCCGGGTGCCTCCTCCCGGAAAGGCTGCCCAGGAGGCAGGAGAAGGACAGTCTAGGCCCCCTTCCAGGCGCCCACAGCCTGGGGATGCCGCCTCGTTCTCAGGGACACACCGAGTCGATCCACAGCTGTCAGGCCCAGGAATTGCCGATGTGGTACTCACTGGCCCAGCACAGCTGGACTCTCAAGATTTGTTTCCTGAATGGAGATGGAGAAAGTAGCACTGTGAAAAGTGTCATCTCGGAGCCACAGAAAGCCACTAGCCTGCAAGGACAAATGGCCTGAGCCCTCAGTGGCCAGGATGCCCCTGCCAGGCCGTGGCTTGCTGGAAGTTCTTGGAATTGCTCACCTGATGCCAGTGCAGAGCTGTGCAGGCAAAGGGCTGGACATGGGGGAAGATCTGGGTGTCTGGGAAGCCCCCGAGGCCCTTCCGTGGGCGAGGGCCCTGACCCCTTCCCTGGGAGGTGCTTCCAGGGCCTGTGGAGGGAAGAGGAGGTGGCTGCCACGCCTGACATCTCCCTTGGCCGTGACCCCCTTCAGTCTTCTTGGGAGCCCCTGAGGCCAGGCACCTCTTAGGTCACACGTGAGTCAGCGGTGGGCGAGGGCTGGGCTCACTAGACAGGCTGAGAAGTCAGATTAGCTTCTGTGACCAATCATGCCCACAGCAACCAGAGAAATGGGATTTGGGGTGCACAGGAATAGCTGAGAGAAACCCAGGTCCAGGCCCCAGGAAGTGGTGTCAATATTGGGGCTAGAAACCTGCCTTGGAGTGATTGAGACTGGGCAGGGTAGTGAGTATTCACTCCAGCAGCCAAGGGACAGACACTCCAACGTGTGATGCCTGTCTTGGGTGCCCTGGAACCCGTGAAAAAATGCAGATGTTATAGCAGGTGGTCAGGATAAGTGTTACTTCTTGAATTTTGGAAGTCAGCATATCTATGTACACACACCGTTGATGCTTGCCTGGATGTGTGTATGTGTGTAGCAAGCCATGGAGTCTGATGTATTCAAAGCACTGGCTACAGTTCTCTAGGACAGGAGGGAATGTGGTGTGGCTTCAGAGTTCCACGGACCCAGGCTCCCGGCTTTACCACTTGTTTGCTGTCTGGCTTTGAATCAGGTGCTTTCCCTGACTGCACTCGCTGATCTGCTGTGTGAAAACATTGCTCCGGGGTGCAGTTGGGCCAGCCAGTGTGGAGACCAAAGTTGGGGGCTGGTGCTTTGCTGGTGGCGGGTACTGTCGGTCTAACCCTCTATCTTGGCCTGTGTCTTGAGGCAGAATGTCTGGCTGTCTTTCAGTGCACTTCACTCCAGAATGCTAGAGTGTATTAGTGGGAACCAAGTCCCATTGTAAGCAAGCTTGCCTCGCTCTTGCTATGTGAACAAATGCTGTGGCAGAAAAGCTTCTGTCATTTGCCCTGGCTACTTGGTGTTCTTGAGGTCAAGTGCAACTACACAGGACTCCCCAACACTGGAATAATTTCAAGCCGATCGAGGACGTGCTTGGTAGGTCTGTGGAGGGAAGGTCCTGCTGGATGGAGTAGCTGCGAGGCCCAGATTCATGGTGAAATCCCAGGGGTCTGGCTAGTTGGCTGGAGTGGGTCCAGGTGGGCCGACTCTCTGTGCTGAATGTTAATGGCACCTTGCTTTGAAAGGTGACATCGATCCTTCTGTCATCACTCATTGATCATCTTTTGTAAAGATCTGTATTACTGGTCTGGGCTGAAGTATTTAGTGTCTCCGGATGAGGCTGGGGAGAAGGCAGAGGAGCAGGATATGGATACCAAGTCTGCCTGAATGGGCCTTGAAGCTCCCATTTCCTGCATCCCTGGGCTCCTGTCCCCTCTGGGATTGCCAGGCCATGCTCCCAGCTGGGGTATGCAGGGAGAACCCAGGCTGGCAACGTGGAGCTCTGCGCCCAGCTCTGGTCCTGCTGTTGAGAACTCCATGTGCAGCTCCAGACCTTGACCTTCAGTTTTAGGTTCTCATCTGAGAAGCAGCAATTTAAGAGACAAAAGCTTTAGTTTAATGACTATGATCCTACCTTGGTCTCCCTTGGCCTCTTTTCTGATAAAATGGAAGCATTTTAACCTTCAAGAAGATCATGGTTATCTCTCTGGAGTTTTCTTATTAGTCTAAAAATCAAGTCCACTTGACCAACTAAGAATTGATATTCAGTCTAAATGCTATCTTGTCAAACTGCGTAATTTTGCTTCCTGGTTCACTTGCTTCATCTTATGTTCCTGTACATAACATCCAACTAGTATTGCTCTAATTGCATTTGCAGGGTGTTCCTTCTCCAGGACATTAGAAGGCTTTGGCATTCATGTGAAGAGAGTGCTCTATAATTTAAATTATTTGGCAGACCAAGCCAAAAGCATTTGCGCTGATTCCACAAGTGCAGATCTTCTCAGAGCCTTATTGCTGCAAGGGACCCTGGGTAGGGAGTTCTGAGGCCTAAACTCTGCCAACTGTGCCTCTGCACCACTAGGGACTATCAGTACACAGCCACTGCTGGGACCAAGGTTGGAATGTGTCCATGTTGAGGGTCTTTGGGGACACTGCCATGACCTGATTTTGGTTTGGATTCACATTTTCCCCTAAACAACCTACTTAAGAGATTTCTTTCTTTTTTATTTTTTTCAGGGTTTTTTTTTTTTCTTTTGAGATAGGGTCTCGCTTTGTAGTTCAGGCTGGCCCTGAGCTCAGCCTCAAACTCACATCACAGCAATCCTCCTGCCTCTGCCTCCTGAGTGTTGGGATTACAGGCATGAGCCACCATGTCCGGCACTGTGATATGTGGAACTTGTTGCTGCTGGGCATGAGTCTCCATGCTCAGTATTGTATGTGGTTACCAAAGATCAAACCTGGGTCCTTGTGCTTGCAAGACAAGCACCGGAACCATTGAGCTAAATTCCTGGCCCCACTTAGGAAATTTCTTGGCCATTCACACTGTATGTGACACCAACCCACGTACCAGGTAAGTACCAAGCACATCCAACATGGGTTCTGTGCTCAGGGAGGCTGAACTGCCCTTGTGAAGGTGCTGTGATTTGAGGTAGTTTGGGGCAGTTTGCCATATGACTGGTGAGAAGTCCAGAGGGCAAAGTCCAGTGCTTGGGGAAGGTTGAGGGTTCGTGGATAAAGCTGGATCTTAGGTGAACACATATGAAGGCAATGTTAGGGTGAATGGTGGAAAGAGGGGAGAGTACTCCAGATAAAGGGGCACCACGTGAGGCTGTGCCTGTGACAGGGGACATTCACCAGTGCTGCCAATGATGGCGTGGTTTCCTCTTGCTTGTGTGGCTTCTTTCTGCCCATTCACCACCCCTGATCAGCGGCTTTTTCCTGCTTGAGATGATTCGTGCTTTTCTAAAACAACCCTTGGCCCATTTGACTCCCGTGGATAGGGATCCTTCCTTCAGAGGGGGTGGATGTCATCTCTACATCTAGGGAGACACTGCCACCTGGGTCGGCAGCACCAAGGACAGTGCAACGACCTGATGGGGAGGCCGTAGCAACCTCCGGATGTGTACCGCGTTTTTGTGCTGCTTCTTTCCTGCCTTGTTCTGAGAAATGTACTCGGGGACGTGAGAGGCACTGATGTCCTGTGGGGAACTGACATCCACATGCAAACACACTCCACCAGGTCTATAGGAACCCCGCTTTGGAGCTGCAGGAGCCAGCGCAGCTTGGCAAAGGGGTCCCTGACACTCACAGCCTTTGAGGCGTTGGTGTTACATTCATGATTCTTTCAAGAACTTTAAAATTTGTTGCACAGATGAATTTCTTTGAGTGGCTTTCATGAGCCATGTATGCTTTCTAAAAGGACAAAGGCACAGCTCCTGGTTTTGGGTGCTCCAGATCAACGAGGAAAGAACAAGTTCAAGCAAATTCCTTGCTGTGAGTGTTGTGTCAAAGTGAGTCTCTGTTTATTGGGAAAGAGTAATAAAGGGCTTTGCATTCTTGATTTCATTCAACACTCCAACAGTGTGCGTGTACGTTATTATTGTGTATCTTTCAGCTGTGAAGACTAAATGGCAAAGCAGGGAGACAGTCTTCACATATATAATTTCTCGATGTTTGCTTTTCTTTGCTGTCACTCTTGCTAGGTTCTTCTTTAAAAATTTTTGTAGTTCCTGTTCACTTACATTTATCCTGGGGAGTTGGTGCGTGTGTATCACATATTCTAGTTCTTTTACATCCCTTATCTTTCCCCGCTTCATGCACCAGGATCATGATGGATTTGGGGATAAAGGTTCTGGACCACAGAGGAAAGAGACACTCGCTCAACCAGGGGTACCTGAGAAGGATTGTCTGGACTGGATCTTGAAGGATGGGCATGAGTTTTTGAGGTGTGAGTTTGGGCAGAGAAAAGGGATAAAACTGTTTCGAACAGGGAAGAGTGTATGTGAGAGCTTCAGCTTAGCAGATAGGGAATTAGAAATCTGTAAGTGGTTAAGGCTGGTGAGTCTACAGGGATTTGGTATAGTCTGAAAGGAAGGAAGATTAGTGCTATACATGGCCACTGTCAATGGCCTTATGGGCCAGAGAAAGGAGTTTGCATTCTATTTTGTTAATTCCATGGATTTTATTTTTTTAAATTTTTATTTATTTATTTATTTATTTATTTATTTATTCATTTTGAGACAGGGTCTCACTTTGTAGTTCAGGCTGGCCCTGAGCTCAGCCTCAAACTCACATCACAGCAATCCTCCTGCCTCTGCCTCCTGAGTGTTGGGATTACAGGTGTGAGCCACCACACCCGGCACTGTGGTATGTGGTACTGGTTGCTGCTGGACATGAATCTCCACGCCCAGTATTGTATGTGGTTACCAAGGATTGAACCCAGGTCTTTGTGTTTGCAAGACAGGCGCCGGAACTACTGAGCTAAATCCTAGGCCCCTCCATGGATTTTAAATCAGGATAATTGCCTGGATATTTTCCTTTTCTCCCTAGCTTCTCTAACACCAATTCACATGAGATTATGTGTCTAGGGATGACATGCTTGTGTAGAGGCATCATTCTACCTGCAAAGCTTCACATGGACAGAAAGCGTCCTCCCCCTCTTCTCTGCCCACGGTATAGAAGCCACATAGTCCACAGTAGTAGTTTTTCCCTGTGCAGAGCCATGTTGAAATCTACCCGTTGCTCCAAAAGAGAATTATTACATGGTCCAGAATCTCCGCTCCCTGGTACATGTACCCAAGAATTGAAAAAGGACCAAAACAAGTGTTTGTACACAAATGAGCATGTTAGCACTATTCCCAGGAGCCAAAGATGAAAATAATCAAATATTCATGGAGATGAATGGAGAAATAAAAGACTGCCTGTCCAGATAGTGAAATAGTACTTGTCTATGAAAAATGAATGAAGCAGTGCCACATGCCACCACATGGACAAACTCAGAAGCAATAGGTAAAGTGAAAAGGACCAGATACAAGAGGCCACATGTGACACGACTCCATTTATAGGAAATACCTAGACTGGGCAAATCCAAAGAGGTACAGGGCAGATTATATCCCTGTCAGGGTCTATGAGAGGGAGAATGGAAAGATAACTGCTTAGTGGATATGAGTGTGAATTTCACCGCAGTACACAAACCTCTGTCCTCTCTGTGCTCCGTGTGGGCAGCCTGCTGGGAGGACAGTCCTGAGAGCCTGGGCTCTGATCCTGCCAGAGCCGCATCTGTGCAGCTTCCCGAGGGGAGCGACTCTACCCTGGAAAGTGGTTATTTCCAAGTTGACCCAGTTGACTCTTTAAATCACTTTTTTTGAATGCAAGAGAGTAAAGGGCAAAAGTTACTCCTTTCCTGTTCTTGTAATTGCTAAGATCAATAGGCACAATTGATTGGAATTGAGAAAGAGTCTCCAGGTAACATTTAGGAAGAATCATTGGAGTGGGTGCCCTGGGAGTCGCTGCTGCCCCCCGAGCAGACAGCCTTTGTGACTGCCACCTCCTCTGCTGAGGGAGCTGGGGCCTCCGAGCAGCCACAGAGAAGGACCCTGGTTGCTTCTGTTCTGAGAGGTCACAGCTGGATGGTCCTGTCTTTTGTGTCCTGATGTTATGTTGAACAGCAAGGGCTCTGGGACAGCACAGTCAAAGCCCTTCACGTCCTGCGCCGGGGAGGAGGTTCGGGCCAGTGGACAGCCCCGGAGCGGCGGCTGCACTTGGTCTCGCGTGCAGGTTTGTCTGCTTGTCAAGAAGCTCAACAGCAGGGTGGCGATGAGGCCCCGAGGAGCTGCCAGCTGAGGTCCTTCTCTGAGAGATCGTCCTGTTACCGTTCCTGGACAGTGAGGTCCCCGCCCTCTGGGTCTGGGTCTTGGGATGAGCAGAGAGAGGCTGAGACTGTCCTCGGAGCAGTTCACACTGCTGGCTTCTCTGCCCATCCGTCACTGAGGAAAGGATGAGCTGTGCTCGGAGAAGACGCGGTTTCCAGCCCATGACTTAGGGAATAATATTAAGGGAGGAAAAAAAAAAAGAAAAGAAAAGAATTGCTGTTGACTCTGAATATCCTACTTTGGTTAGACAGCTCATCAATAGGATTGGGGGACAGGATTGATCTTTTACTTATAATGCAGCACATTCAATGGATGGCAAAAATGCTTTTAAAAGGGGCCCACGGAACACTTTGAAAATATTAATTAGTGTGTTAAAGCATTCTGCATAGCATATCATAGTGAGACTGCTCCAGGGGGTTGCTCAGAATGAATTATTAATAAGAATCCCTTTCTCCCCTGTGCTTCCCACCCTGATTTTATGGGAATTGGTGTGGGTTGGGGTGTCTCTTAGATTCTTTTACCGATCATTGCACGCGAATGCAGAACAGGTTGTGCTATTGGTGTTGCCCGTGTGTGAGGCACGAATGTCTAGAAAAGAAATCAAACCCTGAAACGCCAAGAACACACAACAGAGACAACACTACCAATGGCTATGATGGGTTTGGTTCCATGTGTTCCAGCTGGAAAGCAAAGGAGTATGGCTTCTGGGTGTGCCTTTATGATTTCCTAAGGATTCAGGTTGGAAGGAGGGGATAAACATTAGGAAGAAGCAGCTTTTGGGTCAGATCAAAAAATTTCAGAGGGTCCTCTCAGACCCCTGCCCTGACTGATTAGTGATGACAGCATCAGGGTCTTCCCACCAAGCTCCACTGGACTAAAAGGATGACAGTGATGGGCCACTGAGTCTCACCAAAACTTAGTACCCCTAAACAAGCAGTCGCTGGGGCTCCAGGGAAGGGAAGCCTGCTTTTCCTGGTTTACTAAGCGAGGGTTTGTAGAAAAAGAAACACATGAGTAGAGACTTTTTACCTTAAAAATTTGAACTAATTCAATCAAGGATCTCAGAAATATTTATAGTTGTGCAAAACTGAACAATTAGGGCCAGGAGTGGGTTAATCTAGCGATTATGAGCATGCCTGACACTGGCAACACGCCAAAGTGCTCACAAGAATGCCTTCAACAGCTCCCAGTCTTCCTGCTTTTGTTCCTTCTCCTCCCCCTCCTTCATTTCACACTTAGAATTTATGAACACCATATCTTCTCTCTCTCTGTCTTTCTCTCTGTCTTGGCTTTAACAGTCGTGTGCAGATATCTGAGATTGCTGGATAAAAGTCAAAAACGCTTTCTCTGATGATTGAGGTTTTCAACATTATGGAAACAGACGATCATATACAATGGTAAATTTTCCACTTTAATTTTATTGGCATCTACTGTTGTCAGAGTATAAAAGACCTGGCCTTCCTAGTTCAGAAATGAATTAGCAGCCTGGATTTCTTTGCGGGTTCAACTTTCTAAGGATAAGTCTGGCTTACAGAATCACACGTTCCTTAAGCTCCCAGTGTTTGAGGTCTCCTATTGGACTGTGTTGTTTCCCCTTCCAGGGAAAACCCCAGGCCATACCTGAACTGGAAATTTGGTGTTGACGGTTTCCTGCCATTAGCAAAGGAGCAGATCATTAGCAGTTGGCTGCTGTGGCAGGGAGGGAAGCAAATAAGAGTCTCTGAAAGCGCTCGGATAACACCTCTGCTTTTCGTGAAGTTAGGAGCATGACAAATCTTCCTGAGAAGACCGCCCTTGCTGACATGATCAGAATTGTTCACCGTGTCCTCTCAGGCAGGTTCTATAGCCAACTGATTAATATTTTAAGCATGAAGACACCCTCCAGACCTTCGAAGGCAAATTGTTCTCTCTTCTCCCTTTGTCTCTTGAAAAAAAAAAAAGGTGTATATGGGGGGGGGGGGACAAACTCCAGCTAAAGAGCTCTATAAAATTTCACATCTCTGGTGTGATACTGTTTTATTTTCTTCATCTGAATGAAGCCCAAATTCAGAAGGGAAAAATTAGCTCTGCAAGCAGTGAAGACAGTCTGTGATGCCCTCCCACGGCCTCTGATGAGGTGTCCGCGTTCTGGAGAGTGTGCCCTGGTCAGTCTGCATGTCGAACCTGCCTCTGCGGCGTGCACGGAACCAGAATGTGGAAGCGAATGAACCCTGCATTCTGCCACCCTAGTCCCCACCTAGCGTATGGACAAAGGCGTGTGTACTGAGTGGTGGCGTGTGTCTCAAAGGAGGCCTGCTGTACATTTGGAAGTTTTATTTTTATTTATTGTTTGGTGGTGATTTAAATACCCTATGCTGCCAAATCATAAGCAGGAAAAAAAAAATCCCACATTTGGCTTTTGTTATCAGCTAAGAGAATTAAGGTTATTTTTTTCCTTGACTTTTTTTTTTTTTTTAAACAGCCCTAGTGTCTTGGCTGGCTTCCAGTTCAGGTAATTACATTCTGTCTTCCTAAATCCCCCTGAAACTCCAATTGGGCAAGCTGCTCCTCACTTCCATCCTAAAAGCTGATGTGTGAGGAGCCTGGCATCAAATGGGGTGGCATTCCAATAGTGAGTCCCAAGGTGTTCTGCCGAAATGCCTTTCCAGTGCCTTCCGCAGGCAGAGCTTGCGTGCAAATAGAAGTGGTATTATTTATTGCTCTTTTCTACCTGCATCTGCCAACCTGAAACTATCTCTGAATGACATTTTAAATACGAAGGCCAGGGTCATTAGGATGATTAGATAGAAGGGCCCATTTGGCTCACCTTTAGAGTTGCTGGGTTACTAAAATCAGAATCGGGGCTGACCAGAAGGAAGAGACTTGCTGTAACAGGAAATGCCCCATCTCCAGGGTTTCAGCTTCCACAAAATAGCACTTCAAAAAAAAAAATTATTTTTTTTCTGTTTTTGCTATCTTCTGTTTAAAACTAATGTAGGATTTTGGGGGGTTTTGTTGTTGTGTTTGCTTTTGCTTTATAAGAATGGATATAGCGAGTTGCATTTGTAGGAATAAAATTATATCTTTAAAAATACGTGAGATTTAATTCATTGAAGTTAATTTTTCAAATATTTATTGAGAATGTAGCATGTATTCAACCTTGCTAAAGGGCTATTTTGGCCACATAAGCACTGATTGGCTTTATGTTTTTCATGAATACTATATTTTAATTATGGATATCAAAGTGCCTTTCAAAAAAAAGGAAGGAAATAATTCCATAAAATGTCATCTATGCTAAAATCCAAATCATGAAATAACATGCTTGTAGGCACTAAGTAGAAAGCTGATTTTAGCAGAAGTACATTTCCCAAGATCAAAACCAACATAGACCAAAAACGATTTTAGGATATACACAGAAACTTTAAAATAAGAACATACTAGAGATGGCAATTGCTTTTATTTTACAGGAAATAAGAAAAGTAATGAGATTTAGGAAATAGTTACTCATAAATTCCACCAGCTTCCTAATCCCTACCACGTAAGGCTCTGTGAGATTGTGTTCAGGACGCTGGTGCCCTGACTTGCTGCTCTGCTCTGAGTTCTTCCCACATACCTGGGATGCGACTGATCTTCTCAGCACCTTTCATTCATTTCCCAAGCTTTTCATTCCTCTCTCACCAGAGGCCATAAATCCACAACATTCTTCAGCTGTGCAGAAAGACCAGCGCTTCTCTGAGGGGAAAAATCCACCCTGTCTAACACTGGGTCTCATCAGCCTGTGTTTAGATAATAATTTATTCTTGCCTTTTTACTTCCCTAAAGAGTCATTCTTTACCAAGCACACCGTCAGTGGAGATTTTAAACACCAATTTGAATGTGTGCCTTTGCTGGGGCTTGGAACTCCAGTGACTTGCATTCTTTCCTAATTGCAGGGAAAATAGCAAATTTGCACACATCAGGAAGTAGGCACACCGCCTCTGATTTACAGTGAAGAGTAGTGTGACTTTATAGTTCAGAAATCCAGTGAAATAAATTTATGGTTAGAAAAATTCATGTTCTTAATGTGATGAAGGTCCTTTAACTTTTAACATGCTTCTCTGGTTAAGCTGAGCAGGACTCGTGGGGAAATGGTTGTCTGCAGCCGCCACAAATTGATTTATCCCCAGATGATAGAGCTAGAGACCAAATTGTTGGGAAGAAAGAGTTCTTTCATTTTTGTATTTGTGGCTGTCCACGTATTGTCTTTGCATCTTCCCAGAGTGTGTGGGTGGAGACGCCCCCGGGTCTCCTGGGCTATCTGGTAATTCTCTGCTCAGAGGAGCTGCCCGATTGATAGTGCTCCCCATGCTCACCTGACTGGGAGCTCATCTCCGAAGCCCCTCCCCAGCAATTTGTAGTTCACATCCACTGTTTCGTTGGCATTTGTGAAATTCTTGAGTCAAATGATCTATGTGTGAAATTATGGAGTCAGCCTCCATGGCAATTGATTTGTGTTTGGAAAACTGTATTTTGAGCATTGGCTGAAATTACTTGCATAGCTCAAGGGATGGATTTGCTGCCTCAGAGTCCAATTTGTAGAATGACAGAGACACCTCGTGGATTTCTGTTGTTGTCTTTGCCCCTTGGCGACTTCCCCACCCATCTGTACACAGACACCAAGGGATGTGGATGTACATTCCTTCTGTCAGTAAAAATTCCTACTGTGTGCAAAGCAGGGTGGAGAAGACAGATGGAGTTTCCGTCCTAACAGGTTCATAGTAGAATGAGAGCACTTGGAATAAAACAAGCAGAGATAGCAGAGTAAGAGGTACCCCAACCTCTTAGAGATGTAGTAAGAGGTACCCCAACTGACCTAAGGTGTTGGAAGAGAGGAAAGTGGTTGCTTGCTGCAGAGGAGAGTTCAGAGAGGACAGGGAAGCAGAGGCTTCGAGCCCTCAGTCCTCTTGCTCTTATACTTTCTTCCAGCAGCAGAAATCCCAGCTGGGTGCTGTGTGTGTAGGGGGGAATGCAGTCCAGACTTCCCAGAGTGTGAGGCTCAGTGGACAGTCACCCCACACCGAGGCCTGTCCCTTCCCCAGGTGACTGTGGTTGATGCTAGCTGGCTGGTTTCCCTCCTGGCCCTGTGGCTATATGCTGTTCAGGGCACCAAGCTCTTGCTGAACTGCCCCTGTCCCGAGTACCTGTGTGACACAGTCCTGTCCTCCTTTTTCTTCCCTGGGTTCCACATCTGGATCCAGTTCAGATGCTTGCTCTTTGCAAATCGGTGCTCACTTGCCTGAGCCCTCACCCCCCTCCCTAGCTGCTGGTCTAAACATATTCATTCAGCCTACATTTTCCTTTGTATTCAATTTTTTTTTTTTTTTTTGAGACAGGGTCTCACTTTGTAGTTCAGGCTGGCACTGAGCTCAGCCTCAAACTCACATCACAGCAATCCTCCTGCCTCTGCCTCCTGAGTGCTGGGATTGCAGGCGTGAGCCACCACACCTGGCACTGTGGTGTGTAGTACTGATTGCTGCTGGGCATGAGCCTCCATGCCCAGTATTGTATGTGGTCACTGGGGATTGAACCCAGGCCCTTGCGCTTGCAAGATAGGCGCCAGAACCACTGAACTAAATCCCTGGCCCTGTATTCAAAATTTTGACTGTCTATATTTTTAGAGTTCCAGGAGTAGATGTTTAGGTTTGACTTGTTGGCAGATCATTTAAGGAAGTTTTGTAAACCACAAAAAATTCTCCCAGAAAAAAAGTACTCACAGATATATTCAGTATAAAAAATAGAAATCACATATATTGATTTTCTTTAAAAATGATAATTTTTGTGAGATAATTTTGGTTGCTCCAATAAAATGAAGAGATTCAAAAAAAATAACCTAAAAAATTCAGTGACATAGACAGAGAAGAGTTATAGTTTTCAAGAGTGGCTGATTTTTCTTATTATTGCTAAGTGCCTTTGAACACGTAGGGTAAGACAGACACTTTCCACGCTCGGCCCCTCCCTCTCTGTCTCCCCCTGTCCTATCTCTCTCTCTCTCTCTCTCTCTCTCTCTCTCTCTTTTTTTTTTGGCAAGCATTGGTGGGGGTTGAACCCATCTGCTCCAGGTGAGATAGTCAGGTGTCTGGGAGGCTATAGTGATGGAGATGTCAACTTTTTTTTTTTAATCTCTTTGAAACACAACCAGAGTTCCTGAAAAAACAGAACACACATCAGCCTGTGCAGTGCTACTCACCTAAAACACTGTGCACAGGTGGGACACTGATGTGGTAGAGGATGGAATCTGGGCGCCTCCTCAGTCGTGGAGTCACTTTATGCTTTGAAGACTCAGTAGGATTTTACTGGAAGGAAAATGAGGAGCAGAGACCTCCAGATAAGGAAGCACCATGTACTAATAGTGATTAGGGACAGGGTGGAGGAAGATAGGAGAAAAGCAGACTGTTTGCTCAGAGTCCCGAGGATAATTTCTTGGGAAGGAAGACCTTGGGAAGTCCTTATTGTTGGACCTTTTTTGAAACCTTTCGAGAGCATTCAATACTCACTGGTTCCTGCCCAACTCTCCTCAGGGTCTGCTTTCGCTGTTGGCTTCATGAATGATCATTTTAGGAGAAAATCTTGATGCATGTGGCATCTTCTGTGTCTGGATCACCAAGTGCTGTGATTCTAGGTGAAGAGCAAGATGTCTTGGAGCAAGGGGCCCCTGTGGCACTTGACAGCCGCACTTGAGCCCAGCCTGTGCTGGGTGGAGAGTTGTCACAGAGGCTTGGAAATGCCGTCAGGGAAGATTTGTGGAACTTCATCTGACAACTAGATACACATGATACCATCCTATCTTTTTGAGAAGAATTGCTCCTGCAAGGAAACCACTGAGGCTTTCTCTAAGTTTTATCTGCTTTTTATCATGTAGTGTATTTATGTTGGACTTGCCAAGGAGATTTGTGGTAGAATCTTCTAGGTATCCCAGAAAGATTGTTTTTACCTTTGTTCATGTTTAAAATATCCCACTATCACCTTAGTTTCTCACTTTTGTACCAAGACCCATGTATCTTTTTATTTGTGATAAACTTAATTACTTTGCGTTTTTCTAATTTAATATTTAGAGATTCACTGATGCAAATGTGAGTCTTGAAATGACATCTGTGTGAAGGTCGCTTATGGATGTGCCATTAAGTTCTGCAGAGATTGTGAATTGAGCCCTCAGTGTGCTGCAGGCAGGGTGCCTGATTTCTGCCTACATGGAGCTGACAATCCAAGGGAGCTTCAGAAAATCATATAATTATAGTAGGAGATGAGAACTAGGAACTAATAGCTGATGAGAAGAAGAGTTGAAGAGGAGGGAGGTGATTCTTGCTTGGGGATTTGGGGAACTCTGACCGGAATAATGTTCAGGTTGTGTTAGATATTAAGAGGCAGTGAATGGAGGGAAATGACAAACCAGGCAGAGGACATATGGCTGGGCAGGGAGGGTGCAGACATGCCTGAGGTTGGAGAGGCCAGAATGCATCCTCCAGACAGTGCTCAGAGCCCACTTGGGGATGGAATGGTGAGACTGCCTCGGTGGTGAGCTTGGTACGTCCAGCTGAGGTGAGTCAGTGTGGTTCTGGGTGTGGAAGACTCACCTGAGAATTGCTGCCAATGATGCAGAAGGAGAACTGGAGAGGGAGATTGTAGGCTGTGGATTTTCCTGGGGTATCTTGCTATGGCTGGTTTTCTTGATATAAACTCAGGTGTTTTGTCCTTAGAGGAGCTTGGGTCCTTGCTATGGCCAGGGATGACTGCTGTTCTTGTCAGGAAAGCTCTGGTCTACACCTTGAGTGTCGCTTCCTGGATCCAGTGCAGATCCCTCATCCTGGTGGCAACAGCTCCTTCACCCATGAGCGCAGACTTTCTAGCTCTGCCACTGGCCTCTGGGCCTTCCTGGGGCAGATCCCTGATATAGTCCTGTGTAAAATATTGCCATGGACTCTAAGTCTCTGGTTGGCTTTGTGGAAGAAACTGCCTTGGACTCTCTGCCCTTAGCTGTGATTGTGCAGGACATTGCCATAGGAACCAGACCCTTGGCTATATTCTTTGGGTCTCTAGAGTGTGGACAGATCTCTTGCATTTGACTTTTTGTTTGAATATGAAATAATTCTGTAAATTCTGTATCCTCTATTAAATCTATTCCCTTGGAGACCCTGACTACAACAGGCAGCCTGAGGGATGAGGGTCTTACTCTACCTTGTGATACTGTAGTAAAATCCTTGGGCTGGGTGCTTTACAAAGAAAAGAGGTTTATGGGGCCGGGGAGTTAGCTCAGTGGTTCTGGCGCCTGTCTTGCAAGCACAAGGACCCGGGTTCGATCCCCGGTGACCACATACCATACTGGGTGTGGAGACTCACGCCCAGCAGCAACAAGTACCACATACCACAGTGCCATGTGTGATGGCTCACACCTGTAATCCCAGAACTTGAGAGGCAGAGGCAGGAGGATTGCTGTGATGTGAGTTGCAGGCTGAGCTCAGTGCCAGCCTGAACTACAAAGTGAGACCCTGTCTCAAAAAAAGAAAAAAAAAACTATAAAAAAAAAAGAAAGAAAGAAAAGAGGTTTATTTACCTCACAATTTTGGCAAGTTCAAGTAGCCCTGGATGCTGTCCTGAGGAGGCACCCCTGGCAGTATCATAGAATGGCAGATGGCATCACATGGCAGGAGAGAGAGCTGTATCATACGGCCTGAGAGGAAGCAAGGGAGCTGGTAGAGGAAGCCAGACTTGCGATGTGATAACTGGCTCTTGCAGTAACTGATCCAGGCCTTTGAGATCTCATCCAGTCTGGAGGGAACTAACCCAGTGTTATGGTTTTGAGTTAGAATGTCCCCCAGAGGCCTCATGTGCTTACAAATGGTCTTGTGGCAGGCGGCTGGATCATGAGGTGCTGTACTCACTGTTAGAATCACCCACTTGTGAGTTGAGGAGCTGAGTGTACTGTTGGACTGTAGGGCCTGGCTGGCAGAGGCGGATCACTGTGGGTGGCTTTATATCCCCAGGCTCCTTCCTGCCCTGCTCTATGCTTCCCAGACACCATGACCAAGCAGCTGTCCTCTGCTGTGTCCCTCTGCCATGCTGTCTCTGCTCGGGACCAGCTGGATGGGCCATAACTGGGAGCCCAAACAATCTTCTCCTCCTTCCAGGTACTGTGTCTCAGCAAAGACAAAATGACTAAGACACCAAGTGTCTGGGGAAGAACATTCATCTCCAGACGGGAGCAGGTACCTCCTGACTCCCAGCGCTTCTTAAAGGCTCAAGCAGCTCAAGACCACCACACTGTGGAATTAACCCTCAGTAAGCATTTTGACAGGGATGCACCACCTCCTAACCACAGCACGTGGCTTTATTTACTTAACTGTCATTTCGTTTATCCCCAGGACCTAAGAAGAGAGTAGAAAGAACAGGAAGTCATTAAGGTTCTGAGCAGGGGGGTTATGGGAGAAATCTTACATTAGGGACAGAGTTGACATTAAAGAAAGGGAGGGATAAAGATGAGCCATGGAGTTTTTCTAGGTACGTGCACACACACACACAAACACACACACACACACACACACACACACAGGGAAAGAGAGTTGTTCCCATGCTCAGGAAGGTAAGGTAAGCCCAGGCCCAGCCTGGTCTCTGTTCATCTCTGTACCGCATGTGATATCCACGTGGCACAGCTGTCAGAGAGCTTCCTGTGTGCCAGCTAGCATTGTTTTAGAGAAACCAGGCTACTTGCAGGCTATGGACGGAGGAGGAGGAGGAGGAGGAGGAGGAGGAACAGGAGGAGGAGGAGGAGGAGTCATCTCTATGGGGCAGGGGTAGGGCCCTAACTGAGTTAAACTTCTCCAGATTCCAACCTGCTCCTTGCAGTCACATTGCCTTTTTCTCTCTCTGAAGTCACAGTCACAGGCACACTCAGAGGGGGTGTGGGCTTGCATCCATCCCAGACTTATGGGCCATACCCTGTTCACTCACAAGCCTGAGCAGACCCTGCTCTCTCTGCTCACTGGCTCTTCAGCACTGGGTCATGACAGCTGTGGACAAGCTGTCTGGCCACTCCCTCAGTAATAGGATGGTGGCAGCAGTGCCACCACCACAAGCAATGGGACATGGTGCATTTCAGGGTGGTGGTCTCTGCATCATGCTCACTCATTCTTCAGGCTCTCAGTCTGAGGGTTTCTGGGGCTTCCTCCTACAGGCAGAGCTGGTGCCCATTTGACGCCTCCTCCCATCCAGACCCAGCTCTGAAGAACTTCAACCTCAGGGCAGCACAGCTGTGAATCCACAGGTCCTTGCTGCCTGTCATACTTCATTCTATGCCTTCTGCTTCTAGGGACTTTGACAAGTCCCTGGGCTTCCTCTTATCTGGTTGATGACCTTGGGGACAAACAAGGAGACATGAGGAAGTCTGCAATGAGTTCCACTCTCTTTATATATATGCTAGGAAGGGAAGAGGAGGGTGTACCCGATGGAGTACTGTGAGTGAGCCTGGTCTGGAGAGCACATTCTCAGCCAGACCCACCCTACAACCATCGCCGAGCTCAGCGTGATGAAGGCAAGACTTCTGGGTGTGGATTTGACGTGTCTGCCTTCCAGACGCAAGGAGCAAGAGGATGGCTGATAGAGAAGGGAAGAGGCACTCTGAGCTTGGTCAGCCGCAGACCACAGAGAGTGGCTCTTCTCAGACAAGGGTTTGTCTCAGGGAGACGCTTAAAACAGGTAATATGGCCAGCAGCAAGGAGGCTGTGGCTCTGGCTGGGAGCCACTGTAGGCTGTCAAAGGAGGAGGGGAGACAGAAGGGCCCTGAAGCCATGATGTAGGAGTGCTGTCTCCTTGCTGGCTGGGAAACAGCCATGCCCTGATGTCTGCCTATTTGGTGACAGGAACTTACTGAGAGTTTGTGGCTCTTCTGCTTGTTGAGTTGCACAATGGTGATTGTCTTCTCTCAGAACCCAAAGGCCAACAAGGCTCCTGTTCAGGACACTCTATTTGGGTGTTCTGGGACTGCCCCACAGGGGAAATGGCTGGGCCTGCTCCTGTCTATCCCTGCAGATTGCTGACTCCAAAGGAAGCAGTCCAGTTCAGGTCAGTCAGCATCTACAGAGTGTCCGCTCTGTGGTGGAGCCTGGGCCGGGTGGAGGACTGAAGAATTACAGATAAGAAGATCTGCCCTACCTACTTGGCATGATGCTGCAGTTGGGAAGCCTACAAGGAGCAGTAGGATGGCATGGGTGATGAGTGCTGGTAGATGAGCTGCCTCGGGTCTTTGCTTTGCCAGAAGCTGTAGGCTGGGCCACACACTTTCTTGTTTGTTTGTTGAAGCAGCACTTGGCCCTTGGATAAGAGGTGCTTGACATTCATGGTGCCAAGGTAAAGCGAATGGGTTTTCCTACTGTTTCCGATGGCTCCTTCAAAGAAGCTCAGGGTGACTGGCTCCTGAGGAGCCCGTGTGCTGAGTAGAGGCCTGAGTGTGACAAGCAGTGCTCTCAAAGCCAAGGAAAGGCCCCATGGAGATGCTGAGCATCAGCCTGCTTTGAAGCCAGTACAGGGTGTCACTGACCAAGGCACATCCGTCAGTCTTCTTAGGACTCAGAAGAGCCCCCTTCAGGAGAAAAGGCAGAATGGTGGCTGTGCGTGGTGGTGATCCATCCCCATGGCCAATGTCTTCTGGCCATTCTAAGGGGCTGCTGATTCGTCCATGACTCTAAAGGTCTATGTAGCCCATGGGGGAGGCAGGAAAGAAAGAGATGGTGAAGCTCATAAGAGAACACGAGCTACTCAGGGTGCTTGGGAAAACCAACACAAAGTTTACCAAGGGAAGAGTGACTTGGGAAATAGATCGCATTGGCCTGGCCTTTAAGTGTGAATGAAATAAATCCTTACTTAGGAAGGCTGGCAGCACCACCTAGAAAGCAGAATGGACAACGTGGCCAGTCTAGATGATAGTCAAGAGTATGCCAACTTGTGGCTGGATTTCCTTGACAGTGTATTTTAAGAGCTACCTGCAGTGGGAGAGGTTCCAGTAAATCCACTCAGCCTGAGGTGCAGGTGACAGTCCTTGAGTCTGTGAAATATTAGAAAATGGGAATTGTGACCTGCCACAATAGAGCAGAAACATCCCTATTAGGAGGAGCGCTGCATATGGAGTGATCTTCAAAGTGAGCAATCCCAGCCTTCGTCTTCCAAGTGGGCCAATGTTTGGAAGCATTCCGAACCCTCTCACATTTGTTATGATGATGTTCATCAGGTGGTGCGGTAAGGAACACTTGCTTCTTGGACAGGAGGGCAGGAAGGGACTCAGATCTGTTGAGAAGGATTTGAGCCACATGTAATTCTTGTCCATTTGAAGGGTGACAGGATGCCAAAGCATGTTTCTCGTGGGGCATGATCTCTGGATTAAAGGCTGAGAAATTTCACTGTTAGTGCCAGAATTGCATTTGTTCATGAAAATTCCAAATATTACAGAACGGCAGCCTGATTATAAAAATCAGTGTGAGGTTTGCACACAAGCACGTACTCATGCACGGGCGCGCACACACAACTGAACTGGTAAATTTTACGTGAAATAAATGTTTCACACCTACAGCATATGCCAGTGGCTATTTACACATAACACTACAGGAATCTTCTTGCTATTGAAGTTTTCTCAGCTTTGCCAAACTTTGCATCTTTGGGCACAATTTTCCAAATGGTTCCAGACGGATCTTCTCTTCAGGTGAGAAACTCTCCCCGACTAGTCTGGTGAAATGTGTAGGAGGGGAGACTGCGAGAGGAACAGTGGTGGGACTCGGCAATTGTATTTCCGTGTGTGTCAGTCAAGGTCTCTCAGCAACCAGAGGAGCCCCCAAGGGGCTCTCCTGAGGAATGCTAAACAGCTTCCACTCCTATGTATGAATACTGACTTCCTGGTTTTCAAGTAAGTCTCTCCCAAGTTATAAGTTGCCCCCAGAAAGTCTGCACTCGCCCTGCGCAGGTCCGAGTTGTTTCAGGAACCGAGGGCCCAGGAGCCTGTATTTGCAGCTTTTCCAAGGACTCCAAACCGTGGGTAGCCGCTGCCCCTACCTCTTTTGGGCCAGTCACCCTCCGGGGGAGACCGGGCACAGGGCCCCCGGGACGCGCGCCCGCAGGTTTTGCGTGCGCATCCTCCGCCTACTCGCTTCTGCCACTGCCGCTACCCTGAGCGGTGAGTGCGCGTTTCTAGCGGTTAATTAGAAACCGAATCGGTTGAGCCCAGTCGCCAGCCCGCAATCCGCCCGCCAGGGCCGCCCTCCCTGCCGCCCGCGGCCTTTGATCGCCCGAGGCCCGCGGCCGGCAGCCGGCAGCCAGCGCCGGGGCGGGCAGGTGGCGGCAGCGGGGCGCGGCGCGCTCGGGCGCTCGGGTCCCCGGGCCGCTGCGCGCTCCCCGCCATGCCGCACATCAAGGCCCGGCCGGCCGGCGGGCGCCTTCATTAGCAGCCTGAAATTATAATATTATGTTAAAGAACAAAGCTGCTCCCCAGAAAAATATGTGCTGCATATCTGACAAAGATAAATTGGATTATTCAAAATATTCTTGATGAAATGTTACATTTTGCAACTAATTATCAATCTGTTTTATCTGCAGACCAGCTGGGCATTTTTGTGCATGCAAGACCTGCCTTCGCAATGATCTTAAGATGTCACTGTAGCGTTTACATCTTTTATTTCAAGATTTAAATAACTAGGAAGTAGCTAATGTAATTCACTGCTGAGAAGAAAGGCAAGCTCCTTGATTCCTTTCCAAAGCGATCTCCTCCTAATGAACTTCTTTGGACTGTGAGTAATGAGGCTTTATTCAAATAATGTTTAAGGAAGGCTCTGTCAGTGTAATCTGTAAAAAAAAAAAAAAAAAGCAACCAATGTTTAATACATTTAAAACATCTCTATTCATACGATAGTAGATACAAGCCCACAAGCAAGTAGCACTTGCTAAGGCAACGCTTTTCGGGAGGCGGGAGCCCAGTGGAGTTGCCCAGCAAAGACCTCTCCTGGCCTCCCAGAGTCAGCCTTCCGCGCCCCCTTCTTGTCTGGTATTTCTTAGCGCTGATATGTTTAAGAGACTCTGGGCTGATATAAACCCTCACCATTAAGAAGATTCAGCATTCTGCTCTTGTCTCCCCATGAAAATCTCTCTTCTGTCTTGGGGATTAGGTCAATATAGTTTTCTTGTTTTGTGAGCAGTTTTTGGGTTTGAGACAGCAAGTAAGGGAAGCAGACAGATTCTAGACCCTTCACACTTTCCTGGGGCTGGGTCCCCGTGGGACTGGAAAGATGCTCAGTCTTTGTGTATACCAGTCAACCTCCTGGCTTCGGAGCTGCAACTGCATTTTTCTTTTTATTTGAGGGAGATACTATGGGCACAGTGTACAGATACATGCGGAAGAGCTTTCTGGTCTGCATTGGTTGTCACTTTTCTACAACTTGGAGACAGATATAAAAATGCCCCCCACCATTGGTTTAACATTCTTCACTTTTTGGTTCCACTGACGGCTGTAAGCCACATTCCTCTGAGAGGGCCAGAAACGGCTTTACTCCCATTCTATGGACAAGGAAGCTGAGGCAGAGGAAGGAGATGTGACTCACTCTAGCAGACCCTGAGGACTCTGGAAAGGTGGGAATCTCAGCCTTTCCCTTTCCTGCACCAGCCAGTGAATGCCCCATATAGGGAAAGATGGAAGATGGAGCTGTATTTGATCGGAGGAACATGTGGGGAACCTGTCAGAGCGTGGATTTTCCTTCTCAGCTGAGAGGTCTTCAAAGTGGCTGCGAGGGAGCATGCCAAGGAAAATCAGGCAGCCATTTTGCCACTAAAAATGACAGAACATACATCCCGCTTGCTTTCCTAATTGATATCATTGTGACTGCTTTTCCATAAAATTATCCCCAGACAGGTTCTCAGAACTGTCACCGAGCCATTTGAAATCTTGCATGAAGCACATCTATGTACAAGTTGTTCCATCTATCTACATTCCTCCCCCTTTACTTATTTGGCTTGGTTAGAAAATCTCATTTATTCGGATTGCAAAAGAAAATTATACCTGATATGGTGCTGCCTGATTTGACCCCTGGGTGTTCTGTTTTGGTGTTCCTATATTAATAGTCAAATTATAAAATATAAAATCTTTAAAGACACACCGCTTGACTTCCTTAAGCCTCTCTGATGAGAGTTTCATCTCCTGTTTTTAAAGTGCTTGTCTTCCAGCCTGACATTTGTTTAGTGGGAGCTGAGGCCAGTCTAGGTCTGGAGCTGCTGGGATCCCTTGGAGGTCTGAGGAAATCCCTTTGGCCACCAGTTATTTCCAGTCAGCTCCTGGGTCATTTGCTCAAAGTGACCAAGGAGAGCTCACCAGATAATGGCGAGAGATTGGGACCAAAAGAAGCCCAAATATTGGGTCTTATGACTTTTCTCAAAATCACATCTGATCTGAAAATAAGTTCATCTATATTTTGGAAGCTGTGAAATGGTTTCATTTTCTCTTCTGTAGGAGAGCTGTTGTGTGAATTATTTGACCGGCTGGACAGTGCGTGTGCTACAGGCGCCTCCTGATTCAGTGAGCTGTATCTTTCTTGTCCACTTAGCGCCTCTGTTCTGTGCTTGTCGGAGGGCTCCTGCGTCAGTGTCCACGGTGGTACTTGGAAAAATTCCTTAATTACTGGAGAGCAGGCAGCCCTTTCTCTAAAGCGCTAGATGGTAAGTCTCTCAGCCTCTCAGGCCTCAATGTCTTCTGCCCATTGCTCAGCTCAGCTGTTGGAGAGAGAAAATTACTCAACATCTGATAATTGACTGTGGCTGTATTCCCTTAAAACTTTATTTATGGACACCAAAATTTGAATTTGATATGATTTTTGTCTGTTGTGAAATAGTCTTCTGATTTTTTTCCCAAGCATTTACAGGTACGATAAGCATTTTTGGTTTGTGGATCATACAAAAGCAGGTGACGCTGAATTTGGCCCGGGGGCTGGAATTCATGTGCTTTGCTTTTCAGACCAGCCTAGGTCTTTCCTTCTAGCTGCATTGTCTCTGTTGCTGGTCCTGCTGGAAGAAATAAATACTGCCTTTCTCAGATGTATCTGGGGTTTCTTAAATAGTATTAGACTTCTATAAATTACATATCAGTGTATAGCAAATTACCCCAAACTTAGTGTCATTCAATAGAACAATGTAGCAGAGCGGAAGTCTAGTGGGTATGACTGGGTCTGTTGCTTAGGGTCTCCCGCAGCTAATAACCTTGACTTTGGCCAGGGTGGGCTCTTTCTGCAGGCCTGGATGGGAGTCGGCAACTCAGCCCATGCACACAGTAGGCAGAATTGAATTTTTTGCTGCTCTAAAACTGAGATCAGTTTCCTTGGTGGTTCTCAGGTGGGAGCTGCTATCAGCGGGGGTGTCTTCCTCTTTAATCTTCAATCCTAGTCAACTGGCAGTCTCTCTGGCTTTGTGTTCTGCTTCCATCCTGAGAAAGCACTCTGCTTAGATCGGCCCACTCAGAGGGTCTCTCTATATTAATGTCGACCTTGATCACAATTCAGAGTTCTCTGGACCCCGTAATGTCACACAACTTGTCAACAATCTTGCTGTATTCACAGCACCTCCCTTCCAAAAGGTGAGGGTCACATTGGCCTTAGTACCACTGGGTGCCATCTTTAGAGCTGCTATGCCATGCTGTAATGGTTAGATGATTCAATAAGAAGTTTAGGTCATAGGCTTTAGGTGTTGAGGAAACTAAAAAATTCAAGAGTTAAATGAATTGTGCGCATAACTAATAACACAGACATAAAGATACTAGGATGGTCAGTGATTAGACAGAAGGAAGAAGAAACCGAGGAAAGGGAAAATGGAGGAGAAGTAGAGGTACTAAAGAAAAAGCAGAGAAAGATCTTTTTTGATGACTTTTCTATGCTCAGATTTTGTGTTGCAAAACCTTCGGAAGCCCTCTTATCACCAAGGGATTTTCTTCACCATCACATTTGTTCTCTCTCCTATGCACACATGTTTATCCATGTCACAAAATTTATCGAGCACCTATCATATGCCAGGCCAGTGTCAGACCCTGGGAAAGTAAATAGGAAGAGGGCAGCCAGTCCTGGCAGAGCCATTGGGGGCTGTGCACTGGTCTCCTGTTGTGGCCATAACAAGTTGGCATAAAATGAAATGCCTAAATGCAAGAGGAATTTACCAGTGCACAGATCTCTGAAGTCTGGAAATCTGAAGTTAAGGCTGCAGCCGGGCCATGCTCTTTCTGTTCCATGCCTGTGTCACTTTTTACCACTGCTGCTGTCCATGGTGGCATCCTTTGGCTTGTAGCTGCATGACTGCAGTCTCTGGTGCCATCTGTAGATGGTGTTCTTTGTGTTCAAACTTCCTTCTTCTTGTAAAGACATCAGTCACTGGGTTAGGTTCCACTGTGATGGCTTCTTATCTCATTACCTCTGCAGAGACCCTGCTTCCTCATAAGGTCATAGTCACAGGTGCTAGAGCTGGGAGCGACACACAGTTTTTTGAGAGGCACAGGTGAATCTACACGAAGTAGAGGTTGAGTGGACAGACTGTTACACTGGTGTGTGGGATGTCAGCTGTTCCTTCTTTGGGTGGCTGCTCTATCTGGACCTGTCCCTGCTTTTTCTTAGAGTAAACCTCAGCCCATGTCACAGCTTTGGGGTTTCCAGAATAGTTCATTCCTGTTTAATCATTGGAAAATCATGAAAATCATATAAATGTTACTGAGATTTATTGGGACTTGCCTTTTTTACCTCACAGGGAATAGCATCAGGTTCTTCCCTGTCACCTTGTCCTTAGTGGAGGCTCACATCCCTCACATTCTTGTGCCACCTGCTCTTTTGTCATCTCATCTATCACCTCCTATGATGTATGAGAATTTTCTTCCTGTACATGTAGTGTGTCATCCTTAAGACATACTTTGTCAGTGACATTGTCTCCTCCCCCTGTGACAATGGGGCACATGCAGGAGCAGCACCCAGCTCAGAGACAGAGGCCAGAGAAGCTGCCTGGGGAGGGGGGACAGGTGACAAGCCTGGGAGGGTGTGAGGGGGATAGTGATTCCAGGTAGGAGGCACTCTGTCTAGCTGTGACTAAGTTTGATTACCTCCAGCCCCTTGGTAGGAAAGCCTGGGAACTCCGTGCCCCTCATTGTTTCTGTGTGTCAGAGCCTGGGTCAGGGGAAATCTACTGCTGGTGAGAGAGCAGGTAAGGGGAGGAGTGAAGTACTCTAGATCCATGATACATCATCTGACCACCCTGTCCTCAGCCCTGCCGCCTGCTGTACAACAGTGGAGGCTTGTCCTAAAGCTGTGATGTCCAATATGGCATCTGTTCGCCACATGTAGCTATTTACATAGGATCAATTAATTGATTATCATCTATTAAACTAATTAATTAAGTGGAATGTAACCCTGTTTTCTCAGTAGCACTAAGCACAATTCAAGTGCCAGAAGCCTCTCGTGGTTAGTGGCCACCCTCCCAGCACAGCGTGAGCACTTTCCTGAATGTGGGAAGTTCTCTTGGAGGCTCCTGCCTTCTTGGGTGACACAGACTGGGGCTTCACCACTTTGGTAAGCTGTAGTTTCCTCAGGGACCTTGACACCTTTCTGTACTCATTTTGTCTTTGTTCTCAAGTCCCATCTGTACTGCCACCCATGAGCAAGGCCTTAGCCACACACCACAGCCTTGACTCAGTTGCTAGATTTCATCTGACTTAGGGGTGAAGACAGACAGAGTGCAAGCAGTTGTCTCTGATCCTTTTAGGTTATTTTAATGTGTCAGCCACTGTGCTGCAGGTTTTGTACAGTTCATAGTAATCACCAGTTTGTGTGGTGCCTACTCCATGCCTGAGTCCCTGATGCTCCTCCAGGGGAGAGGGCACCACACTCCTCATCACTGGGTCTCCCCCAGTCCAAATCAGCACTGGGTGGCCTGCCGGTGACAGCAGGACTCATTCCCATTGAATTCCATTTTGAAACCTATATCAAGAAACTGCTCCCCATGTCACATTTTCCTTTCACTGGGCTAATTGTAACTTTTGAACCCACACCTTAACACTCAGACTGTTTCCTCCAAAGAAAATCACGCAGGGGTAGCTTCACAATAAAATCAAACGGGGACCCCTGTTGATGATTTGGGGGGTGTCATTCACTCTTGCTTTTCTTTATGAACTCACAGATACTATTCATCTAGATGTTCATCATCTCTATTTTAGAAGTTGTCATCTTCTAGAAGGCTCTTTCAGGTTGTTTGTTCTCACATAATCACAGTTTTGTTCTTCTGTAAGGAACTTGTAAACAAATAGTTTATGGTAAGCACAGACCATCTACACTGAAACGAGGACCCTCCCATTTATTTGTAAACATAAGATGAACTCCATGATGGAGTCATCAGTGGTGTTTTCTGGCCAGAGGCTTCAGTTAGAAATCCCTAGTCATACCTGAGTGTGGCGGCACACGCTTGTAGTCTCAGCACTGGGGGAGACTAAAGCAGGAGGCCAGTGGAGCCCTGCCTAAGCAACTTAGTGATTTAGCAAGACCATGTTTCAAAATACAAAATTTTGTCAAATGCAAGAAAAGGCTGAGGATATAGCTCAGTGTGACGGCCCTGAGTTCAATCCCCAGAACTACTATAAAAAAATTCCTGATGAATCAGTGCTTTATTCTACTCTTAGGAGGAAATGCAATAAATCACTTGAAAATGGCTGAGGAACAGGAACCTCCCCCCTCCCCCAAATTTCTTGGCCTCTGAACTTCTTGGCTCTGGGATATGTTCTGGGGTTAGCTGTCTACCCTGGACTTTTCTGGTCCAATGGCGCTGTGGAGACAGAAGTGGAGTGGCTATCCTAAAGGTGATCTTTGGTGGGCATTTTCTGCCTGTAAAACTCATGAGCCGTATGTGGCAAGTGCAGGGGCGGGAATGCATCTCTAATCTCAGCTGGTCTTTGGAAATAGGAAACACGCTCACTATCTACTAAGAGATCAGTTTGCGCCCGATTTGGTTTTCATGCTAAACCCTATGAAATGATCTTAAGCAGAAAAATCAATTTCCCAGAAGTCTCAGATGTACACTGTAACTCTTATATTTGAACTAAATCTAGGTAGAGTTAAATAATTGAGCTCGCTTCCTTTAAGTGATACAGATGTACTTCACGCCAGGAAGAGCTCCTGTGAGTAGGAGCTGCCGCAGAGGGTGCTGGGATGCCTCAGCCCTGAAGAGCCTGGGCCAGGAACAGCTGAAGATCACAAATGCACAAGGGGTGATGCCGGGTTAGCACTGAGTCCATCCAGAGCAGACTGGGAGGGTGAACTTTCCATCTTCGGAACACAGCAACAGCAGTGTTGTTCTTATACCTTTTACATCAGCAGTGTCTTCCTTATATCAGGTGGTGGGGGGACAGCAAATCAGAAATTGGAGAAAAAGGTATGAAGGTAGACTCACAGAGGCAGGTGAAATAGAAAGTGGGTTCGGAGGCTTCACCTACCATTGTGTACACGCAGCCACCTGCCTTCCTCTGGACTGTTAGCCTGTCCTGTCTCCCAGCTTCTCTTACCTCAGCTCATCTAGAAAGATGGCAAGTAAGGCAGACCCTGCAAACCCTGCAGCTTCTGTTTTTCCTGCTCTCCTCTCCCTGAGGGGGCAGTCAGGATGGACGTGGGAAAGATTTTGGTGTGAGGCCTCCCTAATGCCAAGACATGGGATGGGGTGAGGTGAGGGAGGAGTGGCACTTGCATGCTGGTGTAATTTGCTCAAGTTAAGGGCAGGGGACACCCCCCAAATGCAGAAAGTAAAATGCATAGATTTATCATTGGATTTCCAAAGCTGGCCCTGGCCATGCATTCTCACTCAAGCCAAGGTCTCTGCAGGGAAGGCGATCTGGATCAGCTGCCTGGCCTTCCTTCAGCTTGGAGCACACAGCTAAGGATCCATTCTTCTTCAGATTGTGTTTAACAGCTGCATGTTTGCCTTGCCAATTTAAAGTACACGGGTCCTGAAACGAAGGCATCGATAACCCGTTGTAAGGATGACGTGACGGGTGTAGATTGGGAAGATAGAAAGCAGATGAGGGTTACTTAGGGGTGAAATGTGGTTTTTGATGCTTGGAAATGAGGCTCTGAAATCCAAGCTTCCCTTGAGTTTCCATGGCCTGTGTTTGTTTGCTTATTTTGGCTGCTTTCTCTACTGTTGGAATCCCCTCTCGCTCTCCTCTAGCAGGGCCAAATGACATCCATCTAGTCGAAAACCATGAATCCAAGGTTCTAGGGCTGTTCCTGTCACCAGCCAGCTGTGTGACCTCGACAGGCCGTTCTGATTCTCTGGAGCTCTCACTCTTTCTTGCCATACAGGGAGTGAGTTGTCCCAATGTCTGAAGAAGTCCTTCCCCAAGGCAGAATTCAGGGCTTGCAGGGGAACTGGCTTAACTTAGAGGATTTGGTTACAAGGAGGTGAGCTTGCTGGAGAGTATGACAGTCTGTGAATGGAGGCAGAGAACTCGCAGGTCAATTCTATTTTTGTATGTTCTGTTTTCAGACAAAAGCACTTGGATCTGACAGTAATGTTCTTGTTTATTTATTTACTCTAGAAATTCCCGGTAAATACATGAGTACACTTGGATGTGACTGTAAAATTTCCATATGAGAGGATCCTGCTACCTGAAGAAGGCCTGACCTTTGGGCAGGGACTGTGGTGAAATGGCAGCCGGTCTGAAGGTGTAAATGACACCAGGCTATGAGGCATGCTCTACAGTCTGCACTGTGCCGCAGCCCACAGGAGATATCAGTTTTGGCTTTTATCCAGAAGAAATGAACAGTAAATAAATGAAGAAGTATATTAGGCCGTGCTGCTGACATTTGTATGCAGGGCAGTAAATGTTTGTAGATGAAGAGCAGCAAAAGATTTTTTAATAAATGCTTTTGTGACGGATTTTATACTAAATCATTTCTTGACATTTCGACTAAAACCAACAGCTTAGATAATAGATCTGATGTTCATACCATGCATAGACTCTGGTTTGATAAATCCTCTGCTAAGAGGACCTCCACGAAGCCAGATTCCCTGCAGACTGGGAGAAGATTGTACGTGGAATAAATTAACTGGCGTGGGGGAAGTTCCGGGACCACAGGAGGTCTATGCTTGGCCTGGGTCTGGCTCATGCCCTGCTGGGCTCAGTGTGGAGGTTCAATTAATGGTCTCCTTGGGCTTTAAGTTTGGGGCTGGACTGTACTAAATACACTCGGTGGTAGAAATGACTTTATGATGTTTCTGTTTTCTAATGGGAATATTTGCTTAAAACAGCAGCGTGTAGAAAGCCCAAGAGGAGAAAGTAGGAAAGAGCCCGGCAGCATGATGGGACCATTTGAAGCACAGCATCTCTGTTCTCCTCTCTCCTCACTCCTCTCTATTCCTGGCCAGTAGACACCACATAGGGACCAATGTGCAGACCCCTCAGGCCCTTAGGGAGCCCAGCACTGGCATTGGATGCCTGCAAGCCCACATTTCCTGATGCATCTGTCCTGTCTGTCTCTAACGCTTGTCTCTGTGCAGTCAACCTCTCTGTTCTTCAGGCTCAGGACCTACCTCCTCTGGGACTTGAGCTCCCCCTTCTCTGGGATGCCCTCGCCATGTGGGCACTCGCCTTTGTCCCTGTGCACAGTGCCACATGAGCTTTCCTGGTGTTCCTTGCAGGAAAATCTGTGTGTCAGCAGCCAGCCCAAGGTCGCAGTGAGACACAGCCTCATACTTAGTCCAGAGTCCCAACCTCTGGAATGAGCTCCACGTTATAATATAGCTGTGGGAGCTCTTGGGAGGGTTGTCATGGTCACCTTCTCCTTGGCACCCAGGACCCAAGAGGTGCACACACAGTGTTTTTGTGGAATGAAAGGAGAAATAAATGAGAGAATGGAGAAAGACAAGCCATAAATCAGAGAAAAGGCCTCCTCTCACATTTGACTGTTATTTTATATGTGTAGAGTAGTTTTCAGAAATGAAAAGTGGCCTCCATCCTGATCCATTACAATGTAATTGATTAAGCCATCCTTTGGCAAAAAATTAAAGAGCTTTGACAATGATAATTGCCATTCCTACCAGTCTGTACATAGGTTTACTGATTGATGAGTTTGGAAAATTTCTCTAAAGAAATGTTCAATAACATGAGAAACAGTCAGTGTGGTGGGCACAGCTCTTGCTCAGAGATGTGTGTGGTGAGGGAAGTTGTCTCTGTGGGGCTGGGCAGGGGCTCCTCAGTGAGGTCCCTTTCCACTGCCACCCCCAGCTGCTGGGCCTGGGCTGTGCAGAACTGAAGCTTGCAGCTGGGGGGCTGGGCTCCACATCCCGGGGCCCCAGCTCCAGTGCAGGGTGAGAAATTTATCCAGTTTGCCAGCACCTTTGTGCTCTGATTTCCCTTTCCCATTTTACATACTCACCCTCCCGGGTGAATAGTGCTTGGCAGGTTTCCCAAGATATCAAATTCCAGGAGAGAAAATACACAGGTCATGTGTAAGGACTAAATAGAACCCTTTGCTAGAAATGACTTTTGTCAGGTGTCTGCAAAGGAGCTCCTCCTTCAGGTACAAGTTAATCTGACATAGAGCAGCCTGCCGAATTGGGGCACAGGCCTCTGACTCACCTTGGGCAGGTCACGCCCCTTCTTCGGGCTGTAGCGCTCTCATCTCTCTAATTAGAGCTTGGACTAACTAGGCCAGGCTCCTTCCAGGCCTAAGTGTGTAATTCTATCCATCTCCCTATCGTCCACAGCTGGGATTCATAATTCTAGGCCCTACTTAAAATACTTAACTGCGTTGTGTGGCTGTAAAATGACCTTTACTTTTCTTTGCAACTTGTTTTGACTTTTATCTAATCATAGAAACAGGTGAGGTGAACACTTCAAAAACATTTACTATGTTAGAATGCTTAATCTGAATGTTCTCTGCACAGACTGCAGTGGGCCCAGGCAGGACTGATGAGAGCGAGATATTACACAGAGGCAGCAGGGAAGGCTTTGCATACAAGCGCACGGCAGGTGGGAGACGTGGAGATGGGAGAAAGGAGAGACTTGCAGGTAGGAGATGTAGAAGCAGAAGACAGGAGAGATGGGGGAAGGCAGCTTATTTAAGGGTGAGGAGGTCTGATTCCAAGCCTTGGGTTTCTCATCTATGAAACAATGACAAATGTTTTCTAAGGTCACAGGAGCAGGAGAAGAAATGGTCTATTTTGCAAATGCGCACACAGCATGCAGGGTGCTGCTGCTGCACGGTCAGGACCGTGTGAGTGTCACGTGTCACTGTGGTGCCGGTCAGCCACAGTCCTCTGGCTGGCTCCTTTTGATTGCAGCCTTTCTCTTTGGTGTTCTCAAGGAGACCTAGTCTTCAGCCCTAGGGCTGTGGGTGTCTGGTTTTTCTGGGTTCTTTTAACACTGGTCTCCGAGGCAACTTCAGCGAGACAGCAGGGAGGAGTCAGTCACATGAGATTCTGGGCATTTAATTAAGGACAGGCTGGGCTCAACATTATGTGGCCTGGTTTCAACACAGGAAGTACATGAGGACTCGATGCAGAGAACAATAACAAAGGACCAGAGAAACTCTCCTGTAGGCTAGGATGCTCCAGGCCATCCCTGATGTGCCTAAATGGGTTTTCCATTCCACTGGACAGGAAGCTGTGTCCTGGTGGGGGACTGTCTGTGTGCCTCTCTGCCCTGGCTCATCATCAGTCTGGGGCAGGGACATGCTGGCATCTGCAAGTTCCTAGTTACTGCTTGTTGAATGAGCCTAAGAGAAAGGGTGCAATGTTTCTCCGGAGATGCTCTGTCCAGTGTATCTCTTCCTGTAAATGGGGAGCTATGAGGTCTTCCTTATGTTGGACCTGGTATGGCTGTGTCAGCCCCGTTCTTTGGATCAGAAACTCTTGGAGGGGAAAGTGGCTGATGCTTTATCAAGTGTCATCCATCCTGTTTGTGTTGCTACCATGTATCCATTTGAGCTTTTTTTTTTACAGCTTTTTTTTCTTTTCTAGCATCGCTTGCTTTTAACAACTGTATTCAACTGCAAATGACCACCAGAAAATATACTCATGACAAGTGTACACATTTGTGATATTTAGCACATTTGCAGAACTGTGTAAGCACCACCACTGCTTCCATTAACCTCAGAAGGTCTCCAATATCCGGGCACCTTCCTTTCCCATTCCCGTCCCAGCCCCAGGAAACTACCAATCTGTTTTCTGTTTCTATAGATCTTCCCTTTTTGGACATTTCATGTCAGTGGCTTCATGCCCTGCATGGTCTTTTTCTGTAGCTTTATTGATTCCTCTAAGTCTTGAATCCTGGCGGGAAACACTTTCTATCAGGTGGGACAGTTCCTATGCTTACAAAAACTCTGGGCCTCTTGTCGACATTAGCGGTGGCCACGCACTCCTCTTGTGGCCCTGTCCATTCAGTCCCTTCTTGTCCTCCTGCCCTCTGGGTCACTAACTCCCATGTCTCTTCCGCTCTTGATCTTGCTACTGAGAATTGAACCCCGGCTCCTATTTAGTGATGCTCGCATACCTGATTACATCTGCCTCCTCTCTCTCTGTTTCCCTGGGCATCAGCCAACAACAAGTCTTCCTTGATGGATGATGGACTGCAATTTGGGGTTCCTTTTCTAGAGAATGAGTTAGGGTTAGGACTCACTTCTGACTCGGAGAACACAGCAAGGGATGGGATATGTGTGATGAAATGATGAAGGTTGTAGATGGAGTCAGTCTTTTTGTTGTTTTCTTCTCCCTGCTGGTGGTGAGGAAGCAAGTGGCCACATGGGAGCCCCTGCTTAAGAGCTCTGGAAGCTAAGGGTGGTCTCTCATCAGGAGCCAGTCAAACAATCGATGTGCTGTTTCATAGCTATGAAGAACAGAATGCTACCAGGAACCATCAGAAGTGGGGAAGTGAGTCCTTCTTTGGTCAAGCCACCATAACACCTCTGCTGTCATGGATACTCCATATATGGGCTTGAAAGACTTCAAGTTCAGCCATGCTGGGACTCCAGACCCACAGAGACCGAGAAATCATACATGTGTGTAATTCATGCTGATGACGTGATGTCATTGTCATGTGCAATAGGAGATAAACACATTCCACTTCTTGAGGAGCCATCTCAGAGTGACCCCAGATGCCCCAGACAGTATCCCCAACCTTCTGCTCCAGACTCACTGCCTGCTTCCCTTGAAGCCTCCCATGTTGGCTCTGAATAGTCATGTGGTTTTCTGTCCACATCCCTGGCATAGTCTGCCCGACCCCCAACAATGACAGTCCACACTGATGCAGAGACATCTTCGTGAAAGCCTCTGTTGGCCTTGGTGGCCTCGAGTGACAGACCACCATATGGTCTGCTTGGTGTCCCCGCATCTCTCCTCAGCATGTCTCTGCACCTCCTGGCCACAGACCAATGCTCCAGCCTCTCTAGAAAGCCATCTTCAGAATCCTAGGCTGACTAAAACAAAAGAGAGGAAAAATTGAAAATGGCCAGGGGTTTAGCTCAGTGGTGCCGCACCTGCTTCGCTAGCACAAGGTCCTACATTCATTCATTTAAAAAAATAATCCTAGGTTGCTTTTGCCTCCATTATTTGTGTATTTTGTTCTCCCTACCTCGAACACCCTTCTATTTCTTACCCTGGAAAAACCTCTTATTCTTTCTTCAAGATCTCTGGCCTTTGATCACTTCTTTTCAAAAGCCCATGTAGAAGCCTGAGATAGATTTTGAGCTTTGTTCTGCATACCCATTTCTTTGCATCGGCTGACTGCTTTCTTTTGTGTTCTGTGGCACCCTGATTTCTGGACAGAGTCTGGACTTCCTCTTCCCATGTGTTTCCTTCTCTGGCTCCTCAGCTCTGCTGCCTAACACCTCTGGTGCCCAGCACAGAGCTTTGGAATAAGTAGCTGATCACTTGCTTGAATGATGGACAAACCACTTTGATACATGAGCTAGAGCCTGCAGTGGAGGAAATGAAATTCCCTTGACTTGCTGAGAGCTGGGTGAAGTGGGGTGACCAGGGAGGCGAGTTCCAGACTTTGCCACGTGTGCTTTTTTGAACTTTCAAAGGTGGTGGGCGTGTCCTGTTGAGTACTTGGTCTCCTGATTGGGTGACCCTGAGACCCAGAGCTTGTCGGGAGACAGGAGGTCTCTCTACCCCAGCCCTGCCTCTGTCCCCTATTTATGGACGTGTCTGATAAAAATTCAGACTGGTAGGAAGGCTCTGGGCTGTCCCTCACCATCTCCATAGCTGGAGTAGCACCCGGCCGAGGTTGTTCTTCTCCCTATTCCATTCCCCAGAGCTCTGGTGCTTTTCTGGTTTATTCGCTTGTTTTCTGTTACTCCAGTTGGAGTGTGAGCCTGGGGGGCCATGAGTTCCCCTCTCTCCCTTCCTGCCCCCTCCCCCTTGCTGGGGCATTCTCAGCACCCGGGTTCTCTTGGAATGACTTTGGGGAGCACATCCGTGTCCCAGTTCCTCCCTTCTGCCTGTGGGCTGCTTCTCTCCCTGACCTTCTGCACATCCAGCGCTTGTTAAATGATGTCATGATCTTCCCCTCCACTTTGGGTAGAGAAAAAATATTCCTTAACTTGAGAAAAATGATCACTTTGTGTATTGATTTCAGATTAAAGCTTTTACAAACCTCATATGTGTATTATCTTTAAACCAAACCTAAATTGTAACCCTGGTACTCACCCTAATGTCTCAGCAATACACAGAAATTCTTAGAAAAATTTTATTTCAGAAAACAGCCTCAGTTTATCTTGACTTAAAATGGTACAATTATTAGTACTTCACTGCTTCTGCTTGGTTCCCTTTTGGCTCATTCTAGTTTCAGGGACATTAATACATGGCGTGCAGACAGCTTTAGAACCAGATGTGCTGGGTCACACAGTGTGACCAGCTGGTCGCTCGGTGCCGGTGTGTGGGTGTGAGATGTGACCACATATCACAGTGCAGATTATGATACTTGCCAGCCCATTCCATATGGTGATGAATATGGGGTGGTGGTGAGTGACTCCTCATTATTGTTTCTCTTGGTTTCATTTCCTTTGGTGAGAAAAGAGATGTAATCCTTCTGTCCTGGGGCTTTTAAACTGTCCCTTGGTGTCTTACTAAAGAGCAATAAGAAGCAACTAGTAGCCTTCAGTTTCTGCAGTCACTGGGCAGGGACAGCTGGTAGCTCCTTTGGCCTCATCATCCAGCCACACGAAGAAGGGGGCACTTTGGAAATAATACAAAGGCAAATGGTGGGCTGGGTTTGGTGGCATACACCAGCAACCTCAGCATTCTGGGAAGCTGGGATAAGAGGACCACAAGCTTGAGTCTAGCCTGGGCAATTCACCATTTGCAAGAGAACCTTTCTCAAAATAAAAAAGAGGTGAGGCCATAGCTCAGTGTGAAGACCTTGGATTTAATACCAAGTTCCCCTAACAAAACAAACAAAAAATAAGGCAAATTGTGTTAGCATCACAGAGCCCACCTAATACTACATGAACTAGTATTTGGAGAAGAAATCAACGACATGGGGGTGTTGGATCCTGCAGCTAGAAAAATAGGCATTGTGCACAAGATCTTAGGGTTAGCACATTTCCAGTGTGGCCTCTTTCCTGTCACTGAGCTGGTAGAATAAGATGAAGTGGTCCTGCCTCGCTATTTTAGCTAGCACAATGTAGACAAGGCAGTCTCTTCAAGTGCACACTTCTTGCCTAGTGTCTGGACGTAAGAAACTGGCCCCCTGGGGCCGGGGATATAGCTCAGTGGTTCCGGCGCCTGCCTTGCAAGCGCAAGGACCCGGGTTCAATCCCCGGTAACCACATAACAATACTGGGTGTGGAAACTCACCCCAGCGGCAACCAATACCACATACCAGTGCCGGGCGTGGTGGCTCACGCCTGTAATCCCAGCACTCGGGAGGCAGAGGCAGGAGGATTGCTGTGATGTAGTTTGAGGCTGAGCTCAGGGCCAGCCTGAACCACAAAGCGAGACCCTGTCTCAAAAAACCTTAAAAAAAAAAAAAAAAGAAAGAAACTGACCCCCTTTGGGGGCCAGAATACACCCTTGTTCAGTGTTTTTACCCTGTTTTAAACTGTGAGCTGTCACTCACTTCAGCACTAACATGAAGCTGTTCTGCAGCAGATCAAAGCCAAATGCTGTGTTTTGTCTGCTCCAGGCATGAACCTGAGGAAAGAGGACCTCAACCCCCTGCTGAACTTCTCCTATAGGGCCGGGGGCAAGTGGCAGAGGTGCTCTGTGACACAGTCAGGTGTTCTGGGACTCTGTTCTCTGAGTTAGGAGTAGGAGACTGGTACAGTTGAAATATACTCATGCCAGGTACATAGAATGCTGTTCTCAGGAGCCTTGACCATGAGGTCTAGAAAGACAACCCACGGTAGTGTACTAAGGTGTGTGGCAGGTAGAGAGGTCCACAGGCCATTTACAAATGGGGAAGCCATGGGGGGAACCAGGATGTTTTCAAACAAGGGGAAACCTTTGAGTAAGAGGAAGCAGACTGTTGTTTGCTTGTTCTTCTCTTTCATTAGTGACATCTCTACTCTACTTGCCCCTCTTCTCTAGTAATTATGTCCAAGTACAAAACCACATGTGTACGGGATACCTGCCCAAGAGGCTCACCATGCTGCCTCTCTGTATGCTCAGTGGTTTTACTCTTTGGGTACCAGAAGCACCTGGATCTCCTCTCAGAAGCATGCCGAGTATAGGTGGACACCTTCTTCCACTTCCTCTTCTGTAATAATGCATTTGATTTGGTCTCCAAGGACATCCCAAATGGCTGCAAAGCTGACACTGCAGTCCTGCAGACAGAAGCCTCCTCTCTGTGTGGTCAGTGTGGTTCTCAAGTTTTCTGGAGGCCACAGACAGCAGATAACCACCACCTGTAGGTGTCCCTCAGATTTCGGGCTAGTCTTCTGATCAGTGAATGCTTTATAGGAAGTTCAAGGTTGGGAGCCAATTAACTTTGTCTTCCTTTTCTCATTGGCTTATGTAATTGCTCTGCACTCTCTGCAAGGATGTTTAGTGTTTGTGTGGACTGCTGAGCAGCCTAAGGGAACTTTGCCAACTGCCCTTGACCAGCCTACTTACTGTGGGAATCCTCACTGCTTTCCTGGGCTGGAAATTCCTCCCCAAGGGTGTATCTCCTGGGGGAACCTTGAGAAAGTGCCCCATCTTTCTCTTTTTATGTTGAAATATTCAGGACAAGTTGGCTGCAAAGAGAGACTGTGTATTTGCAAAGAACAGAATGGGATTCAGGCAAATGGGAGAGCTGGGTGGGATTTCAGATTTGAACCACACTCATTGTTCCTATCCTCTCTGCTTTCTTCCTGCTCATCCTCAGAATCCTGATTCCCGATCCTCACGGTTCTTCCACGTGTTGATACTGAGAGTCCTGTACTGATTGGTAATTAAACACCATGCGTGGTGGTTGTTGGCTGGTTTCCTCTTTGGATAACTACTTCTTCTCTTTCATTCTAGCTAGAGCCTTTCATGTCTGAACAAGAGGGGCTGATTCATGTGAGGCTTCAGGCATGCTAGTTGGATCGGCTCTGGACTTTGGCTTCCTCCTAGGTTGGCCGAGGCTGAGTGCCCATGAGTGCTGTTCCAGGCTGAGCTGAGCCCTTGGACTAGATTCCGCAGAGGTTATCCAGGCATTTGGGGGAAGATAGAAGGTGATTGTTCTTGTCCCTGTGGATCCACCTCTAGCTGCAGGTGTGTGAGGAGAGATTTTGCACATCATGGGGTTGCACATCATGAGGTTACTCAGGAGGATGGAGCTCCCTGTGTAATGTCTGCACATGCACAGCCGATTGGGACACATCTGAGAGGAAGGTTTTCTTTAGAGAGAATATGCTCAATGTTGAGATTGTAACAAAAAAGTAAGGAAACAAATTTTATATATATGGGGGGGTGGTAGGGTGGGTGGGGCTATGGGAAAAAATGAGAATTAAGTTGTGTCTTATACTGGTACAAATCCCCATTATGGAGTGTAAGCATGATGTGTATATTTAATGTACCAATAAAGATAATTTTTTAAAAAATAAATAAATAGAGAGAATATGCTAAGAGATTAGTATTTGCCGTCAGGCAAGCTAAAAGGCTATCAGCTTATTATATCAGGAGGTTATTACCCAAAAGCTGATGAAATGGGTCAGGCACAAAATTCATCCAATAAATTCAGAACAGTGATATTTATGCATTTTATTAATGGGGTATTTTGAGAAATCACTCACTGATGTCCTCACAGGTTCCCAGATGAGCACAGAACTTCGGAGGAAGACCATGGTTCTTTGGAAAGTTTAAGCGGTATTCTCCAGTCTTGTAGCAGCACTGCATCTGGTCGGATGTATGCGCTGGGAACATTTTCCATATCTGCTTTTCAAGATGGCAGCCACGTGGGAAGCACAGGTGGCACAACTGAAGAATGGCAGATTTCATTGGTTTTGACTGAAATCTGAATATCCCCTGTAGCTAACTGCTGCTTGAGGTCATTGTGTAGGTGGTTGCTGAAAACTTGGTCCCTATGTAGAGATGGTGGGGTTTTTTTAAGAGGAAATTTCTGTTGAGAGGTGTTCATATCACAGAAATACCACCTTTGAAGGAGATGAATGCAAGTTTTCTGTGGTTAGTGAGTTCTTGAAAGAACTGGTGGTTACTGAGTCTGGTTGTCTTGTCTTGCTCTGCCTTGCTTCTTGTTTTGCCATGTGATCCTTTCACACTGGCTTCCATTTTGATGCCATTCCTGTTTATATTGTGGTCAAAACATTTTCAACTGAGCCGAGCACAGGATGGCACCAGGGATCTCCAGAACTCCGAGCTAAGTAAAACCTGTTTTCTACACAAAGTACCCAGTTTCAGGTGTGTTGTTACAGTGACTAAAAGTAGACTAATACAGTGGTGGCAGATATGGAAGGGGTAGGGAGATCGAATTGATCCTGAGGGAGAAGATGCTATGAAGCACTGAGCACATGGAAACTTGGACTGGGGATGATGTGAACCTGCTGACAGCTTGAGCAGCAAGGTGAAGCACACTCAGATATGTCATTTAAAATGCCCTCCACATCTTTCTCCCCAACTTCAAGTTGATTTAAAATCAGATCAGAGCAGGAGAGCAGCCAAAGGAGATAGTAGTGTGTCAGCATGGTGTGTGTATGTGTGTGCTTGTGTGTGCATGTGTGTGTAGAATGGTGTGTAATTTCTGGGGATACTCATTTCCAGGAGCTGCCAACCATTCTACATGACAGAAAATTATACCACCTGCTGGAAAGTATTCTGATGGGAAAGTTAGCAGGGATTTCCGATCAAACTTTGATGAAAGAAAAAGAGAGAGAGAGAGAGACAGAAGGGAAGGGAAGGGAAAGGAAGAGAGAGAGAAAGAGAGAGAGAGAGAAGAAAGGGAAGGGAAGGGAAGGGAAGGGAAAGGAAGAGAGAGAGAGAGAGAGAGAGAGAGAGAGCACTCCTACTGCTTTTCAGGCCCAGGCGGTGTTCTTCAGCCGAACAGGGAGCCCCAGGAGGAGAAGCTCGAGTTAGGTCCCTTGAAGTAAGTATGGCTCAGGAAACTGCCCCCCATATGGGTCCAGCCTTGGGTGGGTGCACCTTCTCCCCTTCTCTGGGGGCAGTATTGGCAGAAGCAGGAGTGGACCCTGGCATGAGGGAGAAGGTGACCCCAAGCAGGCCAGTGGCATGGGCAGGAATGTGTCCTTCTGCTGAGGAGGTGTGGCCTCTCTGCCACTGGAGGGCAGGTTGCTCACAGGCAGAGGCCCCCCGAAGGGCGTTCTTGGTGGTGGTTCTCGAAAAAGTGTATTAAGAAGCATGAAGTGTCAGCCTCACAGTGAAAGGTGGTATGGGAAAGGCAGAGGTGAGGTGGAGAAGCTCAGGTGAGGAGTTGAAAACTTGTGGCTATCTGCTAGCTCATGAAGTTGCTTTTTGTTTTATGCAAGCATTTTCCACTCTAAATAAAAAGAAAAAAGTTCATGCTCATTGAGCTAAATTGATATTGTCTACATCGACTCTTCTTTGTGCAGCTTAGAAAGAAATATGGTGGTTGTGGGCAGGGATTCAACCGGGTGAGGGTGCCCTCATGGCACTGCCAAATGAAATGCACAGCAATGGCACTTTGAGTAGATACGGGCAGCTACAGCTCTCTACTCATCACAGGAGATTAGAAGAACATAGTTAAGAATTGTTCAGATTATGTTCTTGAGAATTGTTCAGATTACATTGACAAATGAAAAAAGCATGTTATACTATAATATGTAAAGGATAGCATTTTGTTTTTATTTAATTTTTAAATTTTTTTGAGTAGGAAAATTTACTAGGGAACAGGAATGGGGAATAAGAATAGCTCATGGGAGAGATGAGGGGTCCAAAATGGGTTACCCTGACATTTTTGTTTTTAAAAAGTTAGATACGATCATGAAAAAATTAGGCTAATATGTCAAAACTATTTACCTTGGGAAGAGGAATTAGAATTATATGCATTTGCAATTTTTCTTTTTTTTTCCTCCATTTGTGTGAATATACAAACCATATGTATTGTGGTGAACCTAGGAAAAGTCCCACCTTTGTGATCCTGAGGGACAAGTGGGAGGGGCAGTGTGTCAGGTCAGGGTGAGGAAGGAGGCCATAGGGAATTGTGACAAGGCTATTTTCAGTCAGACTTATTCTAAACCAACAGAGCACTGTCCTCTTCTGTGAAGAGCCAAGAGTGAACTGCATGGTCCTGGTCACTGAGCTGGCGCACTGTGGAAGATGCACTGGGATGCACCCAACCCGAGCAGCCAGTCACACCATGCCCTGCTCACCCAATGGTACATGTAACTTGTGGTTAGATGTCTCCCCACAGCCTCATGCTGTCATAGGATTTTTTTTCTCTGAAGTGGCTGAATCTAGAGCATGTCATTGACTCATGGTGCAATGTTAGGTTCCAAGGCTCTTGGATTAAGAATGCAAATGATGCTACCCTAAGCAGTCTGGTTAGACTATAAGGAATAGAATGAGCTGTGGTTCTTTGTTGTTGCTTTTGCTACCGGGTGGGCACAATGAATTGTTTCTCCTCTGCGATGCTCCTCCACCATGTGCCATTCTACCGTGGAGCCAGCTAATTTGGACTGAACCCTCTACAGACTCTGAGCTAAATAAACCCTTTCCCTTTTAACTTTGGGTTTTGGGTATTTTGTCTCAGGAGTGAGAAAAATATAACACACTGATCGACACGAGTTGTGCCATGTTCAAATGTGGCTGGGGGAGGTGTTGTCTGAGGGTGGCTGTGCAGAGCCCAGGGTCCTCCTGATGACAGTGGCAGGGCTGAGTGGGCCTACTCACTCACTTGGGCTACGAGACCCCACCCTAGTGCTTTGGGGCCAGACAAAATCCTTGAGGGTGATGGGGGATGTTTGTCATTAGGATGGAGCTCTCTAAAAGAGTACACTGAGAAGGCAGTGGGCCTGAGAGCTTGGGATGCACAGAAAGGATAGCTGAGTTGTAATAATTTCCCCCTCTCTCTGGATGACTCATTCTGCAGGGGATTGGATCATGATGGGAGAAGAAGAGAGTTGGTTAGAGGTCTGGACATTTCCGGCAAATTCTGATGCTCAGGTCAAGGCACAGAGGTGAGTGTGTGTGTGCTTGTGTGTGCATGTGTGTGCAGAATGGTGTGTAATTTCCAGGGATACTCATTTCCAGGAGCTGCCAACCATGCTACATGACAGAAAATTATACCGCCTGCTGGAAAGTATTCTGATGGGAAAGTTAGCAGGGATTTCCGATCAAACTTTGATGAAAGAAAAAAGAGAGAGAGAGAGAAAGAGAGAGAGAGAAAGAGAGAAATCCAGGCGGTGCAGTCAGGCCAGAGCTACTGCAGTCAGGCCAGAGCTTCCCACACCTGTGATCTTCCCCAAGTCACCTTGGGAGGCCAGGTGAGTTGACATCGCTCAACAATACACTTACACTGCCTTCTGGAGCAGACCTCAAGGCAGGATGCTTATTTGTTTTATTGCTCTTAAGTTTATGTTTTGAAAAAGGCAGAGCTTCTCTTTGGAAGTAGACAGAAGCCACTTGGCATTTAGTATGACAAAGAATATAAGTGCTGAAGGATCGAAGTGCATATGGGTGCATGTATGAGTGTCGATGACCCAAAGGCCACTGGGTAGGAGATGTGACCTTCATTTTGTAGCAGAGGGGCAGAGACATGGAGAAATTAGGAGGTTTGTCACCCGGGCAGAGAAAGGAAGAGCCACATTCAGAACCTGTGCTGTGATGACAGCTGCTGTTCAGTCTGGCTTTGCCTGGACCCAAAACCCAAGAGAACTGAGGAGAGGCCACTTATTGGTGACATTGCAGTGGGAGTTCTAGACAGTTCTGACTCAGTTTTTTTCTTGCCCTGTGTTCCAGGCTGGCTCTAAGTGCTTGAGATATTCCCGATTCTTAGCACTCAGGGCTGAGCCCCACTGCTGTATCTAAACTAGACACATGGGGAGACACCAGCTGAGGACCAATCAACTATTTTTTCCTCACTGAAAGTTCTGGCATCGGGCATGGGATATTTCTCTCTCTCTCTCTCTCTTTTCCTGAGATCACAGGTTCAGCTAGGCTGAGAGATTTATGTTTTTCTTCCAATAAAACAGTCTGCCATTTAAAGCCATGCCTATTTGTGTGCAATAAGAGCATAATTCATTTAGCACATACTTCCCCAGGGCTCTGCCCCTCCTCAGGGGCCAGTGGCCCTGCACCCACCTAAAAGTTAGGCTGGTGTTTTTCTGCCTCTTATGAATTATTTAGACTTTATCTTTAATATATATTCAGATGTTGATCTTTTCATGAATTCAGAGAGGGCTTTTACCTTCCAGAATTCCATTCCTGATGACTTAGTATACTAAGTACAGAACTTCAGAGCAACAGGGAGGATGGTAAGTCCTTTATGAAATATTTTTAATTTTGACTGCAGTTGGATGGTGGTGATTCATATTTCTTTTATAGACATTTTCCACTTCTTTTGTCATTAGAAGCTATTAGAATTCTATGTTCAAATGTTTGCAATATTTTTCTTCCTCCTCTTCTCTCTTACTTCCTTCCCTTCATTTTTGGGACTAAAAAAGGATACAGCACATTGGAATTAATGCTTGGTATTGCAAAGGCCTAGGCAGAAAGGAACAGGCTATTCCCAGCAAGGTGGTGTGGAGCCAGTGATTGCCAAGTCAAAATACAACCTAGGCCTCTGCAGGGCCACAGCCAGAAAGGAGTGATGCCAAAGTGATTTCCACTAGGTGGAAAATTGGAGAGTTCATGTAAGTCAGCCCGACTGGGGTGGGGAACACAACTCGTGTCTGAGGACATTTCCTCTGTGCCTAATGCCCAGAGTCTAGACTGGGAGGCATAGCTTCCTAAACTATGGAAGTCACAGCCATTGGTTTCTCTGCCGTTGGACCTGGGTTCTCCTGGTTTGGGGCATAGGCAACATCAGGCTGGCACTGACAGTGACTCTCCATTGCTGAAACTGCACCAAGCCCACCTGAGGTAGGTCCACATTCTTCCCACCTGGCTGAGCCCGTGTCTCCTCCTTCACTTCTGCTTCCTACTTACCCCTCAGCCCCTCATTTGGTAGATTATTTTTCTTTCCTATCTTAGTATTTTAATAAAGAAAGCAATGGCATTTCTTAAGATAAGGGTTGTTTACTGATTCTCTGATTCCAAGAATCCAGTCTGCCTTAAAAGGCAGCCCTCTCTACACAGATGGGTTTTGATACATAGAGTGATAAAGCTGCAATTGTTTCAAGAGGGTTAACTGAGATTAATGAAGAGAGAAACACAAATCCATAAAGGATCAGCATTTCTAATCAATGACCAAATACTCACCACATGTATTCTACCTGCAGTTTCCCTGCCACATGCATTTAGATGCCAGCTCCTAAAGTTTTTGCCTTTTTATGTTTCTAAATAACCTACTAAGATAAGAACAGTGTATACTTCAAGTATAGAAGTGCTTTATTTAAGGTTTATACTGTGGTCAATGTATTGATCAAGAGGAATTTGTAGAATACAGAGGTGTGTTTTAATAAGAGCTGGATAGAGTATCATGAACCTAGCTATTCCCAGGACTTTAGCAATTGTGAATTGCAACTTCAGCATCTTATTTAGGAGAGAAAATAAAAGGGAAAATTGTTAATTTTGGTAGAGTCAGGGAGACCACAGAATGGGGGATGGAATAGCCACCAAGTGCCTGACTCCTGAAACCAGAAAGATTCTCCACAGCTGCTTCAAAATAACTTGGAAAAACAGCTCCATGCACCAGTTTTTCTAGAAAGTGCATATTTCAGCTGTAGGTAATTCCCGTTTTGGTGGAGAGCTATATGAGGCCTTGGTCCATTTTGTTGCAGACATTAGCCCTGTACCAGTTAGAGACCATTTCTTCCTTTAATCACCCCAAGATTAGCCTTCAGTTGCCTCTTTCTGTTGGACATTTGAATAACAAGCTTGATGAAGCCACTTAACTCCCTCCAATTACGGGCGCCAAGTGGGGGGTGCAGAAGAGAGAGGCCTTTTACATGTGTGAATGGCTTCACAATCCAGTGTCATAATCAGATTCCAGAAATTGAACTTGCAGAAAGTTTGTGCTAGCCTTGTGGATTTTCATTTCAGATGTTGTCAACTCAAGGGCATTTGGACCAATCAATATCTGTCTGTCTTCTCGCACATAGAAAGTTGGCTATTAGAAAAGAGAGGCTTACAGCAGGCTCAGCCAATACCATTAGCCCTAGCCTAAGGGCAGTTCTGTCCATGTGCCCGGGTAGGCACCTGCCCCCTCCCCTCCCCCACCATTAGGGAGGCCACTTGGGATGTCATTTGGACAGAGCGGGCAAAGAGCACTTCTTTATTCTTTCTCTTTTTTACACCCAGACTCCCCCAAAATCAATAAATCTGTTCTTTGCTTATTTTCAGAACTTTACTTCAATATAAGCAAGGACTTTCCTTCCAGCAACAAACTCAAGTAACACCATGTCAGGCTTATGTGTGTGTGTTTTCTTTCTCTGTTCCAATTTGAAAAATAATTGGAAATAATATCTGATTGATGTTCTTTCTCTCTCTCTTTGGCTAAAGATTTCCTAGATGAAAGACCTTGAGCCACTGCCTTTCATGATTCAGCACTTGATTTTCTGTTCCACGCAGCCTTCTATCTGAATGATTTCGTAAAACGAAGGAAACAAAGTATTGTGTCCTTAATCAGAGCAAACTTTATACAATTTGGGTTCATTGATGGCTAGTTTGTACTGCACTAGGACTGAGGCTCTCCTTGTGATTTTTGTTTTGCACAAAACAGCTCCCTGGCTGAGAGAAAACCCTGAAGCTGTGAAGAGCTCAGGAAGGGGAGAATTGAGAATCGGCGAAGATTCAGACTATCTGTTCTGGTGGATCCTAGGACTTTGTTCATATTATTGTGCTATTTCTCTGTTTCTTTGGCCCTGTCTTTGCTCGTCATTAGAAGAGTCTAATAAGAACTACACAAAGATGTTTTCATTGATATGCATTCTTCCAAAAGCCTACAAGGAATATGGGTAGTTGTGGTCCATTCTCAGGGAGGGCACCAGCCCAATTTGGAGACAGCTGCTGGCATGAGGAGGCACAACTAAGACTACTTTAGAGCCACAGGTGAGGAAAGGGTGATGCAAAGCTTTGGCTGCCACCAGATAACTGCAGGAGGAAACTGTAGGACCCACAGTGCAACCACAAGTTGACAAAGGCAAGAACATCAGAAGTGCAACTGTTCTTGACAAAGGAATGACAGTCTTGAAAATAGAGAGACATGAAGTGAATGTTTAATACTGTGGCCCAGGAAGATAGCATTTCCTGTGAATGGAACAGTACAGAATTAATGTGTATCTGTAAGAAATATCATTAGGATTAAATATCCTTTAGAGAGATGGGGAAATCAGGTGGTCGAAGTGGGCTTGCTGTCTTGAGCCAGCCCTTTGATGCCTGACCCATCCACAGGCAGGAAGGGCGTCCTCCAAGGTAAAGACATCTGTTGGCAGACAAGAGTAAAGATGTGAATTTTTTCTTTTCATTTCCTGAGAGAGCACAATACTTTCAGTGCTCTCTTTTAATGCGACTCTAGATTGCTTTTTCCCTGACAGTTGCTGTTGAGATAGCATAGGTTGCAGCTTGGCACAGAGGCTCTCTTTATTTCATTGCAATTAGCAAGGGTAATTTTCTGGCATGGCTCCGGAATGGTACATGAGGGGTTTTCATGTCTGAAAGCAGAGGAGAGCTCAAGGTGAGATCCTGAGCTTCACAATAAAGACAAATTTGAATCTGGAGCTGATTTTGTGACGCTAGAGCATAGGATGGGAACAGGGCTGCTTGGGTCTCAGGGCAGATGTCCTAATTGGATTCTCCAGGTTGTATCCACTGAGGTTCTGGTCATGTAGGCCCACAGGATCTTTAGAAATGGAGGGAACTATCTAGCTTTTTGAGGCATTTTCTTTTTAGAGGGCTGCATTAAATGGGGGTTCTGCTTTGATTTGGAGTGTAGATCCTCCATTCGATGGTTTGACAGAATTAGCCTGCATTATAATAATATATGGACCTCATCCTGTTTGGAGTTTGAGTAGCTCTGGTCTAATCCTAAGGCTTGAGTAAACACTCTGTTTGCTTTCTTGGACCAACAGACCACTGTACCAACCTTCTCTCACTCCCATATTCCAGTTTTTTTCTGTATTGGGGAAAAAGATAGCTCTCAGGGTTGACTAGTCACTATACTCTATTCCTATGGTCTGGACATGGTTGTGTAACAGAGGTTAACCTGTGGCCAATCAATGATGAGATAGTTCAAAGAAACCCATCTCTAGTTCTGAAGCTGGAATGTGCCCAGAAGCTATGGTCCCGGCCTTGTAGAGAACGTGACTGGGAGATCAAACTGGGTAGAAGAGGATGTTGGAGGGGCATGGTGAATACAGTCTTGTATCCTTAGATCTTTTGTCCACATGCACCCATCCCTTCTAACCTCCTTCTTTCTCTCATCAAATATCCTCTTCTCTCTTTCACCATGGTTGGGTTCTCCTTCTGTTATCAAGGAAGTTTCAATGAATAAGAAATTCTAAGGTTTCCTAGGAGCTTGAAAAAATATGAATTTTTTAAAATTTCTCAGTTTTAAAGTATTATTATTAAAAAAGGATGCTAGAATATAAGAAATTCTGCAGGCACCACTTGGTCTCCAAGCCATCTGAACAGGATTGATGCATAAAGTCTTTTAAACATTATTCCATTGATTTACTCATGGTCAAGTGTATATATGATTCTTTGCAAGCCAGTGGATCATTGATGGTGATCTTTAAGTAAATTTCTTGGAATATCTAATTTCCATATAGACACAAAATTTTTTAAACATATGGGGGGATTAATATGAGTGTATTTAGTATGCTTTTTTCATAAACAAAATAAAATAGCTTAGGAGAAAAGGCACAACTTAAAAAAAAAAAAAACCTCTTAACTGAAATCTTGATATCTAAGACCATAATCATGTCCAGAAATAATAGCTGGAATTTGAAAGCAGGTTGTCTTAGGGCTTACCTTTTCCTTTAAGATTACTTGGGAAATTAAATTCTCTCAAGACTTATTTTTTTCCTGTGTAGTTTGAAGTTGAACTGCAAATCTGGAAGATTTTCTGTTTAAAAATAGAACCAAGGCTGAAATATCTACAAAGATCAGTCTTCTCACTGATCTTCTTAGGAGTTGTATATATGCTTTGTTGATCTCTATATACTTTCTTCTGTTCATTATTTTTTTTAAAAGATAATCGAGACCAGATTTCATCCTGAAAAAGTCTTGCTGTGAGGTCAAGCCAACACCTGCCTTTTCATGGCCCCACCTGGGAAGGGCCAGGTCTCCAACATCTAGTCACAGTCCTCCACCTCTCCATATCATGAATTGCCTTGATATTGAGCTTTTATTGAGATACTTTGGGCCCATAGAGTCCTGAGGGTTGTGCTGGAACTTCCAGGAAGTTTGCTTGCTTTCTCCATGAACCTACAGGTCAAAAGCCTGGAGCTATGAAGGAATCTACTACAGAATAAACAAAGAAGAACCAAACTGGACAAAGAAGCATGGATTATATGTTCACACCTCTGGTAAAGCTGAATCCTGATTTTATCCCTGGGATCTTTGAGTTGTTTGAGACAGTGGACTATCCTTAGAAACAGCAAGGAGTCTCAATGGCTATATTGCAACAGGTTATACATCAGGAGCCATTTTAGAGCTTATTTAACTTCTGTAAATACTGCTGGATATGCTATTTATGGGTCCACGCTGGTATGGGAGTAATTGTTTGCTTACTTGAGACATAGGCTTAGTCAGCTACTCTTCTCTTGCTCCTTGCAGAAAGTTTACATACTTTCACTGTTTTCTTAAAGTTGCACATAGCATGCAAAGATTCAAATGATAGGGTTTGCAATGCCCTGAAAATATGAACAATGGCTAGGGACCCTGAAGATTGGAAGATAAACAAATCTAGCCAGCACTTGCAGTAGAAATGTCAGAAGTCTGGAGCATCTAAATTAGACTTACTATAGCACTCAGCTGGTGAAAGTCTTGAGTCGTAAATATCCACTGCACAATTGGAAACCAATTGGTGGGACCTGAATCATCATCTGATTTGTGAACAGAGGACTTCCTTCAGTTCTAGTATGACTCTAATTTTTCAAGGATGTACAGCCCACAAGAGTCCATCCATTTCTACCATGACTGCCTTTGTGTGCCACAGAGCAGCACAATAAAGTAATTCTTTAGTTGGAACTCACAAAGGCCATAGGTATGGAAACTCACCTTCACCATGGTTTTGGTAGGGTTTGGAATTTTAATATAAGCAATGGTTGGCTGTTTTTCAAAAAATATTTTTAATTTTGACACAAGGGTAGGGTCACATGAATGGTAAGAAATGAAGCAGACAGATAGTGTATACCATCTATTCAGTGGTAGTATCTTGTATCATTGTAGTGCACAGAAGCAAATAGAGTATTGGTACTAGAACAACTCATTGACTTTATGTAGATTTCCCTCTTTTACATGCATGTTTTGGGTCTGTACTTAGTTTGAAGTTATTTTGTAGATTTGTGTGATGACCAATACACTCATATTATAGGATAGATAATTTTATCACAAAGATCCTTTCTCACTTGAAAATTCAGACCTAATATTTTTTTTTGTGTTCTTATGTGTGATTTATCATTGTGTGGGAACCAAGCATTTCATGAAACACAATGCAAAAATAAAATTTCAAGAGCCAAAACTTGCATTCCAGCTCCCTTGCCTTTTCCCAGATCCACACTGGAGACTTGTAGACTCTGGATTCCACCATTAGGTTTTCTAAGATGGAAATGAGGAATCCCACATCTGGGAGGAACTTTCTCTTTAACCTCTCTGTAGTTATCTTCCTCTCCACTGGTCATTTTTCTCAGATGAAGTAAAGATCTCTTCATGTTGAAATGTCAATACTTTCCCCCTCCACCATGCTCTTTATCTGTCAATTCACTTGGCTTAGCCTTCTCACATTTACTTAACTTGATGTATAGTAATAAATGAATATAATGAAAATTCTTTGCAAACTATTGATTTTCTTCTGCATGTATCCACAGAATGTAGTTATTTTTAGTCTGTAGCATTGTCTAGCCATACTTTTTTCATAGTATAGCATAAGAAAATATCAGAAATTTTGCCAGGGATTCTAAAAATCAGTGCAGGTGTCATAAGGAAACAGGCACTTCTATGATAGTTCTTCCTAGAGCCCCTCCTAAAGCTTCTGTCTTTGTTACCTGTACCTTGTACCAACTCCCTGATGAATTGACTCCATTTGTTAATTATTTAGCACCTCCCATGGGCTGGTATTTATTGGATACTAAGGGTAAGATAAACAGATGAATAAAAGCTATTGCTATTCCACTATTTGTAAGAGAATCGCAATCTGCCCGTCTCCAACAGTTATGACATAGTACTGAGCCATCCCTTCTCCACAGGAAATCTATAGTTGTCAGGAGCTGTGGAAGGAGGGAACATCAGCAAATTTTCCTGGAGTTGGTCATTCTCAGTATTTTAACTCCTAGTGAGCAGATTTTTAAAGGCCTAAGTCTCTGAAGACAGAGAAAGGCATTTGAGGCAGAGAGAAATGATGAACCATGTCCTAGACCCAGAGGAAACATGAAGTACCCAGAGAAGAGTGTGTGGGTCAGAGACCGTGTGGGAGCAGGAAAGTGAGGAGACACGTGGAGAGGCCAGTAGGAGCCAGCTGGAGGGCTGGGCCACGTGACCTACTACACTACACTGTCCAATGTGGAGGGATGAGTCCTGGGTGGCCGAGGAGTCCTTTGAAGAAATTAAATCTGCTGGGGAGGCTGACTTGGTTTAAAGCCACACTTTACATAACTCCTTAAATGAGACTATGAGATCTGAAGCTCTACAGAGTGTTCCTGGCCCAGAGGACTCTGGCTAGAGTCTCAGTATGTCTTCAACCCACTATTGGAATCTTGAGCATGTCATTTTGGGAAGTTAAAGGACTGAGCTCTCTAATTTCTAATATTCCTCTCAGAACCATGATTCTTCGATTCTCTATAGTTTTACAATATCACCAAATGAAAAGGTTGAGAAGAGCATGATAGCAGGTGCATTACATTGCCGTAAACATTTTGTCCCATGTCAGAAGCTTCTGTGTACTATAGAATTCACTAAGGATATCGAAACCCAATCACCTTCCCAACCAAGACAAGCTCTGTTTGATTCCAGCACTTCAGCCTCATCGAATTCCTGTTGTTAAGTTGTCACTGAAGTAAAGGGTAGAGTACACATAAATGAAAATCTGAACTGAAGCATGCAGGGCACACAAGAAGTGGGAGATTTGCCTTGAGGAACTACTGTCACCTATGTAATTTAATCCATAAATTACCCAGTAATTTTTTCTTAATTGATAAGGCAGTTTCTTCAGATATAATGGCATTTGTTCTGCATGAAGACTGACAGACTCGCTCTAGGGTGAGTGGGGGAATCCACTTCACCTCTTGGACCTCTCCTTAGATGAGGCTACAGTTAAATTTTAGCTGATTTGACCTGGGTGTGCTTGTAGCCGTATCCTGTGTGATTCTGTGTAGAATATTTAGGGTGGTTATTCCTTGACCAAGTTTGAAAGGAAACAGAGAAAATTCTGGTCCTCTCCTGTCACTGTCTGGCTAAGATCTTTTTGAATTCCTGTTTCACAACTGTGACCATTTGTCTGTGGGCTATTCTGTCAGAACCTAGAGTGATGGGACCACTTTTTGTGGTACTGGGAATCGAATTCAGGGCCTCAAGTTTACCTGGCAGCCACTGTACCACTGAGCTATTTCCTTGGCCCTAGACCATTTGTATTTTGATGGATGCTGCTAGAGTCAATGAAGCAATGTCCTAGGTACATGGCCAATTGAGGAGAGGGAAACCAACAACCATGAAGGGGGCAGTGGGGCAATTCCCAGAGCTATCATCAGCCATTTTCTCTTTTCAGAGCAACAGACACAGTGATACGTGGGTTACAGTTGGGAAAGAGCCAGGGGAGGGTGGCTCAGTCTAACATGGTACCCAGTCTTGCCAAATTGTGATCAGCATTTGCATCCTGTTGAAGTCCGAAGGAGTCTGCTTCTCTGTTGTATGACTAGGTATCTCTCTAGGTTTGCAGAGACCACCTTTGGATAGATTATGTTCAATGATTGGTCTTACAATGTTCATCATGTGACTACGTATTGTGATTCCAGTTGTGGACTGGGAGCCTCACAGCACTACTTTGATGATATATCTTTGTACCCAGAGGGTTTCTGAAGACTGGAATCTTCTGGGAGATAAAGGATGAGCATGGGAAACTTTGAGCAGTAGCAGATAAGGATTTAATTATCCAATGAAGTTTGCAACACAGATGTGGACAAGCAAGGCTCTCTGCCAGAAAGGACATGGTACAGCTAGTTTCCCAGAGTGTTCAGGCTTCTGAGAGCAGAGATCTTGGCTGTGTGAAACATTTGGAGGTACAGACTCGGAACCTGAGCTTGACTTCTGTTTCCATGTGTTGATCAGCTCTACTTGCACATCTTCATAGATTCTCCCTTTTCCAATCATCACTTTTATCTCTGCTTTCCAAAGCAAAATAGGCAGAGACCTAGTCACTCAGTTGTGTGCAGCCCTGTGGAGACATGGAGAAGCTGCTGACTTTGAGACTAGCTGGGTTTACAACAGGACAAATGAGAGTTTCACTGTGCAGAGTTTTTAAACCTGTGGACACTTGTCCTCTCGGTGCAGCCTGCCAACTGTGTTCATTGTTTCTGTGGCACAGATTTTTTTTTTTGAGATGGAGTTAATTTCTCATTCTAAGGATAGCATATGCTTATTATAGAATGCTGAGAGATGAATAAAGCAACACACTCATTAAAGAGTTTTAATTCATCTAATTCTGTCTATTTTGTTAATATATTCAAGAGCATCTCCTATATACTCTCTAATATTCTTCCTCTTACATGTCCCTGTCTCCCTCATTGTGCTTCCAGTCAGAATCCTTTCCTCTCTTTTTGCGCCTCCCACTGTTACTGCAAATCTTGTGCTGCTGGACTCCCGGGATTCGGACCCTTCCTCTATCATCCCAGTCCCTGTGGTCCTCTGGGTTCTAACCACAAGTGACTTGTAGTGTTTTATTTTGCTCAAACCTCTGGGGTCAGTAGTAAGCCAAGCTTTTAATTGCATGTTCAGTAGCATCTGACCCTGGACTAGAAAGAGGGGGTCCTTGGCTGGGTATGTGTGCCAGGATGTTAGTAAGGGATAAACACTGAATGTTTCTACTCATAAGAACACTCTCCTCCGTTAATACTGACCGTCGTGGCTGCTCCTCTCTTACATGGTTCCCTGGTGAAAGTCAATGCGCACCGTGACTTTTATTCCTGGGAAAGTTGACCACAGACTTTTCAAAGCCTCCTGTCCTCCACATCATGTTGTAGGGGTCCTGGAAACCAACACTCCAAATCATTGTTGCTTGGAGCCATTATTTTTAAAGTGTACACACCAGTGCTTACAACCTGAGGGATTTCTCCAGCAATCAGTCCTGGTCTTTTGGACTCTTGCTTGCGGATGTGTGAAGAGGGGCTAGAAGCACAGAGGATGAATTCAGAAGGCTTGTGACCTTCTGTGGGATAACCCCTCTTAAAGACCTTCCTGCAACTGTAGAAAAAAGTGACAAAGAAAACGAGGTTATCAACAGCCTTTCAGAGATCAGGGCTCCCTACTGCAGCAGGAGCAGACCTACACCCTTATTTTTAATGATCTGACCCAACGGAAATCTCCTGCTTACAAAGACACTGCCTTAGAATTTTAAAAAACCTAATAAATAATTTGTTATAACCGCAGGGCACCACGTTGCTGTGTTACTTATTATGGAACTAGGATAATATTTAAATTGCTTATTTACAGCATTAAAATAAATAGTGGTTTAGGCAGTTTTTTTCTTTCTTCTCTCGCTCTTCTTCTTCTTTTTTTTTTCCAGAATGGAGGAGGTGGGCTGTCACCTGCTTCTCCTGCCCCACAGCCCTGGTTTTCTCCGCATAGCCTTCCTTCTTTCCTGCTGGGTCTGGGTTCTTTTCCCAGCTGCAATTACTCCATTATGCTATTAAAGTTCAGAATGTGCAACATGTCTGACCCCCGAAGGCATTTGCCAGTCATTTTTTTTTATCTTGTCTAATACCTGTGGCTCCCTGTCTGCGCTAACATCTGACTGCGAGCGTTCTATGGGACCTGCAGGTGAGCTGTCCCTTGAAGGCTCCTGGCCTCAGCACCTCTTACGGCCCCTCATCCTGCCCCTCTCAGATCTCCGAGGGGGGCGGTAGGCAACACACTGAATGAAATATCAAGCACACCAGATCAAATGGCAGCCCGGCCCCCCCAGGTCAGGAGCAGGCTGGTGGACGACTTCGAGCAGGCCGCCGTCCGTCCTTGTTCGCACAGAGCTGGGACCCTTGTTCCATCAAGTGCCCCTCGCTTAAGCCCCACTAATTGGGTAGGATTGCTGCCGTCTGATGAGTCATAATTAGGACGAGGCAGCTCCAGTAGGAGCCTTCTTATCGGGCAAAGGGTCAGGGACTAATGACTAGCAGAAGGTAACGGTTTTGTTGATGCCTGTAGTCTCTGTTGGAAAAAAAAAAATCTAGTCCTGCCGCATTTCTTCCGGCGGCGGCAGGCACTGAATCTTTCCCCTCATTTGATTCAGTGACCTCTCAAGTGCATCATCGCCCCGAGGGCTCGGGCCGTCCAGCAACTGTTAAGCCCCTTGGGTTGATAATCTTCTCCCATATTTGCCCTTAACACCAGACGCACCACCATTAGCCGCAGCTGCACTGGTGCTCATTAGAGGCGATCGATAGGGAGCAGGATAAAGCATACCGCTGCCCTCCGCGGCTGGGCTACTGCAGATTTACAGGCGTTCCCACGCCGTGCCTTCCTGTCAGCCACGCAAAACAGGGGCTTCTTTAAAAAAAAAAGTAAAAATGAGAAAGCATGGGGGAAAGTACATATTTACCTTCTTAGTCTCAGGTTGTTACTGTCTAAAGGAAATTTTGCTTTAGCTGTGATGTGGGAGTAGCATGTCTTTGCCATGTTTGCTTCTTGAGTTAGGAAGCCAAAATAAAAATGTTTCCTAATAAAAGCATAACTGGCCCTCCCTCCAGAGACGTGGAGAACGCTGTGGTTAATGCAGGAGGCAGGCTGGGGCACAACTCTTCACAGCACAGTGACCCCGGGAAGCCCAGGTTGGTTTTTGAAGTCCTGCTTCTGACCAGAAGGTGCTGCCAGTGAGCCTGCTAACTCCTGCTAACTCTTGCCTTTGAGGTTGAGGAACTTGGCCCCAGGGTCCCCGGAAACCGGAAGCGGTTTAGGGACAAAAGCCCCTCCAGGGCCCAGGAGCAATAGCCTTTCCAATGTAAGGGGAGCAGCCGCAGGATGCAGGGTGCTCTAACTTTGGTCCTATCTCTTCCATGATGGGTTGGGGCTCTGGTGCTTTTGGTTTATGGCTGCCATCTCTGTTCATCTTTACTATCCAAACTTCCTTGAATAAACTGCAAAAATGTAAAAGCAGGAAAGACCCCAAGTTGGAACTGCAGATATCTTTCTATCTAGGCTACCTATAATCCCAGTACTCTGGAAGATTGAAGCCGGGGGACTGCAAATCTGAACCCAGCCTGGGCAACTTGGCGACATAGCAAGACTGTCTCAAAATAAAAAGTGAAACGACACAGGGACGGCACTCAGTGTCAAGGCTTTGGGTTTAATCCCCAGTGCTGCAAAAAGGAGAGGGGAAAAAAACCTTCGTCTACATTTTCCACAAAAGGACCCCATAGAAAAAAGAGCCAACTTGAGCCATGTATTCCCAAGGACAGAGAGGGCCTTGAAAACTGCTGGGAAGACCAGCCAGCAGATCCAACCTACCGCTCTCTAACTTTGAGAAGCTGGGCTGGAGACAGAGTGTTCACCTAGACTCCACCAGCAACCATGCCAGGAAGAGAACAGGAAATCTGCTTCCGGAAGTGCTGGGTTCCCAAATCTACCAGTAGAGACACTTTTCATACAGAGGAGGGATCCCAACTCTGCTTCTTTGTCATGCAGAGGTTCTCCTTCCTCCACAATCCTTTAGTTTGAGCTTGAAAAACTTGTCTAGTGACAAACCTAAGAAAACAGACAGGAAAATAAACCTTCTTCCCAAGACTAAGCAAAGCCATTGACTTACTTGACAAGGCCAAAGTTTTGAGAACTCAGAATAACTGTCTTCTGTGAAATGGAATAGCAATAAAAAATAGAAAAATCTAAGAAGTTTCTAGTTTCTGTTTTTAAGAACTAGAAAGCTCTTACATGTATGATATCAGAGCATATTTTTTGAAGATAGATAAAACAAGACCCTCGGTGGCTTTATATAAACAAATAATTTAAAACTACAGTCTGGCCATCTGCTTATAGAAAACTGACTTTGTGAAACAGAAGATAAGTTAGAGAACTCAGAGGAAAAGGGTAAATAAAATAAAATGATAAAGGAAAAACAGGAGACATGGAGAACAAGAGATCTGTGTATAAAGAATATACAAATTTATGAAGGACAGCAGAGGACAGAGAAAAACCAAGGTCATCAGTGAGGAATCGAAAGGCATCTGAGAGTACTAGATACAATAAATGGAACTTAAGTTTCAGAGACAAAAGGATATCCAAGCTATGTATCTCTTCATAAAGGGAATATGTCCTAACAAACGCATTTTTTGATGACTGTATCATAGTGTACGGACACAAACTAAAATGGTAGGGCCGAGGAGTTAGCTCAGTGGTTCTGGCA
>PVIR01000004.1:308303-405406 GCA_004026965.1 Petromus typicus
TGGGTGTGGAGACCCACACCCAGCAGCAATCAGTACCACATACCACAGTGCCGGGCGTGGTGGCTCACGCCTGTAATCCCAGCACTCGGGAGGCAGAGGCAGGAGGATTGTGATGTGAGTTGGAGGCTGAGCTCAGGGCCAGCCTGAACCACAAAAGCGAGACCCTGTCTCAAAAAACCTAAAAAAAAAAAAAAAAAAAAAAAAAAACCTAAAATGGTAACAGTGTAACTAGGCAATTAAAATCTATGTATGACTGTACACATCTGGGTAGAAGAAAATTCACCTACAAAGAAATGAAAATCAAACTGCAGTGAGTTTCTTTTATGCCCAGAAGTCTAAATCCATTTTACTGGGACACATGACTCATAACCAGTTCTGTATCAGATTTGCATCGTTGTTGTTGTTGTTGTTGTTGTTGTTTACCTGGGGAAAAGTTCTTAGTTCTTCCATCTCCCATGACAATCTGTACCTTCTGACAAATTCTAGAGCTTGTAGACTTTTCTGCAGTAATGAAGATAAGGTAACAGAGAGTTAGTTTGTGGTTTTAATAAAAAAGGTATTTTGACCCAAATAGTCTCTTTCCAAACAATGTGAATTATTAGGTAGCATTCAGTTAGTCTGCAAACTCCAGAAGATAAGGCCTAAAAAGATTTGTGGCATGTCATTTATTCTCTCTTCACTGACCTACCAATAAAATGCCAGACACACAGTTAAAGTACATGGGGCACATGTGTTAATTGTGTGTGTGTGTGTGTGTGTGTGTGGTAATGGAGATCAAACTCAGGATGTTGCACTCGTGAGGCAGACCCAGTGCCACTGAGCTAAATCCCCGGCTCATGTGTATGATTTGGAATTGGTTCTCAGATTAGAAAAAAAAAGACTTGAAAAATACACTACTGGTGCCCTCCATGAGAAATGATTGAAGACATAGAGTAGCCACCTGCAGAATGAAGAGAAAATCACAGAGGGCAAAAAAAACCCCCCAAACTGGTCATTAGCAAAGCCAGAAAAAAATGTAAAGTATAGAAAATATCATCATATGATTAAAAAGCAAATTCAATACAAAACATAACTCCTGAAAGTAAAAATTGTGTACATTAGGAGAATAATTTAATACAAATTATCTGGTATAGTAGTGTGATAATAAAAATTGGCAAACAAGGCAGTCAGGGAAGAAATACATAGTGTTAAATTTAAATTTTCATTTTTTGGGGAAGAGACATTGAATGATGTCTCTGTGTTGTTGATAACTAGAAAAAATACAAGATTTGGGCAAAAAAGGAGTATAAAAATAGCTGCCCATGAAATAAAAATAAGACTCAATCTTTGTGAATTATTAAAGGAAAAAAATCTAAGGAAAGTATCTTTTGGCAAAAGAGAAGCAACAAAGCAGCATTTGAAAAGTGAAGTGCAATGGAAATAGGTTCACAGCTACTTGTGAACAGGTCAGGCTCCTCACACAGCCAATGTCCGGTCTTGATGGAAAGGCGGGGTCAAATTAAAATTTATGGGCGAGAGATATATCTAAAATAAAGTGGTATGCAAAGGCTGAGATAACGTGGCTGGACAGAAGCACATTTGACAAATAGAACCAATCTTAATTAACTAGAGTCTGAGCAGCTTCATCTGCTGATTTTGATGTTTATAGAAAGTAAAATTTAACACATACATACATGAACAATGAACCCTATATGTAAAATATAATTATTAGAAAATATAAAGTACACTAAAAATATAAGAAACTGCTAAAGTATGATTAACATCTGAGTGACTTTAATATGAGTAACAGAAATATAGGACAAGTTGACAAAAAGAGATAAAAAATTGAGCTTCACATAAATAGAGCTTATTCAGTATTTAATAAGGTGTAGTATTTTTGTGCCATCCAAAGAAAGAAATAATGACTGTTATGATTTTGTAGAAACTTTTTACTACAAAATCTTCACCACAAGGAAAAATTTAATTCTCTTATGGAACAAACTGTTCAGACCATATTAACAACTATAACAAGAGACAAGAACTTTAATGAAAAGGAGGCAACATAAACTGAAATACACTTAAAATATTAAGATAATATATGCCCAGTGAATATTAGATAGAAAGAATCAAGTGCTTAATTTTCAAATACTTAAAGAAGAACATTTAAAAACTTATGGGAAGAAAGTCAAAGTGGATTTGGGGTTCAAATATATCCTATTAAGTATGTTTGTTTTTGAGAAAAAAAATCAACAATAAAACACTTCCAATATTCACCTAACTTAATAATTTCAAACATACAGACCAGTAAATTTAAGGCTGTTTAAAAGAGAAAACTATAAAGATAATAACAGATATTTATGAATGAGAACATAGAAAAAGGGCAAACTACAGAAATTTAAGAACTTTGAAAACAAACACATACACATAGATTAAACATTGGTAAATCTAAACTAAATGAAAAAGAGGAACACACATACACAAAATGAGGAATTAATGAACATAGTCAAGGAAAAAACAATAAGAAGGTATTATCATTAACCCACTGGTAGTGAGAACTATGAAGGAATACTACACATAATTCAGTGATTATAACTTTCAATCAAAGAGATTTTCCTGAGGAAAATATAAATTTTCATGTGTGACTTAAAAAAGAAGCAAATGCACATAGGTTAATAACCATGGAGAGAAATTTCAAAAGTTACTTAAGGTTTAATTGTTATAGCTTTGTAATACTTTCAGATAACTTCTTGTGTTAGTCTTTCTATTTTATTCAGTAGTTCAGTCATTTTCTAGAGTAATTTTAGAATCCGGAGACAGGAATTTCCATCTTGTCAGAACAAGTGATTTTCTGGCTATTATGAAAGAGTCAGCACCATAGGGAAATGTGTCCAGCTGGGTTTACAGAACTAGGTGAGGCCTGAATCTAAAACCTGATGAAGAAGGTTGAAGATGCAGCTCGGGCAGTGACTCAGTTGGCTCCTGGTGAGACAGAGTCTGTAGTCATTGATGCAGCGAACAAAAAGTCCTAAATAATACATATCAAATTGCAAACAACAGCTTCATACACCATATAGATCCATTCTAGGAATACAATAATCTTTTAATATTCAGAAATCTATTAATAAAATATATCACATCAGTAGATTAAAAGAGGAGAGACCTCAATGAAGTCCCAGAGGGTTCTTGATAAAATTCTACATCAATTTTTGATAAAAACTTAATAAGCCCAGAATAGGAAAAGGGTTCCTAGGCATGAGAAAAACAATATGAAATCAGCAGCTACTTCACGTTCAGTGAGGAGCCTTGAAAGGTCCTTCAGGTGAAGTCTGGACAGGTCAGGAGGTCATAACCACCATTATTAGGACCACTGTTGACAGATGATAAACACAGCATTTCAAGACAGGGGCGGGGAGAGGGCAGATTATTTAGCAAATGAAGTTGAGCTGGCAAGTTGATGATTGGATACCCTTTGTCATCCCTACATGAAAATTCCTTTCAGAAGATTAAAGAGATGGGTGTCAAAGAATTGGAAGAATGCAGAGGACAGGGCGGCATATAATTCTGGTATCAGATAGGGAGGAAGAAACCACAGGGAAATTATTAAGGTTTGTCTCCATAAAAATTTGAAAGTCTTCAACATCTCCTCCCACCCTGAACAATCTTAGCAGATAAATGGGATCATGTTGTTACATCAACATATAGAAATCCTTATATACAGTAAAAATTTACAAAACACCAACATTCACCAAGAATGACAAATGTTCAATAAACATTAGGAATGAAGGCAATATGATCTTGTTAATGAGAGTAATTTGAGCTAATCAAATTTGTAAGGATTGTTAAAAAGAACATTCACTGTTGGTAAGGTTATGGAAACATGAGTTTTAGATTTTGTGTAGGAGATTTTTCTGAAGGATATACTGACAATATGAATTAAAACCTTAACATTATTCAGCCTGGTGAACCTATACTCTTAATCACTCTTAATCTTACCTATATGACAGCCCCATAAAGGCTGTCTGTACAGGAGATTGTGGCTCTCTCTATAACAGTTAGAAATGCACGAGGGCATAAATACTCAATGAGAGTAAAGGGGTTAAATAAATTGTGATCCATTAAAAGCAATGTTCTCAGGTTGAGGATTTAACTCAGAGGTTCCAGTATCTGCCTCACAAGCACAAGGTCCCGAATTTGGTCCCCAGTACCAAACAACAACAACAGCAAACCTTGTTCTCAGAAAGTATGTAAGCATATACGGTGACATTCAAAACATACTGTGACAAAATATTATGCACAAATTAAAGGCTGAAAGTTTGTCTGTCTGTCTGTTTCTCTTTCTCATGTTCTTTTTTTCTTCCTAAGACATTTACTTTCCTCTAGGCTTTCTGCAATTTGGTGATTCTCAGTCCCTCCTCCCCCATGCTTTTACCTAATAACTGTTCCTTAAAGTCTGACATATTCTTTCCCAACTGGACATGTTTTTCTTTGCAGGATTCTGGCATCCTGGCTGAATTTCCTGAGGATGCTGTTTCTAAGTTATGGAGCAGCTCACTGTGGTCCTTGGAACTGTGATGGAAGAAGACAGAGGTGAAATTTTTTTACTCCTTTCTCATATTGTGTTCAATCCTGACAGTTTATGTTGGTTTCCAATTTAGTTTGGCTGTTTGGGTTGTGCATGTGAATAAATAATTGTTCTCTTATCAACAGACACCTCACATTAAGGTTATCAGATGTAGTAAATAAAAATACAGAACGCCTGGTTCAGTTAAATTTTAGATAAACGAGTAACTTTCTTAGTGTAATACACCCCACATAGTGCATACACTGTACCCATCCTAGAAACAATTGCTTGTTTCCCTGGAATTTGAATCAAGAAGACATCCTGCACTTTATGTGGCAAACCTGCTACCCCAGAGGCCTTCAGTGGGCCATGTGGCAATAAAGATGCTGCTGCCTTGCCTTGGCCTAAGGATATACTGATTTGTCTGTGGGGGGAGGAGTTTTCATACTTTACCCTGACGACTAGTGGGACTGGCCGGAACCTTGGTCTTTGCTATAGCATGGTCAGTATCTAGGCCACTTATCTGGGTGCTGGCAGTAAAGAGCCACAAATTAGCTATCAAAAACCCTAGACTGGTCATTCTTCTTTGCGATTGGAACTTATACAGATGCTAGTTTTCGGACCAGAGAAATAACTGAAGAGTGAATGAGTCATTTTATTAGGAAGGTGATGCAGTTGCCCAGCCAGTGAGATACTTCTCTTCCAGTGTGGTTCATGCTATAAAGGCCCTTCCCTTTGACAACCTTGAAAGACAGCTAAATGCAAATTTTCTGTCCTTCAGGTTGCAGACAGAGTAATAATTGAGACTGGACAGGCCTGGGAATAGCATAGCCCCTTCCAGGGTCATAGACCTTGGCTTTCAACATTTTATTCATTTCTTCTGTGGAGTGAACATGGTGAAGAGAAGAGTAGCAAGAATAAGGAAAATACGAACACAGGAAAAGCCATAGGGACTCAAACTCAGCTGACATGATCATTTTTAGGCATTTTAAAAATGATTAGGGAATGGACACAGCTTGTTACAGATGGCATTAGGATTAAAGTCAGCAAAGTACACTTTTCTTTACAGAGACTGTCTCTGTCATAGTTGTGCCTCTAAATCCAGTCAGGGGCAGAGGCAACCAGGAGCCCAGTTTCAATGGCTGCCTCTAAAAAGAGGAGGCTGCCCTGCCGTCTGTCATCACCCAGGGAAAGGCACCATGTGGGTGCTAAGAAATCTCTTGCATTTCTTCTAGTCACAGGAGCGAAAGCAAGGTCCAGGCTTCTCCAGGAAGAGCCTGGCTGGGAGCTGTCCTGTGAGTGGACCATATTTTATTACCTCTCTAGCTTCTGGTTGCTCGCCAGGAGCCAGCCAGAGGTGCCAAAATGCTGTAAGGAATCAGATCTCCGAGTGCGGCTGCTTGCACGGCATTTCCAGCTGTTGGCTCACAGCAAAGCTCTTTGTAAATTTTGTAAGAAAACATGCTCTCAAGGGGTTTCTATTCCAAGTTGGCAGTTGCAAGAAGTCAGAAGAGCTGGAATCAAACTTTTCAAGGAACAACTGAGCTTGGATCCTACTCCTTGGCTAGTATAGGCTCCAATTTCTGGGGCCTTGGATTTGGAACCACTGTTGCTGGCTGATAATGGACTGTATTTTTTGTGCCCCCAGGGGAGGAAAGTATGTTGCTATCCTGACGCTGCTCTGGGCCTTAAAAGTTGGGCTGTGGGTGTAGGAGCTGATATATGGGAGCTCAGGAAGAGATTGCAAGCAGTATTTAAACACAGATCTGTTTTCCATTCTTCTGGAAAAGTAACATCTTTTCATTCAGAAAAAGGTAATGAAAGTCCTGGCTAGTATATCCACTTGATGTCTTCTCTGCTTCCTCAAGACCTTTCCCCCCAAATACTGTGATAATCTCTTTTTCCTCCTGACTGTTCCTATTCTAACTTTTCTATCTGATGTCTAAATACTCCTCTGTATCTCTGCTACCTCTTAGAGAAGGCTCCATCTTGTTCTCAATCTTTCTCATGAATGATTTTGTCTCATTTTCCATCTCCTTCCTTTCCATTTTGCTGATGGTGGGTTGATAATGACACTGTATAGAAAGACAGCAAATTCCAGGGAAGGCAGTTGAGTGAAAGAAAAATGTAACCTTGTTCCACGCACCACTGAAAGAGTCCTTTGGTCAGAAAGGTGGTGGTTACTTCCATATATTATTTTGATTATTGTGGTAATGGGAGAACTCAGATTATAAAAAGTGATCAGATTTGGGAAGCCCCGAACTTCCTGTATTTACTATTTTTGTCAAGAAAGTATCCTCATCCAGAAAGGCAAATATTTTCTTAAGGTTAGAACCTTGTAATTATGCAATATTTCTATAAAGCAGTATAGTATACAAGATTATAAACTTCCTAAACATTAGAACAAAGCACTTTGGGAGGAACATTAACTCTTTTAGGCACTTACACAATTCCCAAAGTGCCTATCGTAAATCCAGAAAATTGCATTGTCATTGTTATATTCAGGAATAATTTTTCTCCGACACATTTCTAAACCATACATAATTCTGTTTTAGGCAGTAAATATGTTTAACTCATGCCAGGAGAGTCTGTTGATTGGTTCTGTCTCATACCATTGTTATTTTAAATCAATGGCCTCTGCTGCAAAATCTGATAATTTCTCGGAAAACTTACATGGAAACATATTCTATCGTTGTTTATGTTGGAGGGGAGAGCCTTCAATTCAAATCATTGTTCCAAAATAGATGAATGTCATGTGTGATATCAGTTAATGTACATCAGGCATTTGGGGAACCTGAACTGAAGTTGAAAATTAGGCTTCCAAAAGAGTTGCTTCCAACTGTGGCTCAAGCCTAGGTAATAGTGGGGAGCTGAGAGAATGAGGCAGGTATAAGTATTCTGGGATGGAGAAGAGCTATAGACACGCATTCCTCAAGGCTGCAGGGCATGAAGGAGGCAGCCTTGCCCAGGAGCTACTCCTGGGATGGACTGGCTTTGCTTGCACCAGGCAGGCATCTAGGGTGGGTGAAAGAATGCCCCTGAAAGCAAACAGAGAGACAAATATACAATCTTGTACTCTTCCTCAGGCTTCAGACTTCACAAAGTGAGAATCCTGGGACACATCTTCTGGATTTCTAGAACAAAGGCCCATGAGTTCACCCTGGATGTTTGGCACTAAAAATTGGTTATCAGTCAAGAGATGAGCATGCACTGTCTAAAGAGATGACATCCTTTTTTCCACAGCCAAAGATAAGTTTTCAGGAGATCTGTGCAGTGTTAGTGAGACGTGGCTGGCCTCTGAACGGGTGTATAATGTACTTGGCACAATAACTGATCCTTTGGAATGACTTAATTTGTTTCCAAGAATAAGTAAGGAGTATATATTTATTGGAAACATTTCAACTATAAAGGGAAATAGATTTCAAGTCCCAGGAAAGACATGACTTGAAGATTTTGTAAAACATTGGAGGAAATTGGTGGTCAGAATGTTCATCTCTCTTTTCACTCAGCCTATCCAGGAAGCAAATCTCATGAGGAATGGGGCGGGGTGAGTAACATGCATTTTACGGAGGAGCAATTAGGTGTCACACACAGAGCAGGTAACAACCGGCTGAGAAACAGGGTGGGAGCTTTGTGTGAATGTGCGGCTCAAACCAGAGTTGCAAATAATGAGGAGACATCCTGTCCTAAGAACTGCCACCATTTTTTTTAAACAGAGGGTAGGCACTGACAGCCTCACAAAGGCCACTGCCAGGAAATAAGTACCAGAAAATCTGAGTGATGAACATGGAGGTTGCAAACAAATTGTCAGCTTTTGACAGCATAAGGCAGGAAGACGGCCATGACACTGGGTTAGCGGGCTCCCTTTAGTTCTCCCAGCACACACTCAGTTCCTGATGCCAGGCAGACACTGAGAAGATACAAAAAGCCCATCCCTGAAACAGTAAACTACGGTCTCTTCCGTTTTGTCTGTCTTTCACATGAGTTGATTTTTATGAACAGACATTTATTTTCCCTTTATTTCTTTTCCTTGAGAGAAAGATAATTTTCTTAAGAGTCAGCAATTCATTAGCATACCTTGCTACTAAACTAAAACCTTTGGATATTGTACTGGTAAAAGTGATAATCTTTCCAAATTTTAAAAGCATACATAATATAAAAATTAAATACCAGTACAATTAAATATTTCTTCCAGCGTTATAATTACAGAAAGGAGTAGAAACAGGTATGGAAACTTGGCTGTGAATAACTCACAGTTAATTCCCAGGATATCTCCGAAGCTCTTTTCCAGTCTTCACTAAAGAGCAAAGAGTAGGATGATCATTGCCAAGGTTTTAACTGATGGTAAAAAAAAAAAAAATTCTATCTAAAATGGCATTTCTGGTATTTCCCCTTTGTTGAGATGGAGAATGTAAAGAGAATGTCTATCCTCTCACAGGTATGTATCTATTTTGGGATTCTGTGCTACTTGATTTGGAGAAACAATCTTTTTCTCAATACAAGGGGACTCATGTTTGTGTGTGAAGGTTCTGATCTGAACCTGGATTTTAGTGTTTTGAGGATTTGAATGCTTGCCAGGACATTTTTGAGTCAATTTTATGTGTTTGAAGCTTAGTCTTGACATTAGAATATTTCCACTACTCTTGACTGCCTTTCACTTTATAATTTTTGTTTTGTTTTGTTTTAGGCAGAATCTAGCTTTGATTACAGGTGTGAGCTTTGAACTCACAGCAATCCTCCTTCCTCTGCCTCCCAAAGGCTGGAATTATAGGCATGAGCCCCCATGCCCTGCACCGTGGTATGTGGCACTGATTGCTGGTAGGCGTGATTCTCCACTCTCAGCATTGTATGTATCGGGGATCAATCCCGGGCCGCTTGGAAACACTGAGCTAAATCCCTGGCCCCATATGTTATTTTTTTAAGACCTTGGAATCCAAAACACTTTCCCTCATCCTTACCCACATACCCTGTGGATCCTTTGATTTCATCCAATACTTTTCCAAAGCTTAGTGTTTTGGTTGATGTTACGCTGTCAAAGACCTGGATGCAACAACATCATCCATTACTTCTTAGAGATAAATCATCCTGATGTGATGAACCAGGCTTGAAAATTATTTGTTATCTTTCCTGTGTCTGTTTATGTTCAACCTCTAAGAATCAAAACTCTAGGAAAATCTAAAGATCATCACTATTCTGGAAATTTCCACTTCCACTGTGATAATTCTGCCACTGAAGAATAGAACTATAGAGAATGAGAACAAATTTAGACTTTGCCAGTGGTTTTCAAATTGCCTTTGATAGAGCTGTAAGACTCTAGGGAAAGGCTTGAGATTCTTGATGGTGCAAAGGCGGAAGGATGTGTAGGTACATCTTAGGGGGGTTTTGCCTCCACCTCTCCATAGCAGCTCCACATTAACCATTACATATAAAACAGTTTCAATAAATATTTTATTTGGAAAAATGTAATAATGGAATTTATTTTTCAAGTAATGAATATGTTCATAAATTGATTGCCAGGATAGTTGCACATATAATTGAATGTATTAAAAACCATTAAATTGTACACTAAGTGTGAAGAACATAGTATATAAGTTGTATCCCAATAAAATTGTTGACAAAATATTTGAAAATTCCATCCTTTTATTTCAAAGGCTGAAGAAAATGGAGTTCACATAATATTCTCACTCTGTTTAAAGGTGTGATTTTTTTCTGAAGATAACCACATGCCCACAATTCACCATGCCTTCTAGGATTCACACTTGAGTGTAGTCCCTTTCCATTCAGTCCAGGTTGACCTTGTCATTTGCATTTGGTCAATGAATACTGTAGAAGAGATGCTGCTAACAGTGAAGTTGGAAGAAATCTTTCAGCTCCTACCTATGGTTCTTGGATGCTCTTAGAACTTGCCTGTGGTGTGTAGCCATCATGCAGTGACAAGTCTCTAACCTACATGGAGAGGCCAGATGTTCATCCTAGTGAGCTGTTCATCCTAACAGCCATATCAGCTGCCCGCCACGAGTGAGTCATTCTGTTGAGTTGGGCTTTTATTTTCTTAGTGTATCTTTTGAAGCTCAAAAAACTTTTAAATTTGATAACATCAATTTAATTTTTTGTTTGATGTCATTTCTGAGAAACTTTCTTGATTTAAGGTCATGAGATATATATTCTAAGAATATATTAATATAATAATATATCATATATTATGTAATACAATATATTATATATCATATAATATTAAATGTTATACATTATTATATTATATAATTAATTATAGTATAATATAATTATATAATTTAATTATATAGTACATAATATAATTATATATATATATTTCTTTTAAGAGTTTTAACTCTTATTTAGGTTTTGAATTTTTTTTTTTGAAACCAGGTTTTGCTTTTGTAGTTCAGGCTTGCCTTGAGCTCACTATGTAGCCCAGGCCAGTCTCAAACTCACAGCAATCCTCCTTCCTCTGCCTCTCGAGTGCTGGAATTACAGGCATGAGCCACCATGGCCTGCTAGGATTAATTTTTGTCAGTTTTTTTCTATAGGATGAAGTATGAGCACAACTTTATTATTTATATGTTGATATCTAGTTTTTGCAGCAGTGCTTCTCATAAGATCTATTCTTGCTGTCGAACTGTCTTAGCATGCCTGTCAAAAATCAATTGACCATAAGCTTATGGGTCTATATCTGTATTCTTAGCTCTATCTATGGATCAATATATTCATAATTTTTCCTTAGGATCATGCTGTTTGGTAATATGGATTTGTAGTAAGTCGAAGTAGGTAAAGTGAGTTAGCAAAAGGATATTGGATTTTTCCAAATTCTTTTTCACTTTTATTGAGACAATTATGATGGGTTTGTCTTTTCTATTAGTACCATGCATCACATGGATTGGTTTTTATTTCTTGAACCAACTTGAATATCTGAGAGGAGTAGCCAGTGACAATGAATGTCACATGATCACAACTGAGCCAATGGTTCCCACAATGGTTCCCCCTCTTTCATGTGGGTAATCATTTCCCAACAGCGGGAGATTATTGATGAGATCTCATCTGCAAAAGAGGAAGAGAAAAAGGAGGAGGAATCCCTCATTTCAGATGTGATTAGGGAAATGGATACCATGTGGAAAACAGTGGAAAAGTTTGTGAGAAAGTATCATCTGGGTACGATTGTAGCAGTGCAAGCGATGGACCCATGTTTAATGATGATGCACTGTCACAATTCCATGAAATCCTCAAAAGGAGGCAAAAGCAAGTGTCATTGGATAAGGTCCTTGTTACAGCTGCATAAAAAGAAAAGATTCCAGTGAGCTAGCAGACAGCAGTGATTTTGCTAGTGGTAGTGAAAGCTGTCTTTCATGATAAACCTCCTATCTCTTACCTTCCACATACCAGCCATGAAAGTTTTCAACGATGAGTGAGGGTTAATTTGTTTATTTTTATTCATATTTTCTTTATTATTTTCTATTATATTACAATATTGTAATGATTTTTATATGAACATTTTTGAGTTGTGGAATGAATCATCTGAGTTTCCATTATTTCTTACAAGGAAATTTGATTTGATATGTAGTTAGATTACAAGCATGTTTGCTGAACAAATTATGCAGGCAAACCAAGGCTTTACTGTATTATTACTTTTTAAAGTATATATTCACATCTATAACTTTTCCATCAAGCAATATTTTGTCTTCTGTTGAAAGTTTTAGTATATGGTGCTTTTGTTTTCATTACTTCAAAAATACTTCTAAATTTTCCTTGTTAGTTCCTTTTTATGCATTATTTATTTAGCAATGGATTGTTTGGTTTCTATATATTTGTGAATTTTTCTAATTTTCTCCTGTTATTGATTATGAATTTCATAGTATGTATGACTTCAATAGCTTTGAATTTATTGAGGTTATCTGTGTAGCCTGACTTTTGCTTTATGTGAAGAAAGCTTCATATGCATTTGAAAAAGATGTGCAGATAGCTGTTGTTGGATGAAGCTGGAATATACTGAAGATACTTGTTATTTCTAAGTGTTTTTTAGTATTCTCCATTTTTAGTTTATTTTCTTGTTTACTTTCTGTCTAGGTATTTTGTTCATTATAGAAAGCAGGGGTCTAAGTCTCTAAATGTATTGTTGAGTGTATCATTGCAAGTCTGTCAGTTTTCATTTCATATATTTTGGGTTTCCACTTTTAGGTGTGTCTGTGTTATGATTATGTACTCTTGGTGGATTTACTATTTTATTATTTCATAATGTAATTTTTTCTACTAATAATTTTGGAACTATAGTCTGCTGTGTCTGATATTAATACAGCTAAACAAGTTGTTTTTCATTACAATTAGTATATTTCTATCTTTTACTTTCAGCTTAGTGTCCTTGAAACTGAAATATGTCTTCTAAAAACTACATATAATTGGGCCATGTTTTAAATAGCTGGACCATGAATTTGCTTTACTGGATTTTTTTTTTTTTTTGAGCAGATGCTTTATTTAGAGATTTTTTTTCAGTGTTTGTGTTTTCCTTATTTTTGAAGATTAGTTTTACTGGATATAGAATTCTAGATTGACTGCTTCTTTCACTTATCTCTGGATGTCTAGCTTTTCAGTGAGAAAATAGTTGGCAATCTTATTAAGACACATATGATATATCACCTCTGTCTTAATACCTGTAAGATTCTCTCATTGCCTTTGGCTTCTGACAATTTGATTGTGAAATAAGTGTCCAGATATTCATTTCTTCCCAGAGTTCACTGTGTTTCTTGAAAATTCACTGTGATTTTAAACAACTGCCACTAATTGTTTTTGATGCATGTCCCTGGGGAAAGGCTTTTCTCAATGGATAAGTTTCAGATCATGACAAATAAAATCAGTCTTAAAAGTGGGAATCTTCTAGGGAACCAGCAGGCCAGAGATTGAGTGTATAGGGCTGAGATTTTGAAGGGCTTCCAACTCTTTTCCTATTTTCCAGGTCTGGACTTCTGGAACAATAACTAACAAGGTTGGAAATCAGCATCAAAACATTTTTCTTCAGAGTGATAATGAGACCAACTCTAGTATCTCTCTATAAGTCACAATGTTTAATTTTGGTTTGACATTACCATTTTATATCACATTAAGCAAGAATGTTCTTGTAATGTGTGTTTGTTTTTTAAATCAGAGCTTTTTAATAGAAAATAGTTAAATGTATACTGACCTGATTTTTTATTACTGATCATATGGGCCTTTTTCTTACCTTTCTTGAATAGGACTTCTTAAGGTACAGTATCTTATTCTTTTATTACATTATTGATTTTTATTCATTAGTACTTGAAAAATGTATTTGTCTATTAATATGAGACCTAATGATTCATGCATTTTGTCAAAAATTTCCATTAATTTCACTTTTCTAACTGTACAAATATAAGATGAAAAATATAAAGCAAGTGATCACTTCATTTGTACTTATTTGACATTAAATATATATCATATTTTATATATTCTACATCTCAATCTAAATAATTTTAATTCTTTTAATTATGAACTATGAAATTATACCTATGCTCATCACTTTAGGTTTCCTGAATTTAAAATGACAAATTCAAACAACTTGTTGGCTATGTTAACTTTTTATGCAAGCCAAGAAAAAAAAAAAATTGAAGAATAGTGTCTTTGTTTCCTTTAGTAGGCTATTTCATTTTGTCCAGGGACTATAAGCTATAATTCTAGGAGAAAATTTTGAAAGTGCATTTGTTCATGATCGTTCTCTGTGGACATCAAATTTGTTTGCAAACATTAGGTTGAATTTACTTTAATCATCAGCTATTTTGAAAGCGAGTCAGTAATAATTGCTTAGTAGAGTTTTTAGAGAAACTCAGCTAGCTGTTTCAAACTGGTTCTTTAATCTAAGTAAGAGGGCTCTGAGGGATAGGGGTATGAATTGGTGTTGTTATTTTTCTATTTTTTTAACTTTTATTATTAGCAAATAATATCAACAAGCATTTTTCATATGTTTTATTGTCCAAACAATTTTTATCATTGAGTTGTACTAAAAATTACTATGTAGATTAAGAAAGTAATTCATTTTTCTTTTCTTAATTAAAATTTTGAACTGTTGTGAGTTTTATAAGTTGCATGGTACTATTTATATGTATGATTTCTTTAACTTTAAAGTGGAACTTTTCTGAGAAATGGTAGAAGGGTTTTAGAGGTTTAAATAACTTCATTCTGGTGGATATGAAAAGCTAGGGAGGTTGCATGACCTGTAAGATTCTTGACTTGTAGGGAAAAATGGTCTTATTTGCTTAAATAATAGCACATATATATTACTCTTACTTTATGTTTATAAGTTTCTAATTGACTGCTGAAGATAAATACTAAATTAAGAAAATAAAAATTTAAAAATGCATTTCTGCGATTCTGGACTTACTATGTATTCTGAATCAACACATAGTACTGTTTGGTTGTTAATGACTTTGATTGTTATTAGAAGTATTAGCATTCATCTAGTTCACATCTGAGGCCGTATCCCAAACTAATTTCCATGTAGAGATATGAAAAGGGCATAAAACATAGTTCATTTGACCAAAGTGTTCTATGAGGAAAAAAGATTTGGAAACAATGTGCAAGGGGCAGTATGAAACCTTGCAATTTACTTAGTGTACAACAAACATTTTGGACACTGGAAACTTTTCCCAGAAGCAAATATGGCCACTCTCTGTATGTGGCCTGTAGGAGCCCAAGTGATCTGGTCTTCTGATCCTTCCTAACCTGACTTTCTGCCTATTCTCTCCAGCTCTCACACTGTATCTACTCACACTGTATTCTCTTTGCTGCTTCTCATAATAACCACCTTGCTTACCCCTTATAGCCACTTCCCTTTCATGGCTCCTTCCTCCAGAGCCACCGTTCCCTCCTCAGTTCACCTGGCCTGTTGCCTCACTTCTTTCTCTTGTCTCCTCTGATTCTACCTGGCTAGAAATTAATTCCTAACAACTTTATAAAAAAGGAACTCTCTAGTCCTCTTTATCTCACTTTTTTTCCTCTTCTTGAAGTAGTATACAGTTGAATTTATTATGAATTCTGTTCCTGAACCAGAATACCACCTCTTTGGGGCAGAGTCTTGTCCTGTTTGCTAAAGAATCTACAGTGCCTGAATGATGTCTGACTCATGGCGGGTGCTCAGTCACCATAGCAACAAATGGGTGGGTGGATGGATTGGAGGGATAGATACATGGATTTTGCTGTAGTGCAGTGTGTATATGAAGACAATAACAGCAATAATAATAATACAAATAATAATAGTGACAACAACAATGAGATAGCTAAATAACATATGGATGCTAGTAGGTGCCAAATAGGGTTTAATTTGTTTCAGAAGGAAATAGTTCAATGGATGTGTTATGTGTTGAATTCCAGGACACAGTATGGATTTTGTTCTCCATGCAATGGGAAAGTACCATCCTTATGTGATGAAGGTGGATGGTATTTTGAAACAAATTAATTGGGAATAAGATGGTGTCACAGTTAAACTTGACCATGTCAATTTGGATGGCTTGGGAGCTGCCCAGGGGATTGATGGAGCATATTTATGGTGTCTCTAGGTGGATCATAAGGCTTGACTATGGGAAATATATCTGGTTCTTCCCTACTTCCTCTCTGGTAGTTTCCCCACTCTCCTTCCTAGCTGTCATGAGCTGAAGTAGTTCTGCTCTGTTACAACCCTTCTGCATGTTTTCATCTTGGAGCCAGCTGATTATAGATGGAATCCTGTGAAACTATGAGCTTCATTAAACTTTTCATCCTTGAAGTTGTGTATATCAGGTATTGTGTCCCAAAACTGGGAAAACTGAATAATACAGATGAGTTGGATGATGGAAAGAGTAAACTTCATCAAAATTATTGTAATTACATTAATTATCACCCACAAAATGTAAAATATCCATGCTTGAAGGACATTTTGGAGCTAACAATAGTAGCACTAACTTATGGGGATAAAGTTGGTGCAGTAGGTAAGGAAGAGAGATGGATTTATGACTGTTCCTGTGGTGTTCAGTCCCTTTGGGAAGATCCTAGTTTGCTTTTGGGATACTGAGCTTGAGGGACTCAATGACGATGGTGTGTTTATTGTGGCTGGAAATAAGACCTAGGCCCAGCATCAGGGACTGGCCTAGGTCTCTAGGCTGTGAGCCTACCATTCAGAATGATGGTTAAGGGTGTCATTGTTAGCTCAAGTTCCTCAGGATGTAAGGGAATCTGGGATGAGGAAGAGCTCAGAGCAGGGAGAGGAGTTAGTCGTGCGGCACTGGATGGACTTCCAAGGAGGAAGGTGCTACTGGACTTGTCATTGAGAATATTTGGGGCCTGAGTAAGAAAGAGAAGTGTTTCCACCAACCATGAAGATGTAATCCAGATTATTATGGGGTCTGGGATAAGATTTCTCAGAGACTTCATACTTTTCTCTGGAAGCTCTTTTTAGCCTGTGAGAATCTGTTTACAAGTTACTATTATGTGGTGATATTTTGTCTTTCTTCAAGGAACTCATAAACCCCCTAAAGGCTGGGAAATTCTTCCTCCTGATGCATCCTCTGTTTCAAGCATCATGGCTTGGTGTTCTGTAACTGTGTATATCACATGAGGGAAGTAGGTGTAGGGAGGAGGCCTATGGATGTAGAAGCTGACTTTGATCATTACAGACTCCAGCTGAGAAGACCAGAAAAAGTTTGAATGGTTGTTAAAGAAGTCATGTAATCCAGGGAGGGTTTTTTAATGTGGCAGAGATGTGAGCATATGTATACACTAAGGGGAATAAATTAGGAAAAGAGGGGACTGATAGTAGAGGGGAGGTGAATAAGATAATAAGGTGATATCTAAAAGGAGAAAGAAGGATGTGTTCAGAGCGCTGATTGAGAAATTTGGCTCTTGTCTACAGAAGGAACCATCCAAGGATCAGAGAAGCTATTGAGCATCTGGCTTAAGGCATTGTATGGGCAGCACGTCCCCAGCCAACCCCAGCACTCTGGGGATGTGGGATAAAACAGTGGGATGAGCTGACCCAGCTCAAGGATTTGCATGATGAATGTCAAAGGACAGCCAGCCAGTACCTGAGAAGATGGTAAGTGAAAGTTTATGGAGGCTGTAAGATAAAGCTCAGACAGGTGAGTAAAATCAAAGGCTAGAAGCCTGGGGGCAGTGATAGGGTAATGAGGAAACTCTAATATAGAAAAGTATCTCCACTTATTTTGTTGAGGGAAAAAAAAACATGGAAGAAATCAAATTTTTCTTGTGTGTAGAATTAAGGCCTCCTAATTTGATTCCTTTTCATTCTCTAACTGATAGTATGCTCTTATGTAAAATTTATAATAAAACAGTATGTCTGGTTTTTTTTAAAAGAAGATAATTTTGACTAATAATTCTGACTTTGTTTCATACAACACTTGTGATTTTTGAGATAGTAGGAGAGAGCTGTATAGAAGTAAGTTCCCATGGTGAATTTTACTTAGAAAATAGTGGCTTACACAAAGTCAAAAAAAGACATCTTATCTGCAGAATTTCTCAATAATATGCATTTAAAATGTGTTGCATAGGAAAAGGCAAAAATGCAGGATTTTTTACATTGAAATTCTGTACTGAACTCTTTACTAAAAGAATAACTTAATATTACTTGCTGAAGCAGGGCTTGGGAAATGTTTCTTTGGATGGAGATGGAAGTACTATACCTTATCAGTTAGAGTTCACCAGAGGAACAGACTTTTCTATATAATACATGCTATATAAGGGATTTACAAGTCAGACTGACAGGGGCCACTTGCATAGTCAGGTGTGGGAGAATGAAAAAGAGCCATCTGTATGCTTGAGATCAGAAGGATTCAGTCAAAAAATGAAGGATCAAAGCTCACTGTGGTGTCCAGTGCAAGTCTGTATCACGAGGCCATAGAGTCCATGATGGAAGGCTGAGAGGTGTATGCTGGAGGCTGAAGAGTTTGTGCTGGAGGGCTGAAAGCAAAATCTGAAATGAAGGCAGAGACACCAGCTCCTCTGAGGAACTAGACATGGCAGCCTTCTTCAATTCCCTTTCATACCATTCTGGCAACAATTCTTGCCAAGGTGGGTCTTCCACACATAGAGATAGGCTGTCTTGATTTATTTGAGTGTTTCTTACTCAAGTTGACACAATTGGTTAACTATCACAATATCTGTTAGATGACTGGAGTCTGTGCTGGAAATCTGGAGATGGTTCTGGGCTAGGGGATGTCAACACAGCAGTCAAGGGAAGGAGATGGACATGAAGACTGTAGAGCTCAGGGGCGGGATGGAGCTGTGGAATGTCTGCTAGAGGATTAGGGGAATTGTGCCTGCATACTTGATTCAACAAGGAGCTCTCTGTGGAGACCCTGATTCAATTCCATGTATGAGGGTAATTTTGGGGGTGTGGTCTCCTGACTTCTCATGAATTAAGTCTGACTTTGAACTCATCTCACCTAACTCACAGTGATTTTATGGGAATTAATTAGGTAAAGCACTCCTTAGGGGGAGGGCCAATGAAAAAATGTGTTCTTTGCTTTCTCTTAAATAACTCAAAGGAGAAACCAAGACAGACTAGCTAGTTTATTTTTTTCAGACTTCAAAGGGCTAAAGTCCAGACCAACAATTTGCTTCATGTAAAAATAATAAAACAAATTTTAGTATCTAGATATGCAGTGTATTTTACTGTGATAATGTTTTATCACCTTTCCACTGAGGTTGATGGATAAATGATAAACAGGGTAGTTAAGCACATTTCCCAAGTTGCATACTTCAGAAAACAGTTTACAAGGCAATTAACTGTCAAGTCACTGATTTTAGCCAAGATTTCTGAATTCTCCAAGAAAGTTGCTGCCCTGGAAAGTCTGCTGGGTGTGAGACTTGAACTTGACTAAGCAGGCATCTTCTTGGTCTCTTTCTATTTCTTAAAGCTTACAAGCATGTCCTGAACATCTCTTATATGCCAAACACTATCTAGGCACTGGGTCAATGGTGAATGATAACCATTTCCAATCATTTGGTAGCCCAGGTACTGATGGCGTACTTGGCTCACTGAATAAATAGGATAAGCACAAGGCCAAGGACTAGGTCATGAGGATGTGGAGTGAATATGACAAGGGCCAGTCTAGGCCAGGTAGCATAACATAAGACATCCTGGATTTAGATCTCATGGAGTAGGCTGGTCTTCAGTGTGGAATCATTGAAGATATCTTTACCATAGTGATGAACCAGGTTTGTGTTTAGCAAGAAAATCTGCAGTGGATGGAAGGAAGACTGCTGTGGGCCAAGAGAGCAGGGTGGAAAGTTAGTGTGGTGGTGCAGGAAAGATGAGGTGGAGAGCCAAGCTGAGGTGGAGCACTGGGAATGTTGACTTGGTGGGCAAGGTGTGGAGAGGGAGGTAGAGTCAATATGGACACCCAGGTGTGAATGTATTCTCTGGGACAGAAGGCGTTAGAGAGGAATAGTGGGTCCAGTATGATTGTGCTGAATTTAAGAAGCCCTAGGCTGGGAATTTAGCTCAGTTGTCCCACTGCCTGTCTTGTAAACTCAAGGTCATTAGTTTGATCCTCACTACTGAAAAAAAAGTCAAATTCAAGAAGATTAGGAGATTCCCAAGTGTAGCTGCCAGGGAGGTGGATGGCACGGTTTTTAAATCTTAACCTCTGGTATCCGTGATTGGGCCTTATTTGAGAAATGGGGTATTTATAGTTGAACTCAAATCTAAAAGAAATCACATTGGATTAAAGCAGGTCCCAATTCAGTGATGATTATGGGCCCTAATCCAGTGGCTGGCACCTCTACAAAGAAGAGGAAAATTTGGAACAAAGGCAGGTTATAGTGATGCAGCCAGATACCAAGGGGCACTGAAGATTTTCAGAAGGAATCAGGAGTTGAGAGTGGAGGAAGCAACCTTACCAAGGTACTTGTAGTAGAGGTGACTTCCCTGGGAATGTTGAGTGTGAGATAAATAAAGTGGCAGAGGCAAAACTCCAAGGCCAGTGTGGGACTGACAGTCTTGGAGACTCCCATTCTGGTCTTTTTCTTACTTTCACTTCTTTTGCATCTAAAGCGGTAGATGGCTGGGTGTAGAGAAGCCCTGGACCCAGGCTAATTCTGGCATTAGGAAATGGTGCAGAAGGACAACATTCGCCCTACCACTCGCTTACCCCCTCCCATCCTAACACCTAAAACACAGGCACTGGTTTTGCTCTCATTGTGGGCATTGTTATCCCAGAGCTGTATAGGAAGGAGCATGCTCCCTAAGAACTAGGTCCTGCTTTACTTGTGGCCTACAGACCTGGCTTTAGCCAAGCTTTCAGTAATGCCAAGAGGAGGGTGAATGTGATTCCAGCTAGGTTGTTAGTTCAGTGCAGAGAAAGCATAGCCCACGCCTGTGAATGAGAAGATGTTTTGTGTTGAGCACAGTAAGTTTGGCTACATCTCAGAAACATAATTTAGGCTCAGTGCCTATATGTATTTCAATCTTTTATGACCAGATAGAATAATCAAACTGATCGGAGAAAGCTTGAAGGCAATCAGTGCCAAGTGGACTGTGTTCATCCTGAGCTGTGAAAATCAGATGTGAGGAATCCATCTCCTAGTGTCTCACTGATTTCCTTCTCCTGCCAAGACTGCACCCACCTGGTGGAAGAAAAGGTATTTAGATAGTGCACGTGCCATTAAGTCTTCCAATGACCGTGCTGGGCTGAAATCTGCTCGGTGCCATGGGCAGAGAGGCCACCGTGCTGGGATGGTGGGCACTCTCCAGTTGGAACTCTGTCGAATAATATCTCCTCGACGGAAATGGCCTGGCTCCCAAACACATGGTTTATAGCCGAAACGGAAAAGCTCCCAAGCACTATCAATGACACTCTCACTGCTTATAAAGACATGTGGGTTCTTTTCCAGAAAAAATAAGACTGCTGCCATTTCTCCCCCTCAAGCCATAAATGATTCAAATGTCAGGCTTGCGTATGCCTTATGCTAGGAGGACATATTAACTTATCAAAGAAGCAGACGCATTATAGGCTGCTTGCCGTCCCTACAACTCCATATTTATGTTTGAAATCTCAGGATATGTTACCTGCGCTTGCTTGCCACCTTCCTTTCCTCCACAGGAGATTTATAACACAGTCAGCCAGCAGAAGAGGGACAAAGAAGTAAATATAGTAATATGACAGATTTATTTTGATTTGTTTTATGTGCTTGTGAACTTGCATGTTTTATGTGCTTCTCTATATCTGGGGTCTGCCGTTCTCTTCTTGACGCTTACCCTTTGCTGAATGGCTGGTCCAGTAAGTTCTTGGAGGGAGGACAAGGCAAAGAGGAAGCAAACTAGGACTTCTCTTAGCCATCTGCTTAATAATACCACTTTAAAAATGTCTTCCTGCTACATTTGGTGATTTTCTTTCACCCGGCTCCTGGAACACTGTTTATAGGAAGAAAGCTATTTATTCTACTTTAAAATTTTGTGCTCATTGTTTCCTTTGAGGTTGTAGGAATTATTGCTCCTGGTCTTGACTGATGTCATTTACACAAGCCATCCTGGGTTTCTGGCAGAGACTATACTTGAGTCTGCCTTTTTTCTTTTTTCTTTTTGCCAGTGGCCATACTGGTGGTGGTTTTCAGGGGATATTTTCTGGCAATGAAACCATGGGATTGACAGCACCTGACACCAGGTTAGGGTGGGCTGGGTGGGGAAAGGGTGCCCAGGGTCTGGTGGAGATAGAAGCCTTTGATGAAGAGAGATCACCTGCGCAGAGCCAAGGGGGTGCTTCACCCTGCCAAAATTCTCTGCCAGAAGGGGAGCTAGAGGAAAGAAGAGGAGTTGGTGAGGAGAACTGCTTCCATGACACCAGGCTGCTGCCCATGGCCTGAGAGGCAGCACTTAAGGAAGATTACAGAGCAGCACATAAGTGGGTGTGGGCTCGTCACAGGTGACAGATGTCAAAGGGCATCATTTGCGACTCACTTTAAACACTCCCGACAAACTAGCTGACAAGATCCTCACAGTTGGCAGCAATGTAACAAAAATCACTTAGTCTCCCAATCCCAAGAGAGTCCCAGTATTTCTGTTACCTTAAGCAAAAAAAACCCACAACACAACACAACACAACACAACACAACACAACACAACACAAAACAAACAAGTAGCTGATGGAAATCTTAGTCTTGTCCCCAGGATGAGCTTTGCATGTGGCTTTTAGATAGGAAAGAATTCTTTGGAGGCCTCACCTGAAAAGGGTTGAAATGTGAAGGCTCCAACCCGTCACCTCAGAGCATTTCTGGGGAGTGCTGGCCCAGGTGGGCTGTGCTGGAGTTGGTCAGGGCCAGAATCATGTGGGAAGCTGAAAGACACAGAGATAAACGAGTGAGGTGGGTGGGATTGAAGAAATTGGTCTTGGGAATGAGCATTTTGTCACTTCTCTTTTTTTCTCTCTGCAAATCCTCATTTTAAATTTCACACAATTACAGAAGATGCTAGCAATTCAGGAAAAAAAAAAAAAACATACAAGGGTAGATGAGTTGTTCCTAAGGGTGTCGTTACTGTGCTGGTGATGTGAGATGGTAAGAAATACTAAAGGGACTTTTATGTTAACAAACGAGGGCTTGTGGACAGTACAGCCAGGAGTCGGCTGGCCAGCAGGGACCTGAGGGCTGGGGCAGAGGCGACCTCGACAGGTGGAGGAATATGAGTGTACCTCTTCGCAGTGATTTCAGTGTCTTCATTGATCCCAAACTTCATGATGATCAGTATTCCCTCGGCTGGAATATTCGATATTTTCAATTCATCCAGCAAAGAGAATTTTAAAAAATAGATCACTACAAATGACCACTCAAAGAATCATGGTGACTCTTTGTCATGGCCGTTCCTCCATTTTCTTTGGAATAATGAATGAGTGTTTAGGACGTTTCATCTACTCCAACCATTTCCCAGTTTCCCATGCATCAGTGGTGACGGGAAATCCCAGGTAAGGGTGACAGAAGGAAAATGAAAAGACTTAATTCTGAAAAGCTCTTGCATGCCTCAAGCCCTGCCTTCAAAATCTTTCTGAGACCGAGTACTTGGAAATGTGCCTACTTCCCCCTCTAAACTGATGATTAGAAGAGAAAATCAAATATTCTATTTATGCAGGGGGAACACCTGCTTGCAACGTCCTGCCAGAGGAGCAACAATGAGGTAAGCATCCCTTTGCCTTGGGTTGCTGTGGCAACTGTGATGTGAAGGACTTTGAGGTGTGGGGTGTATATTCTGTTCGCTCACAGATCTGGGAGAGGGCCATGAGGAAAGGGTGTGCTCTCTGGGCTCCTTCAGCAGTGAGGGTTGGCAGAGGTCACAGGACAAGCTCTCCCACTCTCTGTTCTCGGTCAGTGGCTCCAGTGCTGGGCAGGTGGCCTTGGGAAAGCCAGCACGAACTATCCCTGCTTTCCAAGCCAGGAACTCTGTTGCTTCTGAAAATTTGCACTAATAGAAGTTGTATGAAAGTAGAAATTACTCATTATCATCTATCTTTCAGAAAGTTATTTTCACAAAAAAATGAAAGGTTTTGATGAACTGACATGTTAAAAATAGGTGAAAGAAAATAAAATGGAACATCAAGAGTGAAATTTTGAGCTCAAAAAATAAAAACATGGAAATAAACAGTTACTTCTAATGTTGAGGATTTTTATTCCATGTAGTCTTTTCTGGGTATCTACTAAATGGATTTGTTATCAATGTCTGTTCTCTTTCTTTTATTGGGGTTGGAGGTTGGGATGAGAGATAAAGATGGGAATGTAGTTGATAAGAAGAAGAGATGCATATGCATACTGGGCTTATTCTGTTGGCAAGTTCCATGTTCTCAAGCTTATTTTTTATATGTTCTCATTTTTAAAAAATTCAATTGCTTTTCTACTATGCAAAAGTTTGCCTCAATCTTGCCTTATTTGATATGCCAGTATTTTAAATAAATAGAGGTTTAAAAATTAACTGCAATTGCATAATTTGCACAGGAAATCTGACAGTAAGGACTGTTTGGGGCTCTGGTGACATGAGGAAGAATGTAAGCTCTATTCTCAGGTGGGGAAGGACACACCAGCTGGAGTGGATTGGTCCGGATGGAAAATAAATGCAGGTGGGGCACGCGGGTAAGTCCATTCAGACTGTTCTGCTTTAAAACAAGGGCTATTGTCTCCCTTACTGAATAGGCAATAGGATCTAGATGACCCAAACAGCCTTAGCTCTGTACTACCAAGCCGTGCCAGCCTTTGGCGCAGTAGGATGAACCACAGGTATTCAGCTTGGTGCTGTTTTGACTGTGAGCTTACTGGGTGCAGTTCTAGGTACTTTTGTGGTTGAACCTCTTGCTCTGGCCGGCATTTGTTCTCCATGCTGCTTTCCAGCAACTACTAAAAGGGTTATCACAATATTTCTTCTATTTCTCATGAGCTTTGTTCAAAATTACCCACCATATACTCCATCTGAGAACAGGTACTTATAGAATATTTTCTATAGGCTATGCTTGGTTCCATGTGGGCTGTTTTCTATGCAAGGCATCATCGGAAGAAGTGGCATCAAGTTATTTGCCAGGGGAGTTTAGACCCCACGGGGGACTCACTACAAGCACAAGTGGAGCCACTGATGCTGGGTGCCAGAAAGACATGGAGTGTGGTGTGGTGGCCGAGAATAATGGCCAAGTGGTTGTATGTGGATGCCAAGGATAGAGACATCTTGTTTCCATGGTTTTCATTTTCAAGAGATATCTACTTTGTATGATTCACTGCAAGGACATAGATGGATCCTGGAAGATGGGGGTCTCTTCTGTAATAAATCCTCTGGTCAGGATCAAACACCTTCCACAAGACTGTGCAAAAGACTGCACAGAGATCCTTCAGAAAAATGGAGACAGAAAACTACGATCCAGCAATCCCGCTATTGGGTACTGTAATGGCAAATCTTGATGAGAACTTGATTGGTTTTAGAAACACCTAGGAGATTAGTAAAGCACATTTCTGGGTGTGTTTGGGTGGTTCCTGGGGTCATAACCTTGAAGGTGATGTCCTTTCCATGCCCCCTTTATCTCTACCTCTTCCTTGCTCTCTACTTTTGGTTACATTTTTCCTCAACTGCTGTGATGTTTCTCTCTTGAAGCTGCAACTTCTGCAAGCGCGAGCCAAAATGAACCTTTTTTCCTTGAAGTTGTATAACAGAAAGTTGGCGAGTGGAGGTGTATAAAACAGGATTGAGATAAGTGTTTGGAACAGATACTTGCATTCCTACATTTATTGCAACACTATTCACAATAGTCAAGATAACGGCATCAGCCCAGTTGTGCATTAGTGGACAGGTGGGAAGAAATATATAAGATATATATCTATACATAAGATATACCTATAAATATGTATACATGCATACATACATATATACATGCATATATATACATAATACATGTATATATAATACATACACACACACATGGTGGACTATTATTCAACCATAAAAACAATGAAATTCTGTCATTTGCAGCAGGATAAAAGAGACTAGATAAGATTACATTAAATGAAATGAATCAGACACAGAAAGACATTCACATAGATCTTTACTTTTATGTGAAAAGTCAAAAGTTGATTTCAAAGAACTGAAGAGTAGAACAGTCATTAACAGAGCCTGAGAAGGGAAGAGGGGAAGGAGGGCTACAGGGAAGTTTGTGAGCATGCCCCATTGGACTGGAGAAATAACTTCTTGTGTTCTATAGTACAGTAGGTAGCTATGATTGATAAAATTAATCAAATATTTCAAAATAGCTCCAGTAGATGAAATTCTGAATATTCTCAACACAATGAAGTGATTAATTTCCAAAATGATAGACCTACCAGATTACCTCGATGTAATCATTACCCTGATATAATCATTACAATCATTTGTAATCATATAATTACAAGTTATATATTTATTATACATCTTATTGAATTCATTGTATTGTATACATATTGTATTACACATCTGCATGTGCTGAGATGTGAAACTGTATCCTTAAATATGTACAATTATTATGCATATGTAAAAAATATATGGTTAAGAAAAAGAAAGATTGTGATACCTAGTACAGTAAACTCATCCCAGAACCCAAGCGAAAAATTCTTACCTACTTGACTGACAAAGAGAAGTCATACTTGGACTTTCTAAAGCTATCTGGAATTTTTTAGGGTATGTTTGGATTTACTTTGCCCCCAATAACTCTCTGGAGTATTATATTCTTAGGGAAGAGAATGTCTTATATAATGGATAAGAATACAAAAAGCAGGTAAGTCCTCTGGTCTGAGAGCTGTGATTAGATCATGCAAGGTTTTTTATGAGCATTTTATAATTTTGTCATCAAAATTTTGTGCCATTTAATTTCTTTTTATTCAATTTAACTGAAAGAATGTAGTCTGGAGAGGTTGTACCCACAGAGACAAATACTGAGAAGTATGGGGCTGGTGGCTGGTGCTGGGCACTGGGCTTGACCACTCCAACCCAACTCTAGGGTTTGGTCCCCAAACTTTCAAGTGCCAAGACTAAGATTCATCCATAAGGTGAATAACATTATGGTGGAAGAGATTCCTAATTTCTTAGTTAGTGTCATCTCCACATACTCCCTTCATAAAGTAGGGACCATGTGTAGACTTAGGATGGACAAGGTCCACTGTGTTAATTAAACAAAGTCCACATGTATTAATGTGACAGTTTCCACAGCAACATTGCCCCCTGGCCTGTAGTTGAGAGATGGTGATCACAGAAATGTATGTGGTAGGCTGTTTTTCTGAGATAGGATTTTGCTTTGTAGCCCCAATTGGCCTCTAACTCACCATCCTCCTGCTGCAGGCTCCCTAATGCTGGCATTGCAGGTGTATGTCTCTACACTTGGTTGCTGTTGTCTTATTATAGTAAGAACTGATGTCTCAATATCTATGTCTTTAGTTCAGAGGTATAAAGGACCTTTTTAAACTATAGATTTCTTTTTTCTCTTTATTTCTTTTGAAATTATTCCAAAACCATAGGGGAGGGGATAGGCCAGCAATTGTCATCTGCTTTTGCAGAATTCTGCCCATCATGTACCCAGGCAGCTGTTTGAGGACACAGTCCACCTCTGAGGGTTACATTCAGAATGTGCCCTCACAGTAACTTTGGGAGTTATTGTATCCATCATCACTTCTCCAAGGAGGTGAAGTTGTGGAGGTCTTGTCTGAGATCTTACCAGGATGGAGAACTGAGACTCCTTCTGTTGGTTTAGTGACCAGCTTCTTGGGCAGGTAAGCCTTTATAACCTATGCCCAATTATTTCTAAAATGAGTCTTGAAAACTTTTCTCATTTTTCTTTTCTCCATTAGAGATATATTAGTAGATGTCCCTGTATCCCCTAACTCAGAGTAGATTTTTGCCTGCCTGTTGTAATATAAGACACAAATCTAGTTGGCCATTTAGGATCCATTTACAATCCCATTTCAGAAGTTGTGTCACAAGCACATAGTTGTGCTAGCTAGCAAGTGTCAGCCTACATAAGGCCCTGTGTACTACACTACAACCATTGCGAGCTTCCTTACTAATGTCTGGTAGGGCTGGTTCTCATCAGGTAAATGTCAGTGAGCGGGGCTAGTTGTTCCTTCCCAAAGCTCTCCATACTAGGCGTATTGCTTTCCCCCTCCAGCAGTGGACTCAGATAGAGGCAGCAGCATTTAAACTTGAAGTGCAGAAATGAACAGGGTGTCTTGTTTGTTTCTCCACCTGCTGATTATACTACAGTAAGGAAGAGGCAGGTGATTACTTGACAGTAATACTTTTTACTTTGTTACTAAACAAATTTGACCTTCCCTGGTTGTCTCTTTGAAAAAAAAATTAATGGATCAACAAGAAGCTTGAAAATTTATCCTTTGAGAAGCTGGTCAGTAAGCAAAGAAAAGGAATCATCATGATACTTGCAGTCTTTGGCCAACTGATGATGGGGCACAGAAGTAGGACCACTTAGAGCATCCTGGACCCTGTAGTTGTGAGTGAATCTCTGGAGCTGAGAAATATGTTCTTTTTTTTGGACTCATTTTATCTTTTCTGTCAGCAGGAACACTGAGTTAATACTAGGCAAGGTAAAATACCATCTCTTCTCTGAGACAGTTATCTGTAGTCTCTGGACAACTGGGAACCACAAGAGCTCATTTACTTAGCACTTTTGATGAGAGTGTGCACCAAAAACAGCAAGCGTGGATTGGGATCGAAACGATCTCTGTAATCATATATATTTCATCACAAAGTGTGCCTCCTGGAGGAGAAAAATATTCCCCTGTGGAATTGGAGGAATATCACATTGGCAGGAGAAAGATCTGCTTAACATGGGGATCCTGTCTAGTGGGAGTGAAGATCATTCAGAGAACTCTTCAGGTTTCTAGTCACTTAAAGCAGGGGAATGGGGGGGAGGAATAAAGCTCATAGGAAGAATGAGCCAAGCGTTTCTCTTTGCAAAGGTTCTTCAGTGGGTCCTAGAATGCTGACTTCAGTCTTGACCCAAAGTTTGTGTACATTGGGGAGGAAAATGCATTTGCAGCTAAGAATTTGATAGCGCTCTTTGTATTAACTTACAGGGTATAAAATGGAAATATTTGAAGGTAGATGTACAAGAAACTTTGAAAGCATCTGTTTGAAAAAATGAAATTATTTCAATTAAAAGCAGCTTACCCAGAAAAAGGACATGTAAGAAATTAAAAGGATCCTCAAATGAAGACAACTGGAGGGGACAAAAGGTGGGAGAGGTGTGCAGTTGTGTCCAGTGCTGTCCTGTGGCAGGCCTGTGGTGAACATGGAGATGATGTTGGGTACACTGAGAGTTGAGACCCTCAGACTTTTCCTCTTCTGGAAGCAGTAGTGTGTGAAGAGGCTGCTGAGGTTGGGATGCCGGGGATTTCTGGTGATGTTTGGTGAGGATGTGGGGCATCTGCATGGGGGACTCCGGTGTCCCTAGCACCTGCCCTAGAAGATTATGCCCCGCGGGGCCGTTAATCCCTCCAGTTCTATGAGAGAATCCCTCTATTTCTTGAGCATCTGAGTGGGATTTATGTTTCATTTCCAAAGACAAATTTCCCATATAAAAAAAAATATGGGAAAAAGCCACTGGCACAAGTTCCCTTCGACAATTGACAAACTTGACTGTCTTGGAACTTCAGTGGTTCCTTTAGATTTTCTAAAGCAAAGAGGAAGCTGAGGAAACCCCACGTCCATTTCCAATACATGTGAAAATCAACTACAATGAGAGTTGAGCCCTGAACGTAAGGATTTAAACTCCAAACATGAAAAGGAGAATATGGGAAAGTCTTATTTGACTTGGAGGGGAGGATAAACTTTTTGTGCAAGGAGTCAGATGTCCTGAAGACACTATTGGTAAAATACAGTCAGTGTCAAACTTGCTCAGTTTCCAGCACATCTGCCCCACCTTGTGCCTAGATTGTGGCCTATGTTCTGCCCCACACTTTTCATAAGCGCTGCTTCTATTGGTGCTCACTTGCTATCTCCGTTCAAATCACCTTATCAAAGGCAGGCAGCTTCCTCAGCCTCTGACCAAACAGTGCCTCCCTTCCTCTCTCCTCTTCTCCAGGTATCTGAAGTATATCACCACATGTCCTACTATGGATTTACTGTCAAGTTCCCAGTCTAGAATGTGGCTCCTTTCCAGGGTCTCTGTAGTGGTCTCAGTATGTACCAGTGTCAGCCCCTAGCAGAGCCTCAGTAAATATCCGAGGTTGAGCCCAATGTGGTCATCTCTGGAGAAAGGTGATTTCTTAACTCCTTTTCATTTGTGTTGATTTTGTACATTTTACATGTATTTTTACACAATGCACATAAAACAACGAAGACTCCTTTTTAAATAAACTAAAAAATGAGCAGTGTCTGAGAGTTGATGAGAGAGTGATAAGATTATTGCATCTTTTTTAGGTCACAACCAATTACCCTCAAAGTCTCCCTTATTGTAGACTTGAGCTGCAAAAAGTGTCTTATTCATATTCTTATTTTGGCTGACCTCTGGAAATCATTGCTGTTAAAACTTTCCTATTGCTATGTATTTAAATAATGGTTCTTCCTTTCATTTCACAAAGTCTGGCTTGAAGGTAGACAAATAAAGAGAAATAAAGAGTGGGGGAAATGTAGTTCCTGTTTTGTATTACCTACTTGTCTTCAGGACACACAGGTGCAGACCGAGGTGTGGGCAGCATTAATAGGAGATAATGCTGATCAGTGGAAAGATAACATTCAAGAATTAGTGAGATTTTACTCACTCAGAGCTTAGCCCTTTTTGGAAATCATAAGAAATTCTTGGGAGGACCTATTATATAATTTGCCAAGCCCTCATTAAAAATTATGAAGCACTTTAAGATGAGGAGAGAAGAGCATTAAACCAAGCACAAGGCTTTCTCAAGTGGGAGACCTGTGTGACTGTGGTGGCCACACACGTTAGAGTCCTGGTGAGCAGAGGAAGAGTTCCACTTTCCCTGTTGATAGGCTGATGGTGGTGAGCTGAGAAATGATGGCCGCATATTGTGGCCCTTTCCCTGTCTGGAGAAGGAATCGTACTGGCATTTGGGTAAATTCCACCTGTTGTCTTGATTTGTGATGGGCTGCAGCTGAGTTGTATGTGAAGGAGAAATGTCCCCTCTGGGTTGATGACACAGCAGAAGTTGTGATGTTCAAGCAAGCTCTTTGGAGGAAGAACAAGGTGGTATGTATGCAGAATCGTGGAAACACTAGAAGCACAAGAAAGGAAAGGGAGTGTGGCTAATGGGGCAAAGCTGCAAACCAATCGGGGAGGTAGTATTCAAGGAAAATCAGAGAGAAAAGAAATCAAAGCAAATGATGTAGACATGATTTGGCGTCGACACTCCTTTTAACCGATCCAGCATTCCTAAGCACATTCTCAGTCTTTGCGAAGTTTGTGTATACTACTTTTTGGTTTTCCCTTCTCTTCTTCCTCCCACATTTATTTCTCTTTAATTACTGTGCTCTGGCCTCTTCAGGTTTATCTGTACAGCGCCTGGCACACAGCAGTATGTCATTAATAAGATGCCTTCTTGGGCCCGTAGTGAAAGATGATACATGCCCCCCTCTCTGTGGGCAGCTCTGTGGAGCTGGCTTCTGTTCCAGACGACTTGCTGAGTGAGCAGTCTTGGCTGGGCATTGAACAGTCCTTTCTGTGTTCCATATGCACGGGATGCTAATGAACGAGGAGGACCCTCCGTAGGTTCTTTCAGGGAGCTCAGCAAAGTTTTAGCATTTTTCTAATGGACCAGGTCTTTCCAGGACCTCTGTTTTCCTTTTCTTCTTTTCCTGTGCCATAGGAGGAATCATTTTGTCTTTCTTCTTAGTTTTCCCTAATCCACTCACTTCCTTAGCCTCACAGAGGTCGAGGCTCCCATCTGTCCCCAACTGATTCCCTTGTCCCTTAAACATGGAGATAGGTAACAAAACACCCACTCCAGAGCTGGATGGAACAGAGAAGCTGTTGAGGGTTCAGTATGGTTTATATTATCATTGCATTGGTGTAATTTACCAAAGGGACAATATGCTCTTTTACCCTTAAAAAAGAAGTCTCACCACACTTGGCATGTATTAGAATGGCAATTATTGGAAAACAAGATCAAAATAAGAAGTATTGGTAAGAATATGGAAAGACTAGAACCCTGTGCCTTGCTGCTGGGAGTATAAAATTGTACAGCTGCTTTAAGAATCAGTATGGTGGCACTTCAAACCAAACATTTTTTTTAAAATGTCAGTACTGATTGATTTAGCATTTCCCTTATAGGTATATACAAAGTTGTGAAATCAGGGTTTTATACAAATATTGGTTGAACCTATGCTCACAGTCCATTATTTATAAAATGAAAAGGGTTAAAAAGCAATCCAAGTGTCCAGTGATGGATGAAGGAGTAAACAAAATGTCATCTATCTATATGATACAAGCTAATCCAGCCTTGAAAGGCAAGGAAATTCTGACACACGCTATAGCATGAATGAACCTTGATATTACTGTAAGAGAAATAAGCCTGCTAGAAAAGACCACATCCTGTAAGCATAATTCCATTTGAACAAAGTCCTAACAGTCAAACTGAAAGAGACAGAAAGTGTGAGAGTGGTCCCCAGGGACTCAGGAAGAGAGAACTGGGGAGCTAGTGTTTAATGGGCACAGAGTTTCATCTTGGGGAAATGGAAGAGTTTTGGAGATAGATGCTGGTCATGGCAGCACAGCAATGAAGGCACTTAATGCCACTGAACTACACCTGAACATGGTTAAGATGGTAAACTTTGTATTATGAGCATTTTATCACCATTCCAAAAAGAAGCCTGAAGGTCTGGAATAAATTACAAGAAATATTTTGATGAATATAAATTAGAATGGATCTGAATGGGAAGCTATTGTGGCCTCTAAATGGAAATTTGTCTCTCCTGCCAGTGTTTTCCATCCTATTAAGGAGACCTCCCAGATGGTCTGTTCATGGCTGAGAGAGAACTCAAGGGATCCTGGTGAGGGTCACGGGGTGTCTGGGCTGGTGGGGACAAAGTGCCCTGCCCAGGAGGTCCGTGCTGGCTGGCGGCCTGGCTCTCACCCATGGAGGCACTGCAGCCCATCATCTGCCATGCCAGGAGGCAGGCACTCATGGAGATCCATCTTCATTCTGGCATCCGCCGCAGACTGCCAGCCAGCCTTGCACTTGGTCAGCGCTGGTCAGGAATCCAACCTGGTTCCTTTTTCAATTTTGGAAGCATTGCTGTGGATTAAAAACCAGTCAAATGATGGGAAGGAGTCAGAGGGAACAGCTGCTATGTCCTCGCCATCCTGCCAAAGCCTAAATAAACCTCCAGGAAGTGTCAGGGCGATGAGGGACTCATTCCCAGCAGGAAAGATGCACGGCCTCAGGAACATCACAGCCTGCTGGGTGGGTTGTGGAGCTCTGGGGCTCTGTGAGCCCGGCTGCCTGGCTCCTATCCATGGAAGGGACCCAGGGAGACCTGACTGATGGGGTCAGGTATCTGATTAGACCTTGAGGATTAGGAGAATGAAGACAGATGACAACCTTGACTATGTCTAATTAAAGGGCGAATCTACTTAGCTCTTTTACAAAGATACATATAAGGACACAGCACATAAAACAGTCATATTTTATCATGGGGTGCTGACACATTTTCATTTCCTTGTTGATTATCTCTGATTTGTAAAGATCTTCGTCTGATTAGCTTTGAGTTCCACTGGACAATGGGGTATGTGAGTCAAACGCTAAGTTTAAGGTTCTCCTGTCCTGACCGACACTTAGGAGGTCAGTTGAAGGGCTGGAAGGATAGAAGAAAGCTATTTATTTGTGGTTATCAAGCTCAGCACATGTCCCAGCACCTGGATTTCTGTGGTGGCAGACATCACGGCCCACCTCAATTTTAGCTAGGATGGAATCAGGGCTGTCTCACACATCTTCCTGCACTTTTGTAAAACCTTCCATTTCCAAAGCTAGATCTCTTTTGATGGACACCATTTGAAAACAGATCTTACACAAGGAGAAAGGAAAGCCTATTCTACTTTTGATGCTAGCATTGCTAAGAGAGTATTTAAATAAGTGCTACAGTTGCATGCTGTGGTGAATTTTACAAGGCTGAAGGAGCCATGAGAGAGAAGGCCATGTGCACCTGGTCCTGGAGAAAGAGAGAATTAGGCTGCATCCTGAAGGTGAGGATGTGAAGGAGAAAGGGGAGCAGATGGCTCTCCTGGCAGGAGTCTGAGGTGACAGTACCCTCAGGGGATGGGTGGATGAGAATGATACCGGATCGGGCTGGAGAACTTGACTGGGACAAGGTTATGACCTGATCTTGTATGTTGGGCTGAGAGAATGACAGCCTTCAAGTTTGGAAAGAAGCCCAAGGCTATGGTTATGCACAGGCTCTAAGTGGGTCCAGGTTTTCGACATTTGAGTGCTGAACAATTTTCCTGAGTTCATTGTGGAGGTTCCTGGGTGATCCCTGGGAATGAATCCAGGTTCAGAGTCTGGTTTTCCAGTTGATCTGGGACCTCTACCACTGGGGCAAGATCAAGCTTCAAATCCTTTACACCAAACTGTATAGGAACTTGAAGACAGCCTCCATATGGTCATATTGATCTCCTGCTGGAGATGCAGTCTGCAAAATGAAGAAGTAACTGTTTAGTAAAGTGGGAGTTACAGGACTTCACTTCCTTAGTTCCTTATTTTTCAAAAATAATGTGATCAAAACCAAAGATATCTAGAGTAATTTTCTGTAGACTTGAAAGCTCCTCTTTTCCAGGGAAGTTTGCTTAATGTCATCACTCAGACCAAATTCTTCAGCTGTTGTGTGCACTTCAGAAGCAAACTGTACCATGACTGGGACAGCATCACTGGGTTCTTCTGATAATAGCTGTTATCTCTGCCACCCTTGACCTTTCAAATTATTCACTTTCCCAAGAATTTTTTTTTCTTTTTTGGGTACAGGAGATCAAACTCAGGACCTTGTACTTGCCAGGCAGGCAATGTGCCACTGAGCTACACACCCGGCCCTAAGAAATATGTTTAGAGTCTTATAGAGTTTGCAGAATTACTGAAAAAAAAAAGCCTGGGTTGGTAATAAAAATGTAACAGATGGATTGCTAGTTACTACAATCACTTTACTGAATATTTTGAGGTCACCTGCTGCAGGCCTATGGTACTTCTCTGAAAAGATATTAGTTATTTAAGATTATAATTTTGGATGTATATAATTATACACAGTCATGTTATGATCTACTCAGACACCTGATTCCAATGCACATTCATATTTCACAGTTTAGTGTTCATATCTCAAGTTGATTTAATTTGTTATTGAGAAATAATGTAAATCTTTAATGCACAGTTTGACGAGTTGTTGACTATGTGTGCACCATGATCAAGACACAGAGGCCATTTCCGCCTTCTAGAAGTTTACCTTTTCCCTTTTTTATTCAACACATAACTCCTCCACAAAGGAGATCCTCTCCTTAGTTCTCCATCATCTGTCAGTTTTTCATGTTCTTGACTTTCATATAAATAGAATCATGCAGTATGCACTCTTTGGTGCTGGCCCCTTTCCTTCCTCGTGGTAACTGAGACTTGGCTCCGTGTCGCATCAGGAACTTGTTCACTGCTAAATCCATGATTTGTTTATTTGTTTTCCTGTTGATGGGTATTTGGATCATTTCCAGATTTAAGCTACAACAAATGGTGCTGTTAGACCCCCCTTCTTTCCTCTCTCTCTCTCCCTTTCTCTTCTCACCTTCCCCCTATGCTCCTTCCCCTTCCCTTTCACTCTCTTGTTTTTGGACACACAGGCTCATTTCCTTTGGATATGCCAAGGGGTGGGATTGCTAGTTCATAGGATAGGTATGTGATTTTAAACAATTTTTTAAAAAGATGGTTGTGGTGGTTGTGCTAATTTGTACTCCCACAAACAGTGTATTAATAGCACCAGTTGCTCCACGTTCATGCCAGCACTTGGCTTTGTCTCACGTTTATTTTAATGCTGCTATGTTAGAAGTAGATGTGTATGTTTCCAGGGTCTCAGGAGAATACAATAACAAGTGCTCAGATTATACTGAGTGCCTCAATTCTGTGGGTCTCTGAGTCAGGATAAAGATCAGAGTTCAGAATGGGGTGAGGCTGTAAGATGGTGTTGGCAGAGGGCTTGTAACTTATCTGTAGATCAAAGCCAAGAGACAAGGGGCTCTCTGAGAACGGTAGAGCAGGAGCTTTCAGCACCACCTTGGAAACCTTTGTCAGATGACCAAATATACACACAAGATGTTTGAAACAATTTTGGTCAACCCAGGGTAATCTTTCAGGGTGCCGGCCAAAGATAGATTGTTCAAATTGGGTAATTTGAGGAGAATTTAATAAAGATACTATTGAAAAATATATGAGGAAGAAGTAAAGAGTAGGAAAACTATTCTCCTTGGGTCTGAGGGTGTGAAGAAGGGAGCAGTTGCTTGATCTACAAGGAGAGAGTTGTGTGATGAGAATCCCCATAAGACACTGCGCCTTCAGTGGAGGCCAGGCAACACAAGAGCGCTGGCAACCTCACTCTCCTCATTCTGCTCCTCTGATCTCCTCCTAATGACCCAAAGGAAGCCTAAGAGCAAGTGTATCCACTTTTGTCAATCAAGCTAAGTCTGCCCCCTCCTGCAGAGCTGAGATGGAGCAGGGTGGAGAGTAGGCAGTGTAGGGAGGCATAGAAACACATGTAGCACACTGAACTGACACAAAGTGTGAGACCAACCCACACCATAAATCTTGTGACTCTGGAAATATACCAAACTATGGGTATTTGTTTTGCCACCCATTCTAAAATTTAATTTCTACCTATTCATGGCAGGGTCCTTTGGGACTGGAACACACAAACTAAAAATGTCCTTGATGTTTCAGACAATGGGCCACTGGCAGGAACTTCTTCCCTACAGCATGAACTCCTTGATAGTGAGCACTGGCTCCTGTTCACTTCTGGGTTCCATGTGCTCAGCACAGTGTCTGGGACATAGTAGGTGTAACAGGCATATTGGCTGAATAAAGAAGGGATAAAGTCCAGAATAAAGTGGACTTGAATGATAAACACATAATCCATAAACATCCAAAGGAATAAAATGTTTCCGGCGATGACAAATCCTAATAAAAGTGCCAAGATCATTCACATAGTTAGAGAGTTCACAGTTATTTAGGTAATTGAGCAATGGATTTATTAGAAATCACTCATAAAACATAGGAAGTGCTATCTTTGAAGATTTATCTTTAAGGCTTTTGGAAAACAGAAATGCAATAGGCACAATTCCTACTCTGATAGTATGTATTGATTATGTGACGGCTATCAAATGGATAGTCTTCAGGGCTCATCACTCTAGAGAACCCCTAATTTGGCTATCTGAGCCATGGCACACACTTTTGGTTATTCTTTTTCTGTGTGGCACACATAGATTCTCCTGTGCCAGGCACCATTGTCACTGCCCAAAGGTAGAGGCACAGTCAGTGCTTATGTTATGACTTGAATTTATGATGGTTTAAATTTCCAATTTAACTACAGCTCTGTGTGGACTGTCACCAACAGACAAACTTTTGCATTCCCATTGCTTTTGCCCCTCAACATTCCTTGACCTTCTGCCTGGTAACATCCCTCAACCACCCTCCAGTGCAACATGGACACCAAAACTCTAGCTGACATGTGTGGGTGAGACCTGTGCACAAAGATAATCCAGGCAACAAATTATACCTCTTTGGCTTCAGTGTTAACTTAGAGATAGGCGCTTGACTTAAATCAGGTTGGCAAACACTAACAGGATGAACTCAGGGTACCCTGGCTGAGGTACTGAGAGAGGAATGGGAATCTCATGAGGTTATGGTCTGGAAGCTGTCAAATATATTGTGGAGAAACTGGAGACTGAACCAGGTAGCAGTGCAGAAGGAGGCATCCTGGTGGCTTCAGTGAAGCTCTGGGCAGCCAAACCAGGAGTCCAAGAGTCCTCTGCACTGTGTGGCTATGGGAGACAACTTTTCCTTGGTTGGAGCTTAAGCCAATTTTGATCTTATATTCTGTCATTTGGAATTACACGAGCTCTGTTATGTGCAGATGTAATGGGGTTTGGACAGTCACAGGTTACTATATTGTCTCCCATTTCTCGTAAGTTAAAAATTGGCAAAGAGTAGATGCTCCTCAGCTGCTACCAGTAGTTGGGCTTTGCACTGGTAGTGGTGGTTTGCTACTACTTCTGACCGTCCATTCACAAAGCTCTGCTGTGACTGTGTAGTGACTAACTTGTCTATGAGCTTGGCTGTGTCACAGACAAGGGTAAAGATGACTGAAGGGAAGCCAGGGCCCAATCACAAGATACTGTGCCCACATGATGTGACCAATTCAAGGCTTTAAATAGCACAACGGAAGCTGAACACAAGAATGGATAAAGCCATTTAGCATGTGAAAGGCAGAGGTCAAAGAACCACAGAGCTAGCCTGTGGTCCATACGAAACCAGAGAGCTGGGCTCAGTTCTTACCGGGCTGCTGGCTCCCAAAGATCTTATGAAACTCTTTGCTGGAAGTTGTGCAATAATAACCATATCTTGGTTGCTTAAAGGATTATGAGAGTGCATGTTCAGGAGGATGAGAGGGCAGGGAAAGAAGTCCCTGCCACCCAACAGAATAGGCAGCAAGAAGACTGTTCCTCTCATGGTTTTGTGTTACTGCCTCTCTAGTCAGTATTTGTTCTTGTTTTGAGTTGTACTTCCTCTTCCATAGCTGCTTATTTAGAGGGGCCATTGTTTTTTTCTTTTGTGTCCTTCTTAGCTACAAAGAGGCCACTGGAGGTGAGAATGCCTTTCTGAAGGCTTAAAAGTTGGTATGCCAGTGGGGCTGTAAGGGCTTCAGCTCCAGCTTTCATTGCTATGCCATTTGTTTTCAGAGGTGTAAACATGGAGTTGGCCTTGCTTGCTAGCTGGGACAGCCCAATCTGTCTTCTGACTTCAATGTAGGGTATTTATCTGCCTTTCAACTCAGTTGGACTTTGGATTATGCATCATTTGCCTATTAATGCTCATTGTGGTGGGGAAATGCAAATGAAGTTATCTTTGATGTAGTAAAGGCATAGTAGCAATTTCTGACTTTCTTTCCTGGAGCCAAAGTCTCCCCAAACCTCAGCACCAGGGAGAGGATCTTAGGAGTGGTGGGGACTGTGTGCAGCCTGGCTGCTGTGCCTGGCACCGCCTCTTCTAGGATGGCACCTTCATTATCAAATCAGACAGCAACTGTCCTTGAAACTCCAAGAGAGAAGATTTTTTTAAAAAACCAGAAAAGAAAGTTAGAAAGTAATTGGTACACACTCATTAATAATAATAATAATAACAATAACATTTTGAACTGGTGTCTTATATGACAGTAGATTTGGGCTCCCTGCCAAACATCATATCTATGGCTACTGCCTTTCAAGTTGTGCATCCGTTTGGAGATGCCACAGTGACAGTGTGTTTAGAAACAGTTAATTGCTGGTATTGTTTATCAAGACAGTCATATAGTCTCACTTAGCCATCTAATTTCACATGGCATCTGCTATTGATGTCACCGATTTAAGTATTTAGAAAAGAGAGTAGAAAATAAATGGAGAAAATAAAAAAATATATATAACTCATTGCTATGGAGGGACAAAAGAGCATCACTTGGATAGTGGACATCTTAGAAGCCACCTTCCCAGTAATCAAATGTTTGCCTTATTTTGCCAAGTATCCTGGGCTGTCACATCTGCCATCACCACCTGTGATCATTTTCTTCCTCTTTTGCACTAAATAATCAATTACAAGGTTCTGGGTTTTTCTCCCCTTACTCATTTATTCCTGGCTCAAGGCCTTGCTTCCAGGAGTGCCTGAGAAAGGACACAAGCTCTTCCTGCTCTGAAGAACAGGACGATGGTGCGGGCATCATTAGCCAGGCTGAGGATGGTAGAGTCATTGACACAATGTATCTGTTTTGGAAATACTTTTATAAATATAACCACTCATACAGGTCACACGACTGTTAAAAGTTTGGGGCTGAGCCAGGTTTTCTCAGGGTTACCTTTGGGAATGTTAAATGGTTACAAACATTTCAGGGAGGAGTTTGACAGGTGCTTGTCTTCAACTCAGAACCCAACAGTTCCTATGTGGTGGGGTTATGCTAAGAAAATCACTCGACACATAATGAGAGCTCAAACTTGGTGAACTGAATGAGAATGTAAAAAAGATAAAGAAAGAAAAACCAGTGCAGTACTACATTAACACACCTGCAGCAAAGAAAACCATCTAAATGCCCAGGAAAAGGGAAATCAGGAAGTTATAGCAGACACTATGGAGTCATTTAAATAGGGTGTTCCACATGTTCAGTCAGACAATGACACTGATAAAATCTTAAGTAAAAAGATGTAAAACTGTGGACACTACAGCTTCAAGACATACATGCATCAGAAACAGAAGGATTCTGAAACTAAAGATGGTTTATATTTGTTCTTTATAGCTGCCTGTATTTTTCAAAGATTTGGCACTGAGTACACATTATAATATTGTAGTTTGTTCTTGTGTGTATGACTAACATAACTTATTTTAAATACACATGGAGACAGGAAAATATTCTTTGAGAATATCTTATCAAGCTGTCCAGTATATAAAAATAGCAAGTCCTCTTATTCTTTTCAGATCTACTCATATTCTAGGGCACTGAACCCGAGTAGTATAAATGATACATACCAGTCTGACATTAATTACAGAGATATGAAGTCAGCCAAGGCTTGTTCCCTTTCAGGGACTACACAGAACTGGCCCAGACTCAGTTCTGTTCCTGGTTGTAGAGGCCCCAGGCTCACTAGGAGGGCTGTGCCAGGTTTTGACCAGGGCTCTGAGCTTCAGCTCTATTGGACTCCTCCAAGTCCTTGTGCTATTTCTTTGCATTTTGTGATATGGTGGGGTCTCTATCGTGCATATAATTGTGCCCTTTCTGACAACTGTCCTTGGAGTCCCAGCTTCCCCTCACAGGACTTAACAACACTGCCTCCTAGGTCCACACTGGGCTTTGACTAACCTGTCACTTGGTGCTAAGATAATATGCAATTCACCCTTACACACTCCTTTAGCAAGACTGAGTTTGAAAACCCTACCACTGACAGGCTAGCCTGGTAGGTGAGGACTCAGGTGGGGACTGACCTTTTCATCTGGGATTGGCTATTGGTACTTGGTCACTATAGAGACCTGGAGCTTAGAGCTTGGGATCCTGAGACCCTGGACTTTGCCCACACTGCCCACCAATGTGATCAATTCATGTCTGTTGGATTTACCTGGAGCTTAGCAGGATGTGCGTGTAGCTCAGAATGGGCACCAAAATGAGAAGCAGTGAATGAATAGATGAGACCTATTCCTGAAAATCCAGAAGAACAGATCCTTCTCTGTCCAAAGAGAGCTTCAGCCGCTAGGTGTTAGTTTTCTGAGGAAGCTGTCGGCTGAAGTTTCACAAATGATCTGACCTTTCCTGATGATTACAACTTCTCCCTGCCTTTTCCCTTTCTATAGTTTTCCATGTTGGAAATGTCCCTCATTCCTCAGTGTCCCTGTCACATAGAATAATTTCACACAACAGCATACTGCTCAGGGCACAAGTGCTTGGCCCTGAGACAGGCCCGTAGAGCCCAGGCACACAGCTGCTGCTGGCTTTAGGAGCCATGCATTGCCCAGCTTCTTACCAAGCATTTGAAAGCTTGCCTTCTACATTTTCCACCCCTTCCCTTGAGGTGGGACTCTATTTTTTTCTCTCTGTCCATTTTCCACCTTGTTCATGGCACATACAGAAGCATGCAAGCCCTGGAACTTGAATCACAGACCCCTTGACATTTCGTTCCAGAATTAGATGTCCCTGAGGTTTCTGCCAGAAAGCAAGAGGAGCCACCAGGATGCTTTTAACAGGTGGCCTAGGATGTGCCCAAAGGCCCATTCATTTGGAAATTGAGATGGATTCAGCAAGTGCTTGTTAAATGACTAGGTAGGGTGAAGTCCTGAGGGTGAAAGGATGAATAAAATCAGAGGAGGTTGATATGTAAATACAAACTTAGTGTGCAACTTTTAAATGTGTGCACAGATGCTCTGAGAAGAGGGAAAGAAGCAAATTGCCTTACTTGCCTGATTCAGAAGTGATGGTCTCTGAGGATGAGAGTGAGCAGGGATGGGACAGACTTTGCTGCAGTAACAAGTAATGCTCATTTCTCCGGAGCTCAAAATGGAATGTTATTTCTCCACCTGAGGACAGCCTGGTGATGGAAAGGGGTCTGGATTCCCAGAAGGGACTAGGATGATGTATCTCCATTTCCTGGAAATGGGTCTGAGAAAGGGAGGGAGAACAGAATCTGGCTCCAAGTATGCTGCTGGAAGCAAGGTGGGCATCATTTCTACCCACGTGTGTTTAGTTAATGTAATAGTTTTTAGAGCTTTTGATGATACAAACAGTACCTTGTGGCACTTGTGCCATAGCTTCTCTATTAGTAGGCTAAATCAATTCATATGGTCAAGGAGGAAGTGCAACCTTTCATGCATTGAGAAAGAAGACAGAAAACTACTGATCCCCACAGGGGTGGGTAGGGAAGCACTCTGCAAACAAAAAGAGCATGATGAGGGGACAGGATAACTGCACCCAGGCCAGTGAGAAGCACCGTATCTGGGTTCGAGGAAGAAGGCTGAGCCTGCTAAGTGTGAAGGATGTGTTTCCCTTGTAAGCTGATGTTCTTACTCCAACACCACTGCCCAAGGATCCATAGGACATAGATTCTGTGTGCAGATACACAAGAAAACAGTTAGACCTCCCATTCAGAGAAGAGAGTGGATAGTAACACAACTTCCTAAATGAAAATGTACCTTCTTTGGCGGGGAGTCAGAGCTGGCCCCGTATCTATTCTATCCCCAATTCTGGTGTACTCAGCAGGCTCTCAGTACCTGGCTCACAGCCCACAGAGCCTCAGGAAGTTCTGTGGGTGCCTAGGATGGAAAGATGACCTTGAAGACTTCCTCCCACTCACAGTAATTGTCTTAGTTATTTTCCTTATCTGACACCTGCAGGTTAAAGGAGAGGTTTATTTTGCCTCAGGTTTTGAAAGTTTCAGTCCTTGCGTGATTGGCACATGGTGGAAGGATCTGGATGGAGGAACTCTATTCAATTCATGGTGACCAGGAAATAGAGTAAAGGGGCAAACCAGGGTAAAAACCCTGGGGTCCTATCCAGCTGACCAGAGTCTTCCCACCAAGCCCCACCTCCTAACATTGCAGTTAGCCATTGCATCCTCTCCCAGCCATCACCTTTTAAAAGCTCTGCGTATGAAAGCATGAGGCTCTTGGAGGGACAGCTAGACACTAGATATACACCATGACATCAATGTCATGTTCATACAGATAATCCTAGTTTCTTAACCTTATCCTTAAACTGAAGAAGGCACAGGTCCCAGTGAACTAGCCTTGAATGACAAGGAGACCAAATTCCCATAGTTTATAACAGCAGACATTAACTTCTTGCTCTACTCATGTAACAAGTGTTCTGTTACCCCAGGTGTGAGGTATAGGTGATGTCTTACCCAAGACTGCTGTAGGACTGGGTTGGGGTTACTGAGCTAATGGGAAGGAGCCAATAGCAGGTTTCTATGTTAGGCCCAACTGCTCATGCTCAGTGTCACATAGTCACATCAAAGTATGAGGGAAGCTGGAAAATGGCTCAAAGTATGGGCAGTACTGCTAGTCTGCGCAAGTGAGGAATAGCTGGACTGAATGGGCTTTCTCTAAGTCATAGATTGTTCTAGAACTTGTGTCACTCTCCCAGAAAAGTGTACTACACCGTTTCTTCCTAAGGGATGGGTCGAGAAACCAAGGGTGGGTGTTGCCTACATCAGATGAACATAGTTTCCTGCTCCACAACGAGGCTGCATGTTTGCTTATGACTGTATGACTATCATGTACCACATGGAGAGGCGGTGACTTCCTGCACATTGAAATCCAATCACATTTCTACTATTGGAAACAACTCACCATCATCAGAACCAGTCAGACAGCATGTTCTCTCTGTGCTCATTCCTGCCAATTGCAAGGTACAAGGCTGGTGAGATGCTTTTAGAATCCACAGGGACCCAAGATCACATCCCCAGTGATGGGGCCTCCTGCCTGAGTCTGTCTGGCCCTTTGAGAGACCCACTGGAATATAAAGCTATCCTATGATGTACAAATCCCTTGCTGCACTATCTCAGACTCTGCACTTAGCTTCTTAACTTGTGATTCAGGGAACAGGTGTTTTTACAGAGCAGCAGGAATCACTCTGTTCATTGAATCTACTTGGGCTTATTTAAAATCTTTGGTTCACGTGTAGGAAAGCTTGCCTGGACTTGAGTTTTGCACTTGTGGTGTGCTATTGGAGTTGTGCCATACAGCCACCTGTGTTACACAGACTGTCTAGCTGGTGACAGCAGAGATGGTAAACGTGGCAGCGCTACCTCATTTTATGTATGTTCTTACTTGTCCTACAACTCTGGAATTTCACTGAATATAATCATGTGATGGTAAAATGTGTTTAAACTGCTAATAGACTGAGTCATTGACTTTAACGATGTTCTCAATACTACATTAGCACATTTAATTATTGTACAGCTCTTCTTGAAGATCACGTTTTCCTAGAATGTGTCAGAGTTGCATTAAGTACACTTTGGCAGATAAGAGTGAATGAAACAACTCTTCCATCATCCAAGGGAAGCTGAGGACGCTCTTTGCCATAAGAAAGAGAGGCAGATGGCTTTACAGGCGTACTCGGGGCATGTGGCCATGCTGACATTCTGTGATGCTTCTTGGAGAGGATGCAGATGCGCGAGGGACAGGTGGCACCAAGCTTGAGCTCCCTGGCTGCTTGTGCTCAAAGAGAGCACAGCAGAGAGGAAGGGCTCTCAGTGGCAGCCAGATTTCTCTGGGAAGCAGCTGCTGCCATTTTTGGATTGACTCAGAGATCTCAAACCACCTTTCAGATGGTGGCAGAGCCCTGGGCTGATCTACAAGGTCGTTGTGTCATTGAGGAGATGGTGGGGATGGGGAGAGGTATTCGATCTGAAGGTTTAAGGTCTCCCATTGTGATAGTGTGTGGGAGACCTACAGGGAGTGTATAACACTGGGAAGCTGCCACCTATAGGCTTGAGGTAGCAGGGCAGGGTGGTCCCCAATCCTGGAAAGGCTCTCTGGCCAGAGCTGGTTTAGGAGGTAGTCACTGCCTGAAGACCTGAGCTGGGGGCTCAAACACCCAACACAACTCTTTCTTTCCTCCTGGGCCTCTTGCAAGTGGCTCTGATCAACTAAACTCCTAGAAGCTAAAGGGAAGAGGAGCCAGATGACACACCCAGGTTGGTCTGTTTCTGGGGCATGGAGTAGGCAGCAGGGCAGGTGTGAGGGCAAAGAGCAGGCAGCACAATCCCCAACCATCAGTGTCTCCAGACCAGAGGTCTACACATCCACAGCAAGAGGGAAACCAAATCTCTGTCAGAGGACAATGAGAGCAGGACCTAATTTCAGAAGGTCTGAGTTCCAGATCCAGGACAGACACTGATCAGCTCTGACCTGAACAAACTGATGGGCACCAATCTATTTTCAAAATAAGAAGAACGATGATCGTCTTGGGAGCATTTGGTGCTCAAAGAGGGTCAGAGCCAGGAGCAGAGAGAATGCTCCAGGATGCAGTGGAGTGGGTGGGTATGGAACAGTTAAGCGCTGTTGAATGAGGAGGCAAAGAGAGAGGAAGGGAGCTGGCCACTGTGCTGATCAGCTGCAGAGTTTAGACTATGCCAGGCACTGGGAGTGCAGACATCGAATATTGAGGGCTGGGGCTTGGCTTCTGTGAGCAGCGACATCCCAGGAATGGACTCCCTGGGCAAAACTCAAAGAAAGACCAGTGCAGTGGTCTGCTGCTTCAGCTGCCAAGGAGGGAAGGTAGGTTTGACAACAGTGGATCTTGTATTCTTTATTTAGTGCTGAGAAATGACATTACTGCAAACTGCTCAGCTTAAAGTGCTATATAATTATTTTCTTAATATCCTCCAGTCAAAAGGGCATGGCTTTGCTTCATACTCTGCAACATTTAATCAGAATATTGGTTTGGCATCATGTCCTCATCCGAAGATGCAGCCAGGAAAGATCTGATCCAGGATCCAGAATTTGTTGGTAACAGTTATGACTTTGCATCTGAAGGACTGGGTGCCTCAGTGTCCAGCTGCCTGGAAATCACCCTCAGCTTCTTTCCACATTGCCTTCCTCATAGAATAGTCCGACATCATTGCTTGCTCCCTCAAAGCCATGTGAGGTGGAGAGGGGGTGCATCTCCTAGAGAGACAGATGTGCAATCCTGTACAAGGTCAACACACATTCTGTCACCCTGTCACCTTCTATCAGTTAGAAGCAAGTCATAGGTCTCACCCACATTTCCAGATGGGGTGCCAGAGAACATCAGGATGTTTGCTACATAAGGCAGGGGTCAACTTATGCCGTATTAAAAAAAATTACATACCTAATATACATGTGTATGTCTTTGCTTACAGATGTTCTTTCTTTTTCTTAAAAGAAGGCAAATAAGGATTTTGGTTGCATAAGGGGCTTGTCAATTTGAGGTATATTATTTCTTTAAGCTGTGGCATCAGAATCCAATTATGTTTTTATAAGAAAAAGAGCCATGGAGAAGTCTCAAAAGCACATTTGAGAAACCCCTGGGGATTCCACCGGCTTCAGTAAGAGAAGTAGTCACTTCAGAAAGGGAAATTTTATTTCATGGAAATGGCTTTTGATGGGAAATCATCACAGCAAAAGAGAAGTTTTTATATTGAAAAATAATTTTTTTAGATTTTTGAGCCAAATGACAACAGAAAAAAAGAAGAAAGAAAGCGAGGGATAAGTTTAAATAACTTAAATATTCCCAGAATATATCTGTGAACCTCTGGCTTTAGATATTACTGTGAAATATATGATCTCAAATCATAAATATTATCATGTATATTTCTAATAATGTCATGTTTATAGATAATAGCATTTATGTTTTTAAATATGTAAATAGAATCATGAGCAAGTTGATTTTTGGTTTATAATATTTTCCAGGTTGAACACAATAGTTGTGACTCCAAAAGACCATGGGAAAAAATTTGGACAATAACTAGATATTTGTTAGTTGTTTTTAAATTGAATTTAGGGTAGCTGTTTACATGCTTTTATGTAAGTAGACATCACTGTGCTTAGTTAACCCTCCAATTTTTAACCTCATCTGGACTGTTTTTTTTTTTTTTTTTTTGAGACAGGGTCTCACTTTGTAGTTCAGGCTGACCCTGAGCTCAGCCTCAAATTCACATCACAGCAATCCTCCTGCCTCTGCCTCCATAATGCTGGGATTATAGGCGTGAGCCACCACACCTGGCACTGTGGTATGTGCTACTGATTGCTGCTGAGTGTGAGTCTCCACACCCAGTACTGTATGTGGTTCCTGGGGATTGAATCCTGGTCCTTGTGCTTGCAAGACAGATGCCAGAACCACTGAGCTAAATCCCTGGCCTCATCTGAACTTTTTAATCAAACATATATATTATTTTCTCAGCTATTTATTCCATGCATCTGCAAATTCACATTAATTATGATAAATAAAAGATAAGAGAAGCAGCAGGTATGCCTTCTTATGTTTCACAAATTATTCAAATCCTTAACTTTTACCATCTTGTTTGGTTCCCACTGGCCAAGGTTTTGTGCACTGTGCAGGAAACCCTCTTGGGTATAGTCTCTGAATGCTCTAAGAACACACATCCATTAATTCCAGGACGTCTTTAGAGCTTCCACTCTATAACCAGTGGTTATCTAGACAAATGTTCAGGCTACTTTGATGTCTAGGGAAAGGGACACATTCATAATGAAAGTCCACTTGCCCAGAAAAAAGCTGGCATCTTTCATTGTCCAGGCATGGGCAGAAGGGGAAATCAAGGGCCATTCTCTTGCCTGGAGTCTCACTAGAATTCCTTGGGTATCTCTTAGGACACTGTTGTCCCTTGTATTATCCCAGGAACTTGTGATGGTATAACCCTATATTTTACAGCTTTAGGCCTTTTATCCTTTTACAAACTTTGATTTGAGTTGAAAGAAAAAGCCTACACCAAAGTGAGGAAGGTGTCAAACTCCAAAGTGTCATAATGTTTTGTTTGCCCTTAGGTTCTGCATGATACCTCTCCTGCAGGGATATCAGAGAAAAAGCATTAAGCAGGTGAGTTGGCAAACCCTGCTTTGCTCTGGAAGAATCGACATAACTATGGCTGAGACTATAAGTAGGAATTAGATGACCTAAGAAATCTATCAGGTGACACTAGATCGACAGAGTCCTGGACTTACAGTGCCACCTCTGTGCTACAAAATTCAGTGGTGCATTTGGCAGAGAATACAATGGGAGTGGAATCTTCTGGCTGTGAGCAGATGGAATCCTTGAAGGTACTGAAGAGAGAAGGGCAGAACAAGACCACACTGCTTGGCCTTGGACATGGGTAAAAGGGAAAGTGGAGAAGCAGGTGTGAAGAAAAGGCAGGAGAAGCGATGGGCTTCCTTGAAGTTGAGGGTCAGTACAGATCTGTCTGAAGGTGCCTGGGATACACTGGGATATACTTGCAGTATACTACACATATGTCATGTTTCCTGGCAAAACAGAGGTTCTTGTTTCTCTAGCTTCTAGAAGCACTGGCTTGGAAGTTTATATCGAGTATCTCCTTAGATGTTGAAGCAGGAAGATGTTTTAACCAAGATGAAAGCCCTCCCAATGGTCAGCTGATGTCCAGTGCTGGTCACTGCCAATTCACAATGCCCTGGGCCCACCCATCATTGAACTCAGGTTATTTCTGTTCAAACCTAAAATGTCCCATGGGACCTTACAGGCCTCTATTGCTGCTATATTTCAAGTGTCCTTCTTGCTATTCCTAGAGTGGCTTCTCAGAGCAACTTCTACCCCTTCCATCAGCCTCTTCTCTGCAGAGTTCATAGTCTTAGTTCTGTATCTTGAGGAACAGAATGAAAAGCATTCGGTTCCCCAAACACTCGTGCTCTCTCCATCCTTAAAACTTTGCAGTGAATCTTTGTATCTTCATATTCTTCCTGCTCTGCTCTCTCTCCATCTCCTCCCGCCCATTCCATAAGGGGAAAGGGGGAAAATGAAAATCAAGATGTGTCATGTACATGTACAAATTCTCAATGTTGAATGTGATCATAATGTGTTTATAAAATGTACCAATAAACTCAATAGAGAAAAAATTAGGCACAGAGACTTTGGATTTGTGGTTTCCCGAGGATCTTTAAAATTCTTGGAGTTCAGAAAGAGAAAGGAGAAGGAAAATTCTGCTTTCTTGGAAACAGCAGGAGTCTTTTCTCTGAGTGAGTCCATATGAATAACAATGCAAATCCTTGGGATATGGTAATACCTGGCTGTAGCTGCAATACTCTGAGAGGCTGAGGCAGGAACATCAAATTAAAGACCACTTGAAAAAACCTAGGGTCTCAGTGAGAACCTCTCTCAAAAAAGGGAAGGACTTGGGATGTAGCTCAGTATAAAAACCCTGGATTGAATACCTAGTACTGTGAAACAAATAAAAACAAACCCACTGAAGTCCAGACTCTCAGAGCAGAAAGGCAACTTCATCTAGACCTCTGAGTTGAAGTCCTCCACATTATTTGCGCTTTGCCTTTCTCCCCTCTGTCCCATCTTTCTTTTTCTCTTCCATCTTGCCTTGGATTGTTGGTGCAGTTTTTTTTTAATAATTTTATTCTTTTTTGTACTTCAAGTTTCAGAGTTAAGTTATAGTTTTTAGGGATTACCTGTGTTGCAGTTTTGATTTAAAACATGCTCTCAAATTCTCAGAAAGGGATATTGTAAAAGTTGGACTTATCCACTGAAGAATTCATAGCTGAATGTGAAGGTAAGAGGTAGAGTCTTGTCCAAAGAGGAGATCAAGGGTCATGACCTGGATGCATGCTTTTGTGTTTCTACTTTCTTCTCTGCTTCCTGACTGTTGTGGACTGAACAGGTCTCCCTTGCCACATCTTCCACCATGCTGTTTCTGCCTGGAAGCCCAATAACCATGGACTGAACCTTCAGGAACTATGAGACAAAATAAACTTCCTTTGTGTTGTGGGTGTCAGCTATTTTGTACCTCCAGTGAGAGAGTGGTCAATATAACCTGGAAATTAAAATGTGCAAATTTAACATTCAAAATATTAAAAAAATATTTTAAAATTTTCTACTCCTCAATAATGCAGAGAATTTAGGGTACTGTAATTCTTAAAAAGTACATTTTTAAACTATTGCCTTCTTTGTGCTTCCTTCCTAACATTGTTTACCAACCCCATTTTGACATTATTGTTAATGTCATTCTTATTTTCCCAGGAATTTGTTCCCATGCTGAAAGCCCTTCAGAAAAAGGCACTATCTTTTTCTCTTGTTCCTTTTGAATTATTGTCATTGTCATCCATTCTCTGCAGGTTCACTTGGGGTTTTGAGGCACTTCTTTTAATTTTTTCCTATTTTGAGGAAAGTCAGTAGAAACCATTGGATTTGATTTAGGGTAATTCTCATTCATGATGTCTTTAAATCTCTTCACTCCACATTTTCCCTTTCTTTCCGACACTGTCAGTGATATATAGTAGTTTCATTGCTCTGTTCTACTGCTTCCAACCATCTCTTTTTTGTCCACCATTTTTCTGGGAGCTGAATTATATTTCTTTATTTTCCTTGTTCATTGTTGTTCTGTTTATTCACTTTTTTTTCTTTTGCATCTATCCTGCTGCCCAGTAGGTCCATTGACAGAATTATCATTTTAGTTATTGCCCTTTTCATTTCCAGATGCTCTTTTGGAACCTTTTGAAAACGTCTATGTCACTCCTTATGTTTTCTATTCCCTGTATAATATCAATCTTGTCATTTAATCTTTTAACCATTATATGCACAAGGAAGTTATCATGGCCTGATCATTTTTACATTGATGATTATGACTTATGTTTTGTCCCTGTGATCTGTGAGCATTTACCCTGAAAACCTGCACTGCTGTGCCTCCTTGGAGGGACTCTAGTCACTTTCCAAGGAGCATCTAGTGTGAAGCTCTATCCATGTTCTCACTTGGAGCCTCCTGGACCACTTGAGCCTCACAAGACTTAGAGATCCCGACTGCCCTGGGCAGGAATAAAATTTTCTTCTTTTCTTTTTCTTCTCCTTTGCTCACTTCCAAGAAAGGAGGGGGGGGGTGTTGGTGTTCACAGCATCATCTTATAAAGCTGCCTAAGCCCAGCAGTGTGGACTCTGAAAAAGTCCTTAGAGTGATTTGAGATTTTTAATTCTAGCATATGGCCTGCAGGATCCCAGCTATCATTTAAATTTTTCTCTGCATTTTCTTTTAGTAAACATTTTTATTGTTTTTGTTTGCAGGTTGTTCTTAAGCTGTCATCGTGGAACAGCCTTACCTGTTGATCTGCTGACCTGTTACATTTGAATACTAAGAGTGGCTACTTTTAATTTAAAATACTTTCTTAGTCAGGAGAGTGGCACATATCTCTGATGCTGACACGCTGGAAGACTGAGTCAGAAGGATCCGAAGTTTGAGCCCAGCCTAGGCAGCTTATGACTTAAGAGGACTCTTGTCTTGAAATAAAAACATTCAAAAAGTACTGGGGATACAGTGGAGTGAGAAGGACCTGGATTCAATCCTTAGAATCAGAAAAACAAAAACCCCACATAATTAAAGCATATTCTCTATTATCATGAAGCATAAAGCATTGGTTTTTGACATTCTCTTGTATGGCAGGAAAATGTTAATTAATTTCAGAAGCTTTTCAGCCCTGGAATTCTAAACACTTGAAAAATTAGACATTTAATGTTGCAGAGGAGAAACTGAAGGTCAGTCTGACTTTTTTTTTTTTTTTTATAAACAATACCTTTAATTTTTGCTTCTGTTTTTCTTTCCTGTACGGTTGCATGCTATCTTTTAATTAACTCTTAAAAATCAAGACTTTCATCAGTGTTTGTGTATGGGGTTTTTTGGTTTTTCGTCCCTTTGGCACACATCCAATTTTTCTGGTGATAAACCATTTCAGACTTTAGTGGTAATGCTCTTATTTTACTTTTTTCCATTTTAAGGAAGATTTATTCTGCAACTGTTGCTTCTATTTCATTTTCTCATATCTTTTTCATAAAAAGCAATCATCTCCGTATCTGAACTCCATTCTCTGCCTATCATATTCTCTATGCTTCTTTGTTCTTTTTGTGTGCACTCTCATCCGTGGAAGGTCATAAAATCCTTGTTTTCCTAGTTGTCAATTCAGCTGTTTAGAACACCAGGTCAATTTTGTTTCTTCAATTTGTTCATTATTGATTCTTGTATTTATCCATTGCTTTTTATGTTGTTGTTCCCCCATCTTTTTTTCCTGTTTCTATGTTCTCCTGTTTTTAAAAGATTTTTTTTTCGAATTCTCAAAGTATAAAAGTTTGCTTTTGTAAGTTTTCAAACATATTTTTCAAGTGTGCTCTTCCACATCTTGTGTTCTCTCTGTTTATTCATTTCACAACCTGTGGGTTTTTAAATCTTTACTTACTGAGTGCAAAGAAGTCTCTTCAGATCTGGTGAATGGCTAAAGAGAGAATGGGTGGGGCTTCTGAAATGCTTCTCTCATAGAATGGGCCATGCTATAAATAAGACTACCAGTGTTCTGGGAATTCTGCAGCCCTACCTCAGGGGTGGAGAGTCCACCACTCCACCACCAGCCACTCCAGCAAGCTAGACTCCTTCCTCAAAGATTTTACTCCATTCATCCCTTTAATCAATTCCTTCTCTCTTGTTGAACCAGTGGCTTTTCTGGAAGGTGAGTTTGGAAATCTTGGTGTTAAGCTTGGAAATAAGACACTGATGGCTCTACCTGCCTGGAGGTAAGGCCACAATTCAGGCAACACATGAAAAATAACCAATTACACAATTCTGTTTGATAGTTTGATAGGGACAAGGGAGCTTTCAGCCATTAATACCTGCTATCTGTTGTTTCTCTGCTGTAGATTCTGCTTCTGTAACAAGGTTAGATTCTTCATGAAATCAGAATTCCTGCTGTGACTCCTTTATGCTATTTATGTCCCCTGGAGCTTCAGGTAGGAGTTCTGTCCAACACTGAATATTGGCTGAATAAGCCATATGTGTGTCCTGTGGAATTTTCAAAATTTTCAATCCCATTGGAGAGATGTCTTCCAGTGAAATGCTCTCCATATATGCTCTGGGTTGCATATGGCTGCAGCTTGCATTTGGCCAAAGGTGCAAGAGAAGCTAGTGATGGACCTCTAGTATGGGATGGTGTTGGTTCTCTACCTTTTCCTCAGGAGAAGCTTGTCTCTTCTATCTGGGACTCACTTTGCTTCTTCCCAAAAGGAGACAGTTGATCTAGGTATTAAAATTAGAAAGAGTCTTAAATATTCCATAGCTTATTTGAGGAAGAGCCATCTATCCAAATTCAGGTCTCAGTTAGAAGAGTAAGAATGGAACGAACCAATCAGAGAAGAGAGAAGTGAAAAAGACAGCTGCAATCAGAGAGAAACCTGGAAGGAGGAAAAGTGTTCATTGTAGGGAATGTCACACTAAAGCATCCCCAGTGCTGACGGCAGGCAGCCTTCCACTCACATGCCGGCTGGCTCTTTGCAGAACCTTATCAGGAAAAGACCTCTTAGCTACAAACTGGCAGACAGATTTCTTCATGCAGTGGACTCTTGTTTCTGGCATGATTTCCAGATACATATCAGTAATGTGCCAACATTAGTGGTGCTTCCTTCCTCCCTTGCTCCATCCTTTGGCAGTGTTTTGTGTTGGGACAAAGAGGATCCATTTTTCATTTAGATGCTTCCCATTCCTTGGTTCTATGAGGGATCGTCTCATCCCTTGTGGATGCTGACATGTGTCTATAGAAATTATAAATCTCAAGCCCACATTCCTTTTGACTAATGATCAGCATTTTTGACATGCAATTGTTCATCATGCTCTAATAGGAAGTGTTTTGTTTTGGGTTTTTTCCTGAAAAATGTGTCCTAGATTTCATTCGCTGACCCACCCCTTTTCCAGGCATCATGTGATTATGGGTCCTACCAGGTAAATTTTCTTCACATTGATTATGCAGATATATGAGGCTGGCCAGAGTTGTTGTAAATGTTGGTTGGAGCAGCATAGTTTTAATGGCCCCTAGGGTTATACTGTCCTGTGCAGACAGTCTCTGCTGGCAGCAATAATTCCTATGGACACCTAGGAGAAGCTGGCTTACTCCGGTTAGTTAGTTATGCTGTAGGCACTGGGGGTGGCACTTGTTCCCTGGGTCAGTTACTTTCTCAGAGAATATGCCATGGTCCCTGTGCTTTGGTCCCCAAATAGCTCTGGACTAGTCAGAATGAACAGGATCTCATCTGAACTCTAATTGTCTCCTTCACTTCTTTTATTTAAGGGTGGAAGTTACTGTACCTTTCTAGGTCTCAGCGTTTTCATTTACCAAAATGAGGCAGTTTCTAAAAGTGTCTGTGATTTACCTTCCTTTTTCTTCATGAAAGAGGAGGCTGGGAAAAGCTTCTGGCATCCTCTAGATGTAGGTAAGGCGGAACTGTTAATAAAGGCCACTAAGCCCTGAGTCAAAGCCTTCCATTTTGGGGGTGTCGCTCAGCTCTGGTAATTCTGTCCTATATCTAACAACTGTAAAGGAAGAAAATCTGAGCAGCACAGAAAGCACAAGAGACACAGAAATTAAAAATATGGAAAATAGAAAAGGCTGTTGAGAGGAAAATCAATTAAAGTCCAACCAGAGTTGTACACGACTCACCTGTTCCCCAGATAATGGACTTTCTCGGTATTAGAAAAATTTGTATGCAACCAACTCACATCAGAAGCTTTAAAAAGCCATTAATTTTGGCATTATTTTTCTGTTTCAAAACCAAAGTGAGGATTATAAACAGTTTAAAGAGCTTTAAAATGCTAGCACCATTCATCAGAGACCCCTGTGAATACCCAAAAGAATATGAAAATGGACAAGGTTCTGTTTCATTCCTGAAAGCTCCCTGAACCTTCTACTTTTTCATGCCTTGATGTTTGGTGCCTATGAAAGGCAGTTATCTCCTGGGGCTTCTATAAGGGATTTCATCGGAAGTTAAGCAGATTGGGTGAAGGAACAAGCACCGACTTGAGTTCTTTCTGTGTTTCTGATGGTAGGAAACTGACTTCTAGATTATCTCACAAACATGTAGAAAACATAAAAAGAAGAAAATTATGCAGAAGCACATAAATTATGTAGATGATGGAAACCCTATGCAAAACATGATATGTGCACATAATAGCATATTTCCCCAGAGCCTAATTGCATCCTTTGGGTACCTTTTGAAGCATCTGAATATTCAGAAGAAAGCAAATTTATTATAATTTGAAAAACACCACAATAAATAAGACTGAAAGAATAATGCATATTGTACTGGAGACCGGAAACTCACAATCTGGCCATTTTCCCCAGTTTGACCAAAGCCCAGAGCTACCAGATGCAATCAAACTGTAGCAGTACAATACATGGTCGTGCTTTATGTTCTTCAATAATTTCTTCTCTGAGATATACAAGTTGCACAAAACTCATTCACTCATTCAACAGATATTCATCGGCTGTCATGACAGCTTTCATTCACTTTTTGCCATCCCAAAGGAATCTTCTGAGACTCATAACATAGCAGACACCAAGCTTTCCCCTCGTGGAATTTGTGACACAAGAGGCAGAGTGTGGAAATCAACTAAGACCTCTGCGAGAGAACAGAGACTGCTTATGTGGAGCTTGCATAACAAAGACACCAGCCACCATCACTCGGGTGTCACTGAGACTCAGCATCAAGCAAAATAATGGGACATCAGAGAGTAGAAAAAGAGAAACTTCACGTGTCCTGGGCAAACAAGAGGTAAGCTAACTGGAAACAAAATGCCCTACATTATTCATTTGGAAGACATCTTTGGCTTTCTCTAGTTGGTCTTGTGTTGGAAATACTGAGAATGGAAGGAGCTGAAAGTTATTCTCCAAGTCCTGAGCACTCTTCAGTTGCTGCAGAGACTGTGAGTCAGAGTTCTAATTTTTAAAGATTCTATGGACATTGTTTGTTTGTATATTCAGTTTCTCAAGACAAATCACTGAATAAAGAATAGAAGGAAATTCATAGGCTTTGAGGGCACTGGCAAGGGGCCTCCTGTGCAGAAGATGCAGTCAGTAGGACGTTCCAAAAGCTTAACAATGAACAAATGCCTTCAATTAGTTAGCTCTGGCTGCTGTGAAAAAGTGCCATAAGCCAGATGTCTTAAATTTTAAAAGTTCATTGTGTTGCAGTTCTAACCTTCAGAAGTTCAAGATCAAGGTATTGTTTGGCTCAATTCTTTCGAAGAGCTGAGGCACACTGTCCCAGGCCTGTTTCCTGCTTCTAGAGACCTCCAGTGTTCCTCAGGGCTATGTGTCATACACCCCGTGTCTCCGCATCATCATCCCTCTATGCACACCTGCCTTTTTGTTTAAATTGCCCCCTTTCTTCTGGATTCCTGGCATATTAAACTAGGGACCATTCTTCTGGCCTCATCTTAACTTGGTCATCTGCAAAGATGCAAATAAGGCCATAGCTACAGGTAGGCATGCTTAGGGCTTCAATTCAGTCCATAACATACCCAAACTGAGAACTTTCTAGGTGGAATCTCTAGTTCAAGGCTTCAAACTGCAGCAGAGGGAAGAAAAGCAGTCAGAACCTGATGGATCTCCAACTGTACTCTATACAGGCACCGGAGAGCTAGTAGGTACCAGAGTTTCCAGCCTTCTGGGTCTATTCCACTAGCATGACTTGACTTGTCTACAAATAAGCTCAGAAGTCTTGAAGGAAACACAGAAAGGAACTTAAGAAAGCTATAGAATTGATTTAAGTGGGGATGAGCTTGGCATATTTAAAGAGTCAGAATGAATTTCTGTGCATAATGCTATAAAATACATTTTGTGTTTACATAATCTATTTCTGTTGCAAATCAGAATACTTTATTAGAGCTTTGAAACTTTTCTCCAACAACAGTTAGCTGGGGGGTAATCTCTTCCTTCATGCAGATTTGCTTTGAACAGTGGCAAAAATGGTCACTCCCAGGAATCACTGAGAAGAGCTGAAGCAGCAGATCACAAATGGGTAGGCTGACAGCTGCCTTGAAGACACTGATAGGGAGCAAGAGGCTCTGATGTCTTCAGAGTCACTTCCTGTTCCAGGAGACTGATCTCCATGCCTGAATAAGATGTATCCTAGATTTGAAATCACCCCAGGAATCTAGTTAGATTTTAGAGATTTTAAGAGAAGTAAAAGCCTGATAGAGGAACCAGTTTCTATCAGACCTTCCTATCCATTGCTGTCTACCCTATCACACCACTCTCCAGAGAAAAAGAAGCATGGATCCCCAGGTGAGGGCACAGGAAAAGATCCAGGATCAGTAAAGCTATCTTGAGCCACCTTTTCCAACTAGTGCATTGCACAGACACAGGCACAGTATTTGCTTGTCTGTGCACACACCTGTATCCACACAGCCGTCTTTCAGAATTTATACCTGATCAGAAGCTTAAGTGAAGGAGCAAAGAATTTCTAGGCAAGTTAGAGTTAGTTCACTGTAGATCATCTTTGTCACCAGTGCTTTGTGGGCAGAGGCGGCTGTGTCTTTTCCCTCTTGGTGGAGCTGGCAGTGCCAGGATGAGTAGAGGGATATTGCTGATATTGCTTATAGTGGCTTTGCCCAGCCAAAGACACCTGCAGATAATGGAATTGATTTTGGCTATGATGATAGGATTATTATTTAAAGAATAGGATATTTTATTCTAAGCCATCAGGTAAAGTGTTAAAGGTCACCTCACAGCGGTGCAAATGTATGCAGGCTGAATCTAGGGTTAACTTCTGACAGCTAATGCTCATGGCTGTGGTCACTGGTGCCCAGCCTTTGCCCTGTGGAGCAGCGGCCATGTGCGTGATCCTACGGGCCATGCCACTGCTCCTCCATGCTACCGCATGGCTCAGCTCAGGATTAGTGATGACAAACTTTAAAAAAAAAAAGCAAAGAAAGACACATACCATTTCTTCACTTCCTCTGAGGAGCTCAGATGTCCCCAAAGTAAAAAGCGTGAGTACTTCTTCCTGCCCAGTTGTGATGAAAATAGGGATTAGTGAGATGTTAGAAGGTCTATGAAGTTATGAATGAATAATTCTAATTTCTTTTTTAGTTCTGAGAAATCAGTTTGTTTTACATACAAATGCAATATATTCTTGATCTCTATGTATGTGATTAGAATTTTTCCCTCTAGTTGGTATTTGTTTCATTATGGAATGAAATTTTGAGCTTACACTTTTGGATCTGTTTCACCTCATGCATTTCAATGTCTCTGTTCCCTAAATCTGTTCTTCTATAGGATGCTTCATCCCCCCAAAGGGGGGGCTTTTTTTTTTTTTGCATAACCCTAGAATGTGGAGAAGCAGGCTTTCTTTAAGATTCCAGCTCTCATTGAAGCAGACACTTTACCATCTCATGAATGTATTTGGAGGAATGTGCCAATTTTTAAGATAAATGATGATTGCTTAGCACAGCTAAGAAAAATGGGATTGCCACTCCAGCCTTTGCAGCACTGTGTAGATGAAGCTCACAGAGAGGTAACACATCAGTGGTGAAAACATCCATCCAAGAAGGGTGCTCAAGGTCACAATTCCAAAATGAATACAGGTTGCAGAAGCGACACTTCCTTGAAAAGAAATCTGACTGCTCTGGGATTGGAGGAGAACATGAGGAAGGGAGAAAAGGAAAGAGCAGAGAGATGGAGCTGGTGGTCATGTGAATCCTGCATGGCAGCCAGCAGAGCAGCAGTAGGGCCTGGGTGGTGGGGGCAGGGGGCAGGCAGAGGACTGGGGGCTCAGGACCCCAGCAGGGCTGCAACCCCGCAGCGAACTCCAGCTCTGATGCATGTGTCCGCATTTCACAGTCAGGACAACTGGGAGCCGAGTGATATTAAACTCAGCGTTCATGTGCTTTATGTTTTGAGAAGGAAAGAAGAGAATGTCCAGGAGCTGGGGGAGCACCATCTTGTTTCAGGGTCCTAGGGCCTGTAAAGATGCTGTGTGTTCTGTGAGTGGTATGCACTGCATGGGGTGGGGATGAAGGGGGTGCCAGAGTGATGCAGAGAGACTGACATCTTGGGATATGCTTGCAGGAGTCATCAGAGAGACCATTAGGTGAATGAAAGCATTGTAATCTGTTTCACCATTGTTTGGATGGAGATTATCCAATTTGTGGTTTCCTCAAATCCATTTCTTCTCTCATCACACTCTTTGGCCACTGGTCTGTTCATTAGCACCTCTGCTAGAGGAACAGAGAATTGGGAGAAGGTAGCTGATTTATATTTCAGCAGTCTAGTTAGCTCAGGGGGCAGAAGTACCGTGTTAATGAAACCAAGGTCAAAGGTAGGAGCCCCAGGTGGGCCAGTTAGTTATGCCGCCTTGGCCAGCCTTGGACTAGAGTGCCAGCCTGGTTGACTGGTCTGTATCGTATTTTTGCTGGTTAGAAATAGGGGGGTGAGTCGTTGCCATAAATCTATTTGTGCTACCAGAAAACAATTCTCTGTTGCTTGTAGCCAGGGGTTTGTGGTACACTCTCCTGGGCCCCAGGGCCTTATCAGCGGAAGCTTCTCTACAGACGGTTGGGGTCAGTTGGTCTGATTTGTGGAATTCCTTGCATTCATAGGCACCACAGCTGATGTGTACTCTGCGGGCCAAGAGACTTTCCTAAAGAGCTTCAATATTTAATAAGCAGTGTGCAGCATGTGTCAGCCAGGACAGGCTGATTGGTCTCTTCCTTTCTCTCATTTACTTATCTCTAAATGACCCTGCCCTTTGTGTTGGGATGGGGTGACTTCACTGAGGAGGATGGAGTTCACATTTTTATATGTATGGATTTTTCTTATTGAAGAAGGGTGTATCTATTAAGCTTTCACTATGCCACAAGCATTCTCCTTATAGGTGGGTGAATTGCTAAATTCTAAACAAGTAGCTATCTTGGCAACCATTTGAGCATTTAAATGGGTTGGCTCTTATCAGTCACACAAAAGCTGATATACACAAGATTTTAAGGGACACATGGAAGATCATTTTTGAGTTTGGGTGATCCAGAAGTATTTGGTCATCTTAGGCCAAATTTAGGCAAGTTGTACAAAGCCCAGGTGCCAAGTGCCTGACAGCCAGGTGGTGTTTGCACACTCAAAAGTCTGGCAGGAGAGTAGCACCAGGCAATACAATCAAGTACTTGGATATTTAAAAGCAAGTGATCACTAATGATTTGCTTCCCATTTACTTTCTTTGTAGAAAGACATTGCCTTTTTTTCCCCAACTGCATGATGATGATTATGTCTTCAACTACAAAGGCATCGTGAGCCAGGTCACAGTGAACATGACTATCTCTTAGAGGCTTCAGGGTGAAAGCCCTATAGGGTACTACACATCCAGTAGGTTTCAATCATATGAAAAAGCACAGACTCTTTTCTGTAAGGGCCTAGAAAATAATTTAAACATTTTATGTTTTGTCCACGAGATCACTGGAACCAAATGGAGAGAAAGAGTCTTGTCAGTCAAAGGGAAAGAAAACTGTGTTATTCTTACTCAGTCTTACTTACTGTTGGGTAGTGTTGGGGAGTGAGGCCATAGTGTAGCACTTTTGGATGAGATGAAAGAAAGAAGGAAGAAGAGGCTGAATGATAATGGAGAGTGCGACTTTACTTTGAACTTGAGCATTTGAAGAAGTGAGAAGCATAGGCCACGAGTGGACCTAGCGAGACCCTGGTCCAGAAAGTTCATCCCCACATATTTCACAGGGTCAGTAAGTTGGCAGTTTCCCCCGCCCATTCTCACATGGGCTGTCCCTGCTGAGGTCACAGGGGGCCCTAGATCTTGTACAACAGGGGCTGCTCACGTCACACGCTGGCTGCTCAGAGTTAGGTGCTCTGTCAGCTGGGGTGTAGCAATGTGGCACTGTGTGCCTGAGTTCCTGATGCTGTGGACACAGAAAGATCTTCACTGTCCTTGCAGAGTTCCAGAACTGTAAGCAGTGAACCAAAACACCCTCACTCACATATGTAGTGTAAATATGAAAATCAATGCTATTCTGTCTCCCCCTTGGATTTTGTATCACAGATTAAACCCGTAGAAACTGGAATGAGGGACAGTGAGGAATAGGAATATGTCTTTCTTCAGGAATGTGCGCACTGCAAAAACACAAAAGGAGCATGCCAGATCCACTACACCAAGAAAAGGAAGAAAGACAGATCATTTTCTCCTCCAGAAGGGGGAGAATGCAACAAAACCTCCGACAGGATTTTCATTTTTCTTTCATAGACGTTTTGGTTTTTTTTCATTAATTCTTTTCTCCAGGGAGACTGCAAGAATGGGCAAAGGGATATGTGTAGGGGAAATAGCCTTGCTGAGATTAAACAAATCTCTGTCGCCGTGTGTCCATCTGCCCGTCCATCTGTGAATAACCTGTAATTATTAATAATATGAGTGATGTCATGAACATTCTGGCAGGAACGCCGAGCCCCAGAGACCACTCCGGAACCAGGCAACGCAGGACAAAGCCTGGAAAGATCGGCCGGGTTTGCGTCGGAGCCGGGGGTGAATCTGGCTCGCTGGCTCGGCCTTGCCTGCCAAACCCTCTCAGCAGTGGGACTGGAGCATATTGGGTTTTCTCATAAACTTCCGATGAGATCAGATTGGCAGCCTCTCAAAGGAACACCTCTTATATAAAAAACGCTGGGTACACAACCCAGCGAAAAAATGTCGTTAAAAGGACACATGGTGCAGAGTGGGAGCAACCTGAAATTTACTGAAAGCTGAGTGTCTCTGAGAACAGGAGAGCAATGTGTGAGAGGATGACAATAGGGGTGAAAATATCAGAAACATTCCCACTGAGCCCAGTTTCTGCTTCTCATTAAAATACACGTGCAATCACCCAGGGTGTGGGAGAAAGAAAATAATAAAGAAATAGCCCCAGTAAAGGCCACCTGTAAAGAAGCTAGGATCCCAGAACACTCCTGAAAGCAATTTGATGACCCTCCATTCCAAGCCCTGAGCTAAAGAACTGGCTGTCTTGGGTAGACGGCTGTATGCTACTGGAAGGGACTATAGCCAGGCCAGGGTACCAGCCAGCTGTACCTCTGCAGAGGCCACAGCCTGTAGCCTCACTGCTCTGAGCTTTGCTGGTGCTGTTCATTGAGACATCCTTGGCCCAGAACAGGGAATCTGTACTAGATGTTCAACCAACATTTGCTAAATGAGTTCTGTTAAGGATGCTTGTGCCTGGTCCAAGGATCTGGCCCAGTTCAGGAGCCAGTGGTCAGGATCTGGGTGGTGGGATTAGGGAACAGCATCGTTGCTCAGTGATGAAGATGAAGGGCACCACATGACTCTTTTCATTGGCCATAGCATTTCCAGAACTGTTCTTTTGACATTACTGACTTTCCACACTATGATTCCTGCTCTTAGAAGTTAACCATGTTGTTAACAGAGCTACAGGAAGCCTCAGAGAAAACCTGCTACTTTATGTGTTGGAAAGAGCTCATTCTATTACAAAAATTTTTTTCTTCTCTCAAGGAAACAGGGAGAAAAGTGCAAAGGTGAATCTCACTGTGCAGCTGACCTTCAGTGGGAAGCTCAAAGTGAGCTGAGAGGCTCAGATTCAGGCAATGTGGCAGCTATGAAACAAAAGCAGAGCCTGCTATGTCCTGCCGGGAACGTTAGATGGTTCTTGGTGCATAAAGCTTAGGATCAATGCCATAAAACAGCTGACATTCCAGAAACATAGTGCTAATCATGACAATAATGAGAAAAGTAAAACATTGGCTCACTTCTGTTGAGTGGTGCCTGCTGGTTAGGCACTTCACTCTCACCCTTTCCCTCGCTCCTCACAGCACCTCTGCAGGGTAAACGGCATCAGTGTCTGGTGTACGGTGTCGAAGCTTCGAAGAGATTCAATCTGTCACCAGTGTTCCAGCTTGATGGAGGGTGGAGCTTTGATTAATAACAAGTCAGGACCAGAGATTTAGCTCAGTGGTTCCGGTGTATGCCTGATAGGCACAAGGTCCCAAGTACGATCCCTGGTACCACATACCACAATGTTAGGTGTGGTAGCTCACACTCGTAATCCCAGCACTTGGGAGGCAGAGTCAGGAGGACTTCTGAGTTTCAGGGTTGCCTGGGCTGCATAGTGAATTCAGGGCCAGCCTGAATTACAAAGCAAGACCCTTCCTCAAAAAACTAAAAAAAGCCCTATCAAACCCAAAAAACAAAAAACACAAGTCATTCTGGGATGTGAAGTGAGAGGTACTTTCTCCAAACAAAAGAAATAAACAGAGGCAAATGTGAGAAAATGTGACTGATGTAGAAGACAGAATGCCTCGAAAAGCCACAGCAAAGCCTTAGGTCGGGGTAAGTGATTAAATTCTGGAACTTGGGTGTTCAACTTTCTAGCTTGTCTGGGCCACACTAAGTGAAGAGGAATTTTGGGGGCTGAATGTAAAATATTTTATATGTAAATGTGTTCGCATAACAAGACTTCCTTTATTTTTTCTTATGACATTAAAAAAGAGGCAACATAAACATAAAACCGGTAGGATATTTGACATTGCTTTTGTGAAACTAACACGTCAATGTCAGGTTAGATGGAAGTACTTGTAATTCTGAGTTCTCAAGGTTCTCCTCAGAAATTTTTGATCTCCTTTTACTCTTTGAGTGCTTTATCCTTGATAATAGCTGTTCACAAATGTAAGCACTGTTGAAAAGTGTTGGCATGCATCAAGCAGGATTGTGAAGCGGGGGATATTTTTCTGTAGAAAAATAAGTTTCATGAAAGTCTAGGACAGAGATATATCAAATTTTTTCTTTGAGTTTAATGCTTGCAAGTCTATACATTGCATTCAGATATGTGTAGGTAATGTATTTATGTTGCAAAGACACCACAAATTTTATGATGGAGGGGGGCAAAATTTTGAAGCTCATTTACAAATTCCTGTGTCAAAATGGAGAGGCTTCACATTTTTTCACTGTTCCTAGAACTATGTTTAGCCAACATATAAAAATGCATACAATGATTTGCCATAACTTCATATTGGCAAATCACACAGCCGCATGTAATGTCAGATACATTGAGTTTCCATTGAGTGTGTGTAGTAGGCCTAGGAGATGAACTTGGTACTGCCCTGGGCCCTGGGCTCTGGCCTACACAGCATTCTGTTGTGGCCTAAGCATACTTTAGCACTGCACAAAAAGTGCATCACTAAAAAAAGTCATATAGCAATGTTAAAAATTAGTATCTTATGAGGCACAATTGCTAGCTGTATAGAGCCATATGTGACATGAGTCACCAGTTGTACAAATCTGTTCTAAAATTCAATATAATAAGATAAATACTTGACACATCTTAAGAAAATAAAACCAGTACTGGAAAATGAAAGTGGGAATATTGTAGGCAGGTTACACAGGAAGCAACATTAAGCACCACAATACACTCTGGATCTTGGTGATGGTGTCTGTGATGTCCCCAGGACATGTTTGTTCCATTGTATTCTCTCTGCTTCTGCCTCATACAGGACTCTGCTCACTCTTGGCAGAGCTTCTCTAAGAGTATTTATGTCCTCATGAGCCCTATCACTTCCATCTCTCCATCCTGTTTTTCTCCTTCCTCCTTCCCAGCAGATTTCCCCTTTTTTGTAGATTTTTCCTGCTCCCTCTTGTGATGCTCAGGCCTCCTCCAAGAATGCTGCTTTCACCCTGGACTCTAATGGTGACCAGCAATCTGCGTATCTCAGCCACAATGAGGGGTCAAAGGAGCCCACCAGGTGGGTCTCTGGCTCTGTACCGGAAGGTGAGACCTGCAGTTTCTCCATGAGGCTGGTATTGGAGGAGAGTGGTGGGAAGATCACCACTTCTTTGAGCACCTTCACACTTGGAACATTCCCTTTCCATGGCAGCAGTTACATTCCACTGAGTTTCCTGTATGGCTCCTTCTCCTGATAAGAGCCATATTTGCTTCCCATTCTATCAGTAACATTTTGCAGAAAGCCTGGCAAGGAGGAAAAGCAGCCAACCATCCTGGATTGTTCTAACTTATGATGGCATTTATACATTTCTAAGAAAAAAGTCCAAGTTCCTCAAAAGAAAAATGGAATATGCTCAGAGAACTAAAATCCCAGCTTTAACAATCAAAGCAGGCAGAGAATAGAATTTTTTTTTTAATTGGTAAAGAAAAAGAATCAATTTTTTAAGGCTGACATAATGAAGTTCCACATCCAGCGGGGGCAGTGTGGACCATGTTAACAATGCAACTTATTTCCTGACATTCCTTGGGGGTTGGAGGGCCACATTGTCATCAGCGGTGAGCCTTGGACCTTGGCTTGCTCATGAGAATCATTTCATGGCCTTTCCTCCTGTGTTCACATCCCTCATTCCTCTCTGTGTGTGTCTAAATATCCTCTTCTCCTATGGACAATAGTCACACTGGATTCGAACCCATCCTGAGGGCTTCATTTCAATTAACTCACCTTTTCAAGGCTTTGTGGCCAAATACAGTCACACACTGAGGCACTGCAAATTAGGGCTCTGATGTGTGTGTAGGGTTGGCTCAGCCCATATCCAAGCCACACTGTCATTCTCATGTGCAGGCAATAAATGCACCCTCAATATTTGTATCTCCCAGAACTTCCCACTAACGTATCTTTTCTCTTGAGATCACAAGAAGACTTAGATATGCCTGATCTAAAGCAATCTTAAAAAAATATGCTAAATTAACATACCAATCTCCTCAAATGAAGCCCACCATTCTATATTACTGACATGAACTAATAGAAAAATGGAATAAAATTTTAAAGGGAAATCTTAAATAAGAATGTAATTGTGAGTTTGTGTTGTTGTTGAAATATGAGTTGGAAATGGTGAGTGTCTTATTCCATATGTACTCCAGAGGCTAGGGAATGCATAAAGAATAGAGATTTATTTCTCAGAATTCTGCAATCTGGGGAGTCCAACCTCAAGGTATAGGTTTTTTTGTTTTGTTTTGTTTTGTTTTGTTTTGTTTTTTTTGAGACAGGATCTTTTCTTTGTAGTTCAGGTTGGCCCTGAGCTCATTATGTAGCTCAGGTGAGTCTGAAACTCACAGGAATCCTCCTGCCTCTTCCCCCAGAATGCTGGGATTACAGGTGTGAGCTACCACACCCAGAACTGTGGTCTGTGGTACTGATTGCTGGTGGGTGTGAGTAACCACTCCTGGCACTGTTGTATGTGGCTACTAGGAATTGAACTTGGGACCTTGTGCTTGCAAGGCAGGCACAGGAACCACTGAACTAAATCCCGAGCCCAAAGTATAGCTTTTTATGTCCAGTGAGGGTCTTCTTCTTGTGGTCTCTTAACTTCCAAGATGTTGTCTTGTTGCTGAGTCATCATGGGGCAGAATGTAGTGAGGGAAGGAGGGCCACTTAGAGACCTATGAGTTGATGATGAGGGGAGAATTCTGATGACTACATCATTTCCCCAGAGGTTCCACTTCTTAGAACTATTTCACTGGGGGTTCAGTTTTAGTATAAATTTTGGAGGGAACACAAATCAGAGAAGTCAGATATTGACAGAGAAAGAGTAAGTAAGAATGTTCAGTGGGGGGAAGAGATCATTGCTCTGTCTAAACTATTATAATTATTAGACCAGCTGAAGAAGGTGCAGTGGTCTCAACATCCTTGCTTTGCTCCCCTCACCTTCAGTGTGTCAACAGACTCCTAGAACTAGTGTGAAATACTCCTGGGCTCTGACAGGCCTTGCTGTCTTCTGCTTCCACCACCAGCCCCCCGCTTGGTTTCTCTGCAGTCTGGCCTCAGCTTAGTGCCCAGAGAGATCCATGAAAACTATCATCATATCACTTGGAAATGAAATCACTTCTCTGATCAGAACTTTCTGGAAATTTCATGCTCCTTTTCACTTGCTGCCCAGTCTCACCTGTCTCATCTTTTCCCCTGACTCTACTCCACCGTCTCTGCTCCACCAGCGTCCCAGGGCCTTTGTACTGGTTGCTCTCTCCCTTCCCCTCTCACACCAGCTAGTTCCATGTGCTGGTTTAAATGCCAGCCAAACCTCTCAGTGGCTTCCTCACTACTCCAATGTACTTCTCCATCTGTATCTCTCCCTCCCTCAGATCTTGATTTGCTTTCGGTGTGCTCATCGCTGTCTGCCATTGTGTTACTGTCCTCCTCTCCCAGAAACCAGAGCTTCAGACCAGAGACTCCTGCCATTCTACTGCGTCCTTTTTAAATTTTTTGAAAAATTTAAATTTGTTGGTACACTTTTGATGCACATCATGTTGTCATTCATCATAGGGAATTTGTACCTATACATAGCACCTTAACTATTTTTCCCATTATCCTCCACTTCCTTCAATCTCTTTCCTCATCTCCCTTTACAAAAAGTTTGTTTTCATTCTATTCTTTTTAATTTTTAGAATCCCTATTTCTTTCCCTTTCCTGTATTCTTTGGGCCTACAGCATTGTTTTCAAGTGTGTATGAAGGAAAGAAAGCTGTCAAAACTGCAGGAAACAAGTTCTCAGAGTCTGGGACTGAAATAATGAGAAATTGGCAAGTGTGGGTGTGAAACACTACCCTGATCCTTCAAAAAGGAGCTGAAAGGACTCATGTTGCTGAGATGCTAATAAACACTGCAGATGTCAGAGCTTTAAGCCGGTGTGCAGCATCTCTTGAGATCTTGGTAGTGTTAGGAATGGAATGTGTTCCTTCCAGTGTTCAGTGCGAGGGTCAGATAGATCTCAGTTAACACCTAAAACCCGTCAGTGATGATGCTTCCATGAATGACGATCGCAACAGACTGTTCATGACTACGTCAGTGACACGAGTTTCAAGTCACCTGTTGAAAAAAAAAAGAAAAACATCAGAAGAAGAAAAAAGTGAAGTCCCAGAGTGGATTAAAAAATAAAATCTAACAGGATGTTGTTTGGTAGGTGTCCACCTACACAAAAAGATGAAATAGAGAACAAAAACAGACAAAGGATGCTTAATTTAAGAAATTTGATTTAGAAATCTATTGATTTGGATAAAAATACAAAAGATAATGAAGTCTTGACATGAATTATTACACTTCTTGGGTAGGATCAAAAATATAGCACAAGGATATTTTGAATAAAAGTCTAAAAGTAGCAGTGGAGAAAGTTGGCTATTGACAAAAATACAATGATATGGAAAGATAGTAAATCATTATTAGCAAGAAACAGATAAAATGAGGGCAGAGGTAAAGTTGTGAATGTGAATAATAAGAGTAAACAGACATATGTAGGACTCTTTGCCAAAGCGGGGATTGCCCATCTCCATGGAAAATTTCCTGAAACAAGAGAGAATATAAATATAAATGATACAACCCTCCAATTAAAATATAACCCTTTGATCCAAATATAGAAGCAAATGGCCACTAACTGAAACCTAAAGAAAATCTAAATAAACTTCAAAGAGCAGAAGCTTTCAGCAGTTCCATTCTGCAATAGTCAGAGAAAAAAAAATAGAAACTTTAGAAATGATAAACACACTCAAGAGCTAGTTCTTTGAAAGTGAGTCTAGAAACAATACTATTAACAAATCTCCAGAGATGCTAAGGCTAAAAAGGGAAAGTAAAATATAAGCCAAATTAGAAATAAAGGGGAAATTAATAATAATAATAATTTTTAGAGATTTCTCTGATCCATTACATCTTCCCAAATTTGGAAATGCCAGTGTTCCATGGAGAGTCACACTGTGCCCTCAAAGAGTGGTGATCCCTGAATGTCCATCACAGTGTGGAGACAGATGGGAATGGGAGGGTGGGAACCTCGGCCTCTGGGGGGTTCCAGCTTGTGGGGTTCCTGCCCCAGCTGGATAGTGGCTACTTTATGGTTTTGTTACATTGTGTACGGGTTCATTTAAGGTCAGAACATCCCCGATGAGAGGAAAGTGTGACCTGGGTTAGTCTTTTCCTACTTTACTTGGACTGGTTTATATTTCCTAATTCAGATAAATGAACACTCTACAAACCTTTCTCAGAGTGGCTTCTCATCTTCTAGCCTATAATCCTTGCTGTCTCTCTATAAAGGATGCTCTGCCATCTTGGTATCCCCTACAGATTTTCAATTGTCTTATTTAGTGCTGTCATGGGAGTTCAAAGTAACAGTATACAGGTCATGAAAAGAAGGATAAACATTGAAATTAGAAAAACAAAACTGAAAAGAGATTACTTATGTAAAATCAGAGCATTAACTAGAAAAGCCAAAGTTATCATCTTTTTAAAGTGGCAAATTTATGAAAAATAGTTAAGCTAAGGAGTCCAAACTAGAGCAAATGTCTCACTCAGTCTTCCAGGTCTCAAAGTAGCTATATCTTTTAGAACATATGGAATCATGACATGTAGGAGGATGTGGCTATCTCCATTGTAACTGGAGTGTAGACCCGAGGTGAGTTAAATCTAGCTAGATGCAGAGTTTCTGAGTAAGGAGGTGAGTGGGGGGAGGGGTAAGGGCAACCTTGATTTTCTCGGTAGCTCTTCTCCGGCTCCCCCAGAATCATGTAGAACCTGTTGAGGAGGAAGTTCAACCTGGAGATGCCCAGACCTCAGTAGACATCCAGCAGCTCCCACAGAGGGCTGGAATCCACTTTTAGTTTTGAAGTACCCAAGGCAGCTGTTTGCAGATTCCTGGGTGTGATGTGCTGCTTATCCCTGAGAACCTCACTCCTGATTTTCTGCAGAGGAAAAGCAGGGATGAACTAGACTCAAGAAGCCCATGATGTGGGTGCTTGAGTTTGCCTGGGTTACCTTCTGATGACAGGTAGATGGTATGGGGGTGTTGAGCCTGCACATGTGTGCACATGCAGGTGCATGTATGGACACATGTATCATGCATGACAGGTTTATACTTGTCTTCACTGAAAACAACAGGAACACTGGCACAAGAGAAACTACAGGCATCTTGTCCTTTCTTGGGATGAGTGGTCCTGGTCTTAGTGCAAGGCACAGCTCCCTCAGGCCATGCTCCCATCGCTGCAGGACAAGGTGGCTCCTGGACACCTAGGGCTCCGGTTGCTAGGAGACTACTCCCTTTGACTGTGTATGTGGAGCATACCTGTGTTTGTCTTTGGCTCTCAGAAGGACAAAATTCACCATGTGATGACAGAGAAATGATATTGAAAACTACTTTAAAAATGAAAGAGGTGCCAAATGGCATTGTGGATTGCAGATGCTGCCCTTGCTGCCAGGGCCCACAACTTATAAAAGCAGTGCTGTTCCCCTTCCTGGGTAGCACAGCACAGCCTGATGTGGGCTCAGATTGCATTTTGAGAGTCCCTTCTGCTCCCTGTACACCCTGCCTTCCTTCCCAGTTATGACTGCACTCTGCCCTGGCCTTGGATCCCTAGTGGATGCAGGTTTGCTGTGTGAACCATGGAGCTTGTGGTTTCTCTTCTCTCTCCCTATCTCTCTTGCTCTGATGACACAGGTGTCTGGCAGATAGCCTGAGCCTCCTTTTAGTATTTGGAGAGGCAGGACACTGGGGGCTCCCTCACCCTTGGTGCCTTAATTCAGCACTCATGTCACTCCTTGGGAGTCAGGTGGTGTTAAGGAGAAAGGTCATTGCTTTTCAGGTACAGCTGCTATACCTGGCCTGTCTTCAACTCTGTAAGCAGAGTATTGATGCAGGAGCAGTGGGGGCAGGCTTAGGTGGCCCACAAGGGCTGTGCAGGAAGGAATGGAGGACTTCTTGCCATACTACAGAAAGAGAGCTGTCCCTAGGTCCTGCCATCTCCTGCCCCATGGACTCCTCTGCTACAAGCCTGACTCTTATGCCTCCAGCTATCCATTTGTGTCAGGAACTCCTGAGCCTTGTTGCCTCAGTCGATGCTAGGCTTTGGCTCCAGTTGACATGTGACTTTGAACTCTCTACCTTCAGTCCTTTTGTTACCACTTGACAGCTCACTAGACTAACCCTTGAAAGTATATCAGGTGAATATGTATAAGCTTCATCATCCCCCTGCTGCTGGCTGCCATTGTCCTGGACTCCGAGCAAGACTCTGAAAGGAAGCAAGGTCAGTGGGAGGGCCAGGGGACACTTTGTGTTTTTTCCCTTAAAAAAACTTTAGGAGCAAATATGAATACTGATTTGAAATAAATAAAATAAATCACCATACATTTCAAAAATAAAAAAAATTAGAAAGCTCTAAGAATCCTCAAATTCAGAAAAATGATCTTTTGATGAGTTAACATACTGGTATGATTCTAGAATGCTTCTCCCCATTTTCTTTTGCATACATTTTGATCTTATCTTCATATGTCAAGAACAAATTTGTGAGTAAATTAAACAAGTTTAAGCAAGTAGAATAGTAACCTAGTCATCTAGTACTGTCGAATAAAGTCTGGGTTTAGTATTGATAGTTTATTTTAATTTGATTCTTGGTAATATCACTTGTTTTCTTCAAAACTCTTTGGCTAATAAAGCATAACCAACGGTGAAAGATGAGCAAGAACAGATTTCCCTTGTCCTGGGGTCACTTGAACTCTGACAGACTCAGACCTTGTCTTGCCCCTTTCCTGGACCCACACCTTCCCTCCATTCCCTTTTGGCAGATGAAAGTGGGAACCTCAAGGGCCACTAAAGACTAGCAAGTATTCTCATGAATCCAACTACAGAAACACCTATACTAAGTACCTTCGGTTGTGCGATTTCATTAGATGTTCCATTGCCTCCAAATTTCTCATTTCTCCGCTGTCAACAAGCTGCAGGTATGCACAGAATGAGCCACCCATACTGAGATCTCCAGGCTTGTGCTAACAGACAAGGCTTGTGCATCCAGGACACATTTGTCTTCCCAAGAGAAGAGCATCCCACACATATCAAGGTATTCGCAGCAGGCTCAGAGGAGGTTTAGCATTTTAGACCCACCTCTTAGCTCTTGGTGTCCTGCGAAGTGAGGGGATGGGGCATCACTGCCACATCAGTAGGGCTGCTGCTGGCTGACACATTACCTATGGCAAATGGGGAGCTAAAGCCTGTTGCCCAAGCAGCTTTTGGCTAAGGGGCAGACAGCAAAGGAGAGATTGACCAGAGACTGTTCACATGGGCACATCTGGCCTGTGGGCATGATTTATGCTCTTTTAAAGAGTTTTATAATTATTGCTGATATTAAATGTCAAGCATGTTCGACTATTAAATCTAGATTTCTGTCTTCTTTTGGGAAAAAAGAATGTAGTTCAGGGCCCACATCCTTCTTTGCAACACAAGTATCAGCCACTCTTCGGGAAGGAAACACCACTTTGGCCCTCTTCATAGCCAGCAGCCCTATAGGGCCTCTGCACACCATCAAGCAGGTGGCATGTAGAGAGCATGTTTGTTTGCACACGCACACTGGCAGGCCTGCAGGCATATGGCCTCCTCCTCTGCTCAGCAGCCCTGAGTGCAGGCTAACAGACACCACTTGGATTTTGTTTTGCTTCTGTGCAGAGAACTGTTCCAGAGTATCTTTTAGTTTGGAAACACAATACTGGGGATTTCCTCTAGCAACTTTCTGGAATGAGACCTAGGTGCTTCTGGCTTTCTAGCTGGTTACTTGAACTGCTAGTGCTCTCTGTGAAGGCATGCCAGGTGCCCAGCCCCTTGTTATCACTGCCGGAGAATGGAAGATCTGCTGCTTTGGGATAGTGATTCTGTGGGGAAAAGCTGAACCAGTGTGAGAACCTGGGCCCCTGAGCTGGGACTGGGCTTCAGCCAGCTGTGTGTCACTTTGTGGATAAGGGGGGGGGAGGGGGTGTTGCCTCAGCACTCTTCTTTTCTAGCTTTCAGTACCTCTCTCTGAATAAGTATTATGTCTTTTCCATGGATAGGGAGAGGTTCATTTACTCAGAATTTTCATCTTGCTGCTTGGTTTGTGCAGGGCTTTGTGGATAAAATAATGTTGCCTTTCAGAAGTCCAGATTAGCATATCTCATGCAGAAGGAGGGTTACTTGCTTCTGGAAGGATGTAGAGTCCTGTGGGCTCCCCATTCCTCAAAAGTGACTACTGCCCTTCTCCCCCAGGCTAACTGAGGACTCTGTTGGGTGAAGGTTGGCTCCTGTATTGGTCACAGTGTCCTAGTGAAGAGTGAATGTGTGTTTTTTCTGATGAGACAATGGCAAGGTGGCCACCTCTTATTTTCTGGCCTCTTTTCTATAATGATAATCCCCCCAAAGCCCAAGGGATTTTCCTCCCTCTACTATGTACTCATGACTTCCTCCCTTTCCTAGAAGCTATATGATTAGGGTAATGGCCACATATTTCAGAGCTTGAAAATACCGCAAGGGTTATCTGCAAAAGAAGCTCATGTGTCCATAAGAACAGTAACTTTTGAGGGGAATAAGAATTTTATACTATCATGTAATTTAATATTAAGAACAAACCTATGAGGTTAATATCACCCTTTTTTATTGTTGGGGGAGCAGGTTTCATTAGCCTAAATCACTTGCTAGTAAGTGGCTGAGACAGAATCCAACAAATAGTATGGTTTCTGGAACAGTTTTAAACATGAGTGCAAACTATTTGACATTCATCCATTTGGAGAGAGAGTCTTTCCCACTTTCACTTCCTAACAGGCTGTGACTGTAACTATCTTGACCAAAATGTGGGTCTAAAAGTTTGAGCTTTCTCAAAAACTATGGGATAAAAGGCCGTGTGGCTTCCACATGATTCTTTTGAAACATTTTCCATTGGAATGCGGAAACAGCCATCAGTACTCTCCTTTAGACCCAGACTTCAACCTCTTCTGTCAAGAAGCCATGTGCGTGGGTGACGTTGCTCAGGACCATCTCACTGTTAATGGTGACAGTATTCAACTCTGTGCAGAAAAGGAAAATCAATCAATCAATCCTTGTCCCAAATCCTCACCATGAAATCATGACAGATAATAGGACAGTGCTATTTTATGTCATGCTGCAGTTCAGAAGACAACCGCAGCCATCTCTGAGATGGTCATATCCCTCCTACTGAACACTCCCAGAATGTCGGGAAGCCTGTCACATTCATGTTTCATAAATGAGTACTTTGGTTTTGATACTGAAGAGCCACCTGGAGGCTAAATGATTTTCTCACGATCTCACACTCTTCAGTGAAAGAGCAGAGCCTGCAGCCAGCACCCACCAACCTTGTGGTCTGCCTTCCCCAGTCAAAAGCTGCCCAGGGTCTGAGACGTGCTAACCATACTCCTGCTGAAGCACATGGCAGAAACTCTTAGAGGGCTTTGGGTTTCCCATTATCCTTATCATTTTGCTGTTGAAAAATGTAAGAAGGAAAAATTAATGAGTAGATAGGCAGAAGGAGGGAGGGGCCTCCCAACCAGAAAGGCCTAAGTTTAGGACAACTCCCAAGATCTTGGAGGGAGGCCCTGGATTCTCCCTCAGAGCCCGCAGAAGGGATCAACACTACTGCCACCTTGATTTTAAACTGTCAGCCTCTGGAACTGTGGGAGAATGCATTGCTATTGCTCAAAGTCACCTAGATTGTGACAAATTAGAATAGCCGCAGGATACCTATATAATACTCAAAAAACTTCAGAACATTTGGTGCCAAATATGCCATCACTGGACAGAAAACTTAGTGAAGTCTGATTGTACTTTGACATAAAGACCAATCAGTTTTACTGTTCAGTAATTGAATAAATACATGAAGACTTTTTTTTTAAAAAAGGAGGAGGAGTCTGTGACACAGTGAGAGATTAAGCAGAGGAGGTCACCTTTCTGTAAGGATCAGTCAGCTCTAGAGAATCCAACTTTCCAAGTTTTCTAGCCACCACGGAGACTAAAGATTGTCTCTGAATCACTCTCACAAACACTGTTTTGGGTAAAAGACAGAAATCTATCAAACAGCACACAGATTAACTTATCACTGAGTTAAATGGGCTGTCAGTGTGGGGAGGCTGAGCTTGGCCCAGTGAATTCAAATGCATGTAAATTTCCCTGGTGGCAGAAGAGAGGATGGTGGAGCTGTCAGATGGTGACATGTGGAAATACATTAACAGAGTTTAAAATATATTTGAAGGGGCTGGCTCATATTTTGATAACACCCTCACCGATAAATGATTTGTGGAAGATGGAAACTCTGATCTCATTGTCTATTCTAGAGGAGTCTTTGTAATGAGTCCCTCCCAGGATGCTCAGTGTTTTAGAGAAGTTCTAAAACAATTAACAATGCCTGCCTGAACCACGAAGTCCCCTGTGCCCCTGATGTACCAGGCAGATTCTGATAGTCTTACATGTCAGCCTCACTCCAGCTTATAAAGAAAGTGATTAAAAACTTCAAAAGAACCATTTACATTGTATTTTACACCTGCTCTGTGGCTCCTCCATGAAAAAGGGCCCTAGCTGTTCTCAATTCTTTTTATTTAGTTGGGATTTATTTGGGTCTCCTGCTTCATATAATTATTCTCACATTTAAGGAAATTATACTTACTAAGAGTGGTGCTGTGTTTGTTTAAAGGAAAGCAGGAACCATCTCTGCTTAGGTTTTAGTTACTAGAGGACTTCCGGGATGCTGTCCTAATTTGTGGGTGAGACCACAAGCATACATAGCTCTCCTATGGCAGCATGAGCATCATAGTTAGTAGTTTCTGTGGAGAAATGGGACAAGTCCTTCTATAGGAACAAGTGACAGTCTCCTGCCATTTTCCAAGTTCCTTTTGCTCCCTTATGTAGCCACATTGAATCTTTATTTCCTGCTGATCCTCAACTTCCCAAGGACCCTTTTAAACAGCAAGCTTCTGAATGGACAAGCCTTACCTGGCAAAGAAAAAGGTATGATACAGCTAATTCCTCTCCCTTAAGCTAGAAATGGATACATTAATATCTACTAGCTAAATAGAAACTGCAATCTCTCTTGATATATTCTTTTCTCTTTTTAATTAGCAGGTTCCTTTATTGTTAATACTTTTTGTGTGCCAGTATATGGCCATTTCATTTATTTTATTTTGTTTTTGTATTAATATTTCTTGGTACAACTGAGATTAAAATGGTCACCTTCATCATAGGAAATGTGTACCCATGAATGGTATAACTTTATCTTTCCCCAATCTCCTTCCCTTCCTCCAACTCCTCCTTATTTGCAAAAGCTGTTTTCATTTTTCCTCCTGTTCTCATTTTTTCTTTTCCCTTCCATCACCCTCCCTCTTCTCTGGTTTCCCTTTCCTTTTGAATAATGTCTTCCTATTTCACCTTGTCTGATATGCATTTGGCCTTATTTATACTTTCAGTTTTTCACACCAGAGATACAATGCATTATTTACATATGTATGTTCAATTTATTTAACTTGAGAGTATGATGTCAAGGTGCATCCATTTAGCTATAAATGTCTCAAATTTATCTTTTGTATGTCTCAATCATACTTCATTATATAAAAATACTGCATCTTTTTATTCATTTCCTGCTTGGTGGACATTTGGGTTGTTTCTAAGATGTAGCTATTACAAACTGTGCTACTATAAACAGGGGTGAGCATATCTCATTGTGATATGATGCTTTGGGCATTTTTGGAAATATACCCAGTCAGGGAGTAGCTGAGTCAAATGGGGCCTCTAATCCTGTTTTTTTGAGGAACTACCACAGTTATTTCCATGGTGGTTGCCCTAGTACTTTGGGAGCACGGAAGCGTGGCACCAGGCCCACAGTAAGGCTCTGCCCTGAGACAGGTTAGGGAAGTTCCTCGAGGAACCAGAAAGGGAATGTGGAGGGAAAGACTAACACCTCTCTTCAAGGAACTTGGATTGATAAGTGGATGGCCCATCAGGAAATCATCTATTCCTCTGTAGGAGAAGTTCTCTACCTCGCCACTGAGACATTGCAGCCTGTGTGGAGCTGTTCTGCCCATTAGTTTAGCACATTCCTGGCCTCTGCATGTGATATGTCAATGCCAGTCCCCAAACCTCAACTTGTGGCAACAGAAAATGCCTGAAGACATTGCCAAACATGCCTTCAGAACAAAACTGTCCTTACACAAGATGAGCTACTCTACACCAGGCAGGTCCTTAGGAAGCACTAATCTCCCTTTGTTCACATAGTGAGTCCCTCCCAGGGCAATAGGTGAGTCAAAGTGGAGTAATGGCTTAGACAAGGAGGGGCCTCTTTCTCACACAATAGTCCAGAATTGTTGGGTGGCTCAGAGTGGGCCCAGAGGGAGAAAGGCCTCTTCCTGGGGCTCTGGGGCAGCAGTGCTAGTCCCAGGGGAGACTTCCGCCTGGGTCACGTGCACAGAGCCCCACCATCAGCCTCAGGCTTCATGAAGGGTGGGGAGTTTCCCTATTAAAGCCATCTTCAGGAGGCTGCCCACATGGCTTCTGTTCCCATCTCCATGGCCCAAACTGTCACAGCATTTCAGGAAGCTACAAGCAGAGCAAGAAAATACAACCTGAGGTCGGGCAGCCACAACCCTAGGTAAGTTGTACTGGAAGGCAGAATAGAAGAGCAGAGTGGGTACCGGGAATAAAAGGGCTCGAGCACACTGCGAGATGCCCGGATGAGGCTGCTGTGCACGGGCCATGTGTTAGGTATGGGGCAGGCAGCAGATAAGGCAGGCGAGTACCTGCTGGAGTAGAACTTACACTCCGATGAGCAGGGAGAGATTGCCAGGTAGCCAAAGAAATGGATGCTGTGTGTGACAGTGCCCTGAAAGCAGCACACAAGCACAGAGAGAGAGAATCCCTGAACTTTAGAGAGGGTGGCTGGAAAGGACTCCATGGGGAGGTGATTTATGAAACAAGACCTATAAAATCAGAGTCAGGTATATACAGAAACAATGCATGTTTGTATGTGCATGTATGAAGTATGCATAGGTATGATATATGTGCATATATTTAGTGTATATGTGTATCCATGTTGTATGCTTATGTTGGGTGTATTTGTTGCATTTATATGAGTGTTGCACATGGTACACTATATGTTACCTGTGTGTGATATGTGCATGTGTATGGACAGCCTATATGATTTTTTTGTGTGGTATATATGTGCATGGTAAATGCTTTTTTGTATATATAATTTGTGTGTGTGTGTGTGTGTGCATGTGTGTGACACTTTGTAATCAGAAATGCCATTCCACATAATGAGAATACATGTAAACTCACAGGAGAGGACAGCTGGTGGGCAAGAACTGAACAAGAACCAGTATTGGAGACCACTTATTGGGTGTTTTAGTTAACATTCACTAGAAAATGGGCACCAGAAAACATCTATATGTCTGCAGTAATCATATCTGTTTTTCTAGCTAGACTTGTATGACGACATAAGTGCAGATATGCATGGAAGTAAGCCAGCCATTATGAGGCTGTTGAAGAAGCCCAAGTAGAAGAAGGTAATGTCTTACAATGAAGAACAAGTGGATTAGAGAGAAATTCATAGGCTGGATATACAATTGGAATAGAAAATAAATAAGGCATTGGCCTATGGAGTTGATACATAATATAAAAGAAAAGAAGAGGGAATGAGAAGTCTTGGGATTCTGCTTTGAGTAATGAAGGACATGACTGGAAGGTAAACTTAGACAAGCCAAGTTGAGAAAACTGTATGTCACCCCCAAATATCTCCAACAGTTGGCTAGATACTGAAGCCTTGAGTTCACACAAAAAGTTCAAGATAGAAGTATGTACTTGAGTACCATCACCACATGAATGATGTTTAAAGCTTTTGAAGATATAATTAAGGGGAAAGTCCACATATGCCTTTTTAAAAAAATATCTATCACAATTTTCCCAAAAGATACAAATGATTTGTATTTTTCTTATACACAGAATATACTCACCCATTCCTCAAATTCCTAGTCTCCATCTATTGCAGCTTAGCCTGAAGTGCATTCTTGTCTACCTGAGTAGATCCGTATGTAGCTGAGGTTGCTGAAGTGTACGGTCTGCGCTCACTCTCGTGCTTTGTGATTAAAGAGGTGGGTTAACTGACACCCACAAACCAAAATGCAACAGTGTGTCAGGCAGTGGCCAGCTTCACCAGATGCTCCTTTTCAGAAGAGGAAAAACAGGGAGAATATAGTGATTCCTGGTCTAAGGCAATGTAAATCCCAGAATGGAAATATATTGTAAGCTCCTTGGTTAGGACACAGCAGTTCTTCATTCTACACTTGATATTCTAGTTTCTGCCCAGTTTTTCCCGAGAAAGTTGTCCAGTTATGGAGTCTGAGGGGCCTTCCAGCCAGCTTACTGCCTTTTGAAATTCCACGGTCACAGGGGACTTTCAGTTAACATTCATGTCTTCACAGTTATCTTTTCTCAGCCCATGTTTGCTGTGCGTCTATCAATGCAGTTCTCTTCACAGCATCTTTACTTTCTAATCAGTCTTATTGGAGTTTGTGCCACTAGATCAGAGAGCCTTTTTTCCAAGACAGGCTTCACTCCTGTGCCATCTGTCAGTCTGCTGTGCAACTGTAACCTTAAGAAATGTAGATATTTTCAGTTACATTGGATTTTAAGACCTGTTCTTTCATCCTGTCCAAGCTGGAGCAAGTGACCTTGCAGTCACACTCAATCTTAACTTCAGACTGTATTGACTGCCCTGGATTTTATTTATGTTTATCAGGTTTGTAGATCATTTCTTGTTTTGAAATTTTGCCACCTGAAATAATTTTATAGGTCTGTATACTTTCCCCAAATTCTGTGCAGAAGACTAGCCAGTTTCTTCTTCTTTTTTTTAAATAGATTATCTTTATTGGTACATTAAATATACACATCATGATTGCACTTCATAATGGTGATTTGTACCAGTATAAGACACAACTTAATTCTCATTTTTTCCCATAGCCTTACCCACCCTACCACCCCCCCATATACATAAAATTTGTTTCCTTATTTTTTTGTTACAATCTCAACATTGTCCCCTTTCATGTTATTTTACATTAGGTCACAGATAGGTACATATCACATCTTTTCTCTGGTATGAGAAAATGAAGATGTAAACGAGTCCTAGCATTGTATGTTATATATTGTGAAATAGAAAATGCTCAATGTAAAATGTAGCCAGTTTCTTCTTGAATAGTTCATGTCTCTCTCATATTTTATTGTGAGCTGCCAAAAGAAGCTGGGTAGAACTTTTGTCATTCTATTTCAAAAGCTCTGTAGCAGGTGTCTTAGTTACTTTCTTATTGTGGGAAAAATTATCCATCACTCACAAGTTAAGGGAGGAAAGGTTCACATTAGCTCACAGTGTGTAGATGTTTCAGTCCATAGTTAGCTGGTTCCACAGCAGGGCAGCATGGCAGGTGGTTATGACAAGGAGAAACAGTTCACATGGCAGGTAGGAAAATGTGAGCACTCAAGGCAGGAGGATTCTGTCTATCTGCCTGTCTGTCTCAAGGCCATACTTATAGTGACAGATCCAGCTAAAAGCCCCTCAGTGGAATAGTCCAGTATCACACATTCATGATCCAGTCACCACCCGCAAGCCCCAGCTGGGAGTGCATATGGCTTTGGGGGAACATCTCAACATAAAACATGATAGCAGGACCAATGAGCTTTCCAATGGGGCACATTCCTGCCCCCTGTGAATGATCAAACCTCCTCTCCACTGCCTTTCAACATTAGACAGGAAAAATACAAATAAATAAAATCTGACCTTAAAAATGTGAATAAAAGAACAAAGGTAGCAAAGGAAAGTGCATGTTACTGGTACAAAATATTGTGGTAAGCATGTTCACACGTGCATCTATACAATAACATGTTGATGGCTGATCTTCACCAAGTGAAGTGTAATCAGAGTCACTTAAGGAAAAAATTCAAATATAGGACACAGAAAGACTGGTGGCGAAGGAAGAGAAGTGAAGGTGCTGGGCAAACTCCAACCAAAAGGGTGATAGTGTTGCATACCAAGGAAGAGTTGGAGGCAGAAAGCTTTGATGGAGATAAAAAGACCAACCAATAATAACTGACAGTATATAATACTCTAATATGTCACTGTTGATTAGCAAAACATATCATACAAGCTATGCAAATACATAGGAAATTACAAGATTGGTTTACAGTGGTACCCACAGATCTGTATGTAAAAGAGTGTACAGTGTTTGCCTGCTCACTGGAGATCGAAGTATCCAGTCACAATCTGAGCTCACTGCAGGGTTGGGGTAAGGTTCTTCCAAGGGCTGTATGTGCTTTGAATCAGAATCCACTATGTTTATTGTGTCCATATGTTATGGTTCATTGGTCTGCAGTAGCTGGCTAGAGAATCTATGCTAGAAAGCTCAGGAGTCTGCACTGGAAGCAAAGAGATGACATCCAAGGTAAAGGCAAAGACTGGAACTCCTCCAAAGAATCAGAAGTAGATTTGTCCTTCATTTTCACTTTCTACCACTCAGGGGATCAGCTGCCTTAGGGAGAGTCTTCTACACCCTAGGGTGTGGAATTGTCCAGTCAATTTAGTTGACTTTTCCTTACTCAAACTGACCAAATTGACCATCACAATCCACCTTTTGTCTTCTTGACAACCAGACATTTCTTTAAACTGGGCTCTAAACACAAAGACAAGCTCATAATGACACCTAACATATTACAACTATCCTACGTCCATACAGAAATGCACTAATTCCCTCCGTAAAGTAGAAGGCAAGCTTTCTTTGAGTGGCACTTACTCTTAAGACTTCATAGCTTGAACATTATAAGGTAGGTTAACAATTCTTAAGACCAAATCTTAAATTTATCAACATAATATTACACTAAAATCATACCAGGAACGAACTAGTACAATCCTCATTTTTGCAGTCAAGCACCAGGTTGTAGCTGGTAGTTAGAACTATCTTCTTCTGCTACCCATTCTGTATTTCCTTGGCCTTCAGCAGGCACCTCATCAGGTCTTGGGTCTTTCCCTCTTAATTTCTGAAGGCTCTGGATCATTTGTGATTCTGCCTCGATTACATCAGAGGCAAGAGGAGACCAAAAAAACCCAAGGGGAAGTCTTAGCTTCCGGTTCAGTGGTGCCAACACTGTGCTTCTTGGAACAAGCCCTCTCTGGCACTAAGACTTCTATGCCAGAAAAACATAAGGAACAAGAAGTAAAAATTTTGCTAGTGGATCACTGAGGGTAATGGTGAGTGGTAGTATTCCCATCTGCACTCTTGATTCTTGGTCTTCTAGGAAGACACAATAAACATAGTGGATTCTGATTCAAAGCACATACAGCCCTTGGAAGAACCTTACCCCAACCCTACAATCACCCAACATATTCTAGAAATATGTATAAGGCAAAAATCAACAGAATGAGGAAACACAGGCAGCATCACAGTCACTATTGAAATTAACTTTTAAACTGATCTGTGTCTATAAAGAAAATAATAGTAAAGAAATCTGAACCATAAAAGCAGGAAACTATCAGATTGGCATACCTGGGGAGTCATATGTTTACCTCAAGCACTGTGGAAGTAGCAAACTGATAACCAGAAACCTGTTACATTTACGACTTTCAAATGCCTTTTTAGGTGCATTTGTGGCCACAGGTGGCTGAGATGTTTTGAATCCCTGGGAGGGCTAGACACAAAGGGGAAAACCGGCTGGACACTGAAGCAATGTAAACAGAAGTGCCAGAGGTGACTAGAGTACAGAGAGCCTGAGAGGTGAGTGGTGAGTCAGGATTTAGGGGGCTTTTCCCTGAGGGTGATTTCTCTTCCAAAGCAGCAACTTTCAATTGATGGAAGAGGACAGGCAGATAGAGTTGGAGAATTGGCAGGGCCTGCTGAGAACCAGAGCCTTGTTGTATCCAGGCCTGGGCTTGAGTTCCCAACAGCAAATGAACAAAAACCAGTGAGGACTCAATGTCTGCTTTAATAGCGGCTTGACAGAGTGGAAGAAGATCCTGGGGAATTAGGAGACAGTTGCATATTTTTCCCCCAAGAACCAAAACTATTTTCTATAGAAAGAATGTAGGTGACTCAGTGAAAAGGTCTAAAAATATGTATGGGTGATACAATTTCCAACCTGTTTCTCAATATGTCGAGTGAACATACGCTTCAAAATCAAGGTGAAAAGTTACTTTTCTCACAAACAGAAGTAGAGCAAATTTGTCACTCAACTCTGTTACTAAAAGGGTACAAGAGCTGCGGCTCAGGAAGAAGGAAATTATTCCACTGAGCAGCTTAGAGACCTACCAGAAGTAACCAGAGAAACTGAAGGGCAGGAATGTGTAATCATCCTCAGGCATCAGGGTGGTACATGGCGGAGGATCAAGTTCGGAGGCCCGGACCAGGAGGGTGAACGCACAGAGTCACCACGCAGAGCCCCAGGAGGTTTCAGCGAATGCTTCTGGTTTATTGAGGGCCATATAGGCTTAGATAGAGCTCAGAGAGTGGGTGTGGCTTTGAGAGCCTAAGGGAAACAGGGCTGTCGTTGATTGGTGGGGCACAAGTTTTTACGTTGTATGGTTCGCTCTTGGTCGAGGGAAGGAGTAACGACTAGAGGAGGATCGGGAGGCCCCCAAGGGACGACAGGCCAGTTTCTAGGCACAGGAGTGAGTCGGTTGGAACTCCCTGGGTGTGTCTTAGACATACCTGCGGATACTTGACCCAACCAGACTTGAGTTTCTCCTTCAGGTACGGGCAAATCTGAAAAATAGTTGCAGAACAAATACAGTTGGATCTTACTCCTATGTGAAATTGTAAGAAATTATAATTAGGCTGTATATATTTTTAGAGTTCAGAATTATAGGCTATTCTGTGTATTATGCATTTAGTATAATATCATGCATGTACTATTTTTAAAAATCATGACTCCAATTCCAGTTAAGGAAGGGGAGAGGTCATGTCAAAGTACTTACGGCCTTTCCTTGCTGAGATACTGAACTATACTTTCGTAATCTAAGGATGTGTGTGGTAGAATAACCACTACGGAGTTCTGGGAAAGAACAACGCAGTACAGACAGACGCTGACCACATAACTGACAAAATGCTGGAATGAACAAACATTTAATCTAAAAGAAGGTGTGAAAGGAAGAAAACAAATATGAGAACTGGTGAGGACAAATAAAACCTACATCATAAAATGTTGTCGTTAAACTAAATATATTGGTCTTTTTCTTAAGTATAATCAGATGAAGTGTCCTTTACTAAGTACAAAGATGGACAGACCAGAGGAAAAACAAGATAATTATATATAATATACTCTTCCCAAGGGACACACCTGTGTACAAAGATACAGAACGGTTGATAGGAAAATGGTAAAAAAATATTCAGTGCAAATATTATCCAAAGAAAACTGGCATAGTTATATTATCAAAGTAGATTTTAAAGCCTTGTGAGAGATAAAAAGGAGATTCAAAGTTACAGAAAGTTCAATCCACTGGGAAGATAGAGCAACTTTAAAGTTATATATATTAAACAGTATTCTTAAAACTTAAGAGGAAAATAGTCAAATTTTAAGGAGCGGAAGTATCAACACTCATTTCTCCATAAATAACTGGAAAAGTAGATATAAAGAATCCATAAATTTAATGGCTTGAATAATATGATTTATGATCTATTATATGTACATCTATATGATCTATTATACACACAAATTTCATTATATAGAATATATATATAATATGTGTTACAATATAATATGTGTTTGTTATAATATAACATGTGTTATAGTAGATGCACATATTTACTATATAGAACATAATTTTTGAAGTAGAAATACTTGAAATTTAATTTTATGGGGAAAAGCAAATCTCAATAAAGATCAACTGATTAAATTCATACAGAGAATATTCTGGGACTGAATAACCCCCCCCCAGATTTAACAAATTAAGAAATTCACTTTGAAGTTGCAAATATGTTATAGTACACATTACAGTGGAAATCACATAGTAATTCAAGCTAAATGAAAATCTACATATAAAACCTACAAGATGCATCTTCAGCCATAGTTAGAAGGAAATTCATAGCTTTAACTTAACATGTTAGAGAAGAATAATTTCTGTATCATCTCTCTAGGTGTCTAGAAAATAAAGGATTAGGGCCGGGGATTTAGCTCAGTGGTTCTGGTGCTTGTCTTGCAAGTGCAAGGACCTGGGCCTGATTCCCTATTAACCACATACAATACTGGGTGTGGAGACTCACTCCCAGCAACAACCAGTACCACATACCACAGTGCCGGGCGTGGTGGCTCACGCCTGTAATCCCAGCACTCAGGAGGCAGAGGCAGGAGGATTGCTGTGATGTGAGTTTGAGACTGAGCTCAGAGCCAGCCTGAACTACAAAGCAAGACCCTGTCTTAAAAAACCTAAAAAAAAAAAAAAAAAAAAAAGGAAAATAAAGGATTAGCAAATGTAATCCATAGAAAATAGAAAAAGTAAATAAAAATCAAATCAGAAATTAGAACATACACACACAGACACTATATATATATATAAAATCAAGCTATATCTGGTTTGAAAACTTTGATGGTATTCATTACTATCTGTCTGGCAAGGTGGATTGAGATAAAAACTTGAAGCATAAAATTCCATTACTAGCGATGAACTTTGATCTTTATCTTGTGTGCCCACAAAATTACCTCAAAATGAATCATAGACAATAATATAAACCCCAAAGCTACAAGATTTCTGTGAGATGATAAAAGGTGAAAATGTGTAACTTTGGATCCAGAAAAGATTCTGTAGCTAGCTGCACATTCTATGAAAGAAAGATAACTTATAAGCTTAATTCAATCATACTAAAAAACAGTGCTTTTTAAAATAGTACAAAAAGGTGAACCACACACTAAAAAAATTGCAAGTCACATACTTTATATAAACAAAATGACTATCTAGAATATAGATATGCCTATACTTATGATGGAAAGGTAGCCTTATAAACCCATCAATAGTTGAAAATATCATGTGTTGAAATGCAAGTAATGAGACCTAAACCGCTGAACATCACAGAACCTCCCTAGTCAAAATCTAGAAAAAAACAACTTATCTTGGGAATAGATAGTGAAACTATGCTAACCCACACTATAGAATGCTACTCAACAAGGACACGGAAAAAGTTATGGATATATGCAACAATGAGGATAGAGCTCACAGTAATGATGAAGGGTAAAGAATCTTTTTTAGAAAACGGAAACAAATTTCCACTGGTAGAAAGTACATAGTAGATGTCTGTGTATGAGGACAGGGGAAACCTAAGAGAGAGGAATGTAACGAGCCAAGAAAACATTAAGGGGAATGAGAGATGTAGCCAGTATTTTCATCTTGGAGATGGTTTCATAGGTATATGTGCCTGTCAAAGTGATCAAATACAGCACTTCAGAAATTCCCAGCTTCTTATATCTTAATTACAGTTCAGTAAAGTTGTTTTAAAGATTTAGAAAAAGAATTAACCAAATAAACTCAAGGAATGTATGAGAAGGAAAGAAACAAAAAAGAATAAAAATCATTAAATTGAAAAAGAAGAAAACACAGAGAAGCTCAGTAAAATCAAAGCTATTTCTTTGAAAAGATGGAGAAAATGGAGAAAATGTTGATGGTTAAAAGAAACAGCATGAATACATAATACTGGAAAACAGAAACGGAAATTCCTTAATGTATTTGAAAAGACAGTCAAAAGGTAATTCCTTAAAAATAGTCTATCAATGTGGAAGTACCATAACAGGAAATTCATAAGAAAAATTACATATGTCTGTGGCTACTAAATATTTTGAATTATTTACTTAAAATATACTAGTAAAATATGCCAGGATGATTTCACAGGCAAGTTTTACCAAATATTCAACATTAGTATACTGACTATAGCAATAAAAGTATTTGTGACAGCTTGAGGTTATCCTAGGAATTTAAGAAGGAATTTATTTTCTTCTGCTTACATCTTTAATTTGAAATATGGAACTTTTTTTTTTTTTTGCCTTTCAATTATGGATAAACTTTCACCCCCAGTTGCTTGTCATTCTGGTCTTTTTTGTGCTTTTCCCCCTTTAATCATTTTTTGAAGTACAGTATACATAAAAAGTGCCTATTCTAAGTTATATAGCTTTGTTTTTTTGACATGTGTATACACTGATGGAAACAACTCTACAATCAATGTGTAGAAACAGCAGAACGTTGTGTCATTCTGTGAGCTTCCTTCTTGTCCTTTGGTGGCCTACTCCTGACTTACAACTTGCTAATTTGATTATTGTCACTATGCATTAGATTTGCTTTTGCATGATATCAGATTCAGACTGTTCACTTTGCACAATCCTGATATGGATGGATTTCAGTTACTCAAGCTGAGGCAAATGACATGAGTCACCAACACCATGCCTGAAGTTTCAGTTACCATAATAAACTGATTGTAACTGTACCCAGTACAAGCTTTTGAGTCCATAAGCCACTGGAGAGTAACCAATGCCTGGCATGCTCAATGACCACATAACTTATGCCTCTCATAGTCTGTCAGTGGTGGGCAGTAATGTATATCGTTCTTTCAGCCCCTAAAGACATCAAACTACATAACTCTGTTGCTTCTTGGTCTTCCAGTAATAAAATTGTGTGATATTTTATGAAAATGGATAATCCAAAGAGAGAGGTGACCAGACCTAGTTGCAAGTAAAGAAAAGACAAGAAATGTGATAAAGCTTGACATGAAATTTGAAACAAATGCCAGTTGAGTAGCAGGAGCCAGAGTTGACTGGGGGGAGGGATTGGCACAGGCACAGCCTGAGGGACACAGCACCCATAAACTTTAGCAACAGTGAACCCAACAGGCATGAAGGAGGAGTAGGGAGATGTCCCAGTGGAATGGTGCAGATGACACTTGTCTATTAAGACTGCCTAGAAGAGATTTCATGATGGGAAAGCACCATGAGTAAGCTACTGGATTCTAATTCAGACTTAGAAAAGAGCAAAATGCTTCAAAGAGAATGTTCATAAATTTGCATCACAAATTATAGAGAGGGAAGAAATTATGCATATTGTGGATGAGTGTTTTTATAAACAAACAAACAAGACACTTTATTTCCTAATGTTTCTGATATTTTAAACTGTAATGTCCTAAGTAATTTTTTATTTTGAGACAGGGTCTGGCTTTGTAGTTTAGGGTGGGCATGAACTCACTATGTAGCCCAGATGAGCCTCAAACTCACAGCAATCCTCCTGCCTCTGCCTCTTGAGCTAGGATTACAGATGTGAGCCACCACACCCTGCACTGTGGTATGTGGTACTGATTGCTAGTGAGTGTGAGTCACCACACCTGGCATTGTTGTAGGTGGCTACCCGATTGAACTCTGGACCTTATACTTGCAAGGCAGGGGCCGGAACCACTGAGCTGAATCCACACCCACCTCAAGTAAATTTTTAGTTTTTTATAACTTTTCATTTCCTTGTTATTTCTAATGAACAGTGAGATAGTTAATTGTGATATATTCAAAGTAATGTACTACATGTGTCTGTTACTATGACACACACTCTGAAGCTAGATAATGCCTTAATGTACAAGTGTCACCAGGGGCTTGGCCTGGTGTGGCTGGCGGGAGAAAGCCTCTCGGGTAGAACTATCTTTGGAGAGCACTAAAAGAAAAGGCAGCACTCCACATGGAGTCAGCGAGCACTGGACACACATTACACATTCTGGTGTGCTGGGTGATGTGAAACCTACTGTGCTCTGGATTTCATCCTTGTCCATTTAGAGTGAACATCTGGAAACTGCTGGTTTCTACCTTGGATGCCCAGATGCATCTCCCTGATGCTGGCTCAGGGTGGAGGTTGATGTTGTAGTGCACCTAGAAACTCCATAGTCCTATGGCACCAAGGAATGATGACTGGACAGGTCCTTGCTGTCTGTGATGTCACATGTGCTATCTCTCTGTGGAGGAGCAGCATTGTCTCCGCTGCAGGCTTACTGTACATGCTGCACAACAAGGGAAGCAGGGCACTGCAGGAATTTGCTAGGCACCATCTTCTTCCCACTTGGTTCTCAAACTCAGAAATTTGCTCTTTGGAACTTTCTGTGTGGCTGTGTTGACTTGAAACAATGCATATGAAGAAATGCTCAACATCATTAGTCATTCGAGAGATGCAGATGAAAACAACACTGAGATTTCATCTCATTCCACATAGAATGGCTGCCATTTCAGATTCAGCCAACAGCAAATGTTGGCGAGGCTGCAGAGAAAAAGGAACCCTTCTCCACTGTTGGTGGGACTGTAGACTCCTTCTACCCCTGTGGAGATCAGTTTGGAGATTCCTCAGAAAGCTAGGATTGGAGGTCCCATTTGACCAGGCCATCGCCCTGCTAGGTATATATACAAAAGAATTAAGATTCATATCACAGTGACATATGTGCACCCATGTTTATAGCAGCTCAGTTTGTGATTGCTACATCTTGGAAACAACCCAAGTGCCTATCAACTGGAGATTGGATAAAAAAGCTACAATTCTTCTACAGAATGGAGTATTACTCTGCCATAAAAATGATAAGTTTGAATCATTTATACTTAAATGAACATACCTTGAGGATATCCTCATAAGTGAAATAAATAGGGCACAGATAGGTACATATCACATATTTTCTCTGGTATGAGAAAATAAAGATGTAAATGAGTCCTAGAATTGTATGTTATATATTGTGAAATAGAAAATGCTCAAAATAAAATAGGGTGAAGGGGGAAAAATAATGAGATTATAACAAAAAAAAGGAAACAAATTTTATTTATATAGGGGGTGGTAGGGTGGGTAGGGCTATGGGAAAAAATGAGAATTAAGTTCTGTCTTATACTGGTACAAATCCCCATTATGTAGTGCAATCATGATGTGGATATGTAATGTACCAATAAAGATTTCAATAAATAAAAAACAAACAAACAAAACAATGGACTTATCACTGCAGCAGTCCCAGGAGCCACCATTCCACTGGGCTGTTCAGGGTTTCCCAACAGTGAGGCCACCTCTGAGTTCAGCTCAGACCCTAACAAGAAGGTCTTATAGGGGTCTCTGAGAGCAGACTTAAGTTCCCCAAAAGATTCGCCATCATTCTGTAAAGGGTTGCACCTGCTCCAGTCCCAGGACAATGTTTCCTCTAAGAGTATAGTTGACACAGGAGCAGGAAGCATTGAAACCAGCTTATGACTATGGTGTCAAAGCCACAGGTTCATGGATAGTGCTGTTAAATCCAAGGGAACCTTGGGACTTTAATAGTTGTACTTTGAACAGTAACTTGTTATATATTTTTTGAAAGATGTGTGGTTGGGCAGTAGTAGATGGGTAGAAAAACAAAGTCCTTGCCAACCTTACCCAGCTATAGTAGCTGAAAATCTGGATGGATGACCTTGGAAGCAGCTCACTCTTCTGCACAGGCCTTTAGGGCATCTTCACAGTGGGGACTTCCTGGCTTCCATGTCCAGCTGCAGTTAGACTCTGTTGCACATTGGTTGAACACCACTGGACAGCCTGCTACATCTGAAGGAGCTCCAGTATGGCTGTCTAGAGAGATGGACTGCAAAGACCCACTGATTTATGTTACTATGAAGATTAAGAATTAGCCAGTAGATGCCAAGCAAATCATTCATATCAACTAGGGAACCATATCATTATAATATTTTTCTTCTCTAGTAACCAAATACTTTTTTTTTTCTGTCATAAAGCAGCTCTTGGCCTGACAGCAGACTATTAGCCAGGACAGTAGCAGGTGAGATCTTAGGAAACTCAAATTTCTTATGTGGTTGGCCATTTGGAGAGCCCTGTCTCATGCTATTTTTCTCCCAGAATGTGCCAAGGAATTTCAAATGCCCTTGAGAACCCAGCTCTTCTGGATAGCACAAGGCATTTCCACAGTGCCCTTCAGGGTCACACTTGTAAGTGTCTCTCTCTTTTTTTCTAATAGAAGATTCGAAAGCGGTGGGTACTGTGAGTCACATCTGTCACCTTGTCTTACATCCAAAGTGCAGGAAATGGGAAATCTTTTCAAAAAGCTGGTGCTAACAGCCTATGACAACCCCTCCCCCAGCCTAGCCTGAGTTCCCCTGAGTATCTTGCTTTCCTGGTACCCCCGAAGGCTTTGAAATCAACAACTAAACCACAGACTGTGGTGGAAATAAAATATCGTTCTAATTTTCATATTTATTTGTAAAGATTTAAACATGTTTTCCTGCAGCCCTGCAGCAAGCTCAACTGTGTTTTCTAAAAAATATAGGAAAATGACATTTTAATTTTTTGGGGGAAAAACTGGATTATGGATAACAAAACAAGCAGTGAAAGGAGTCATTAAAATGCATATTGTAAAATTGAAACTTAAGTGTCAAGTTTTTATAGCAGTCTGTCAAATGCTTGACAATTAAAATAGCTATTTTTAAAATTTTAATGAGACACAATAAGGGTGAAATGCGCATGGAGATTGCACATTTTCGAGACTGAACATTTTTAGCATAACAAGTCCATTCTCTATCATTACGATAATGCCCCATTTGTAAAACGCACCATCTATTTTTAATTAAATTAGTGTGTGTCATTTATTATGGGCATTATATTTATTAATCTTTAATATTTAATTTAAGATGACTTATCTGAGGAAAAGACAACTTAGCACAATCACGCTGACACCCTGTTGGTAATGGCTTTGCCTCTCTCACTGCAGTAAATACGCTTCAGTCCTGATTTTTCATACTCGAAGCTTGAAGGAATTTAAATATGTCCTTGCTCCTCGATCACAGAACACAAACGAATATGCTTCATGATCTTTCAGCTCTCCCGGTCCTGCCCTTCTGCGATGTTTGAATCAACCATTTTCCTAACACTGATTTGCTATTTTCCATGCCCAGCATTTCAGCTGATGTTGGTAAATGTACCTTTTCTAGCCTCTTAATTTTTGATGATGAGAAACTGATTTATTGAAGATGTCACACAATTTTGTATCAGCCTGTTAGACTGTGTCCCTGTTGTCCTCTTCAGGCACTATTGCCTCTGGTGAGGACAGCTCAGAGGAGAGGACAGCCCAGTTAGTTGGCCCTTCCTACAAGTATGGGGCTGATGTTCCAGCAGACTTCCAAACCACTAAGGTATCCTTTCTTCAAACATTTTAGAACCTGTAATGCTACTTGGAGCTGTATATAGAATCCTGACTTGGTTTCGTTTATATGATAATGATGAGAAAAATCCAGTGGTGGCTAGTGAGATAGCACAACAGGAAAAGTCAGGCAGAGACTATCCTTTCCTCTTGTGCTTGGTAAAACTGAGGAAGAAACGCACACATATATATGTGCGCATGTGCATGATCTAAAGGAAATGCAGATGGTTGGGATGACAAAGGATGAGGTGCCTGTTGTTCCCACCCTGCTGTGCATTGCCCAGTTCCAGGGGAAGCGCTGGAGCTTGCAGTCCCTTCAACTCTGCCAGAGCCTCAGCCTGAGACCCACTGTAACTCTACGGACAGCACCTTGGTACCTTCTCATCAGCACCAAATGGGCTCTTTCGTCCAGAACTTGTGTATCACAGAATACTGGATAGTCATTTTGAGGAGCAACACAAGCCAAACAGGCCAGAAACCCACAGACCTCATTTTTGGCAATTGTCAGAGGGGTTCAAACTCCAGTGGGAGGTGAACCAGCAGCACAGGTGCATAAGTGTCCAGTTCCCATGACCTGCTTTTGAGGGGGTGCCAGATCTGAGTCTCAGACCTTCCTGATTCCATTTGGAGAGTTATACACAAAATTATTTCAAATTAAAGGAACTTATTTTGTAAATATGATCATTAAAGTGATTTGCACTAGCTGTATGTAACTCAGCACATTAATGGATTGCTGCATATTCATTTGCTTCAAGGAAAAAGAGTGCATTTGCAAATTGCTATTGTTTTATGAATATATGAATAACTCAAAATCAGAAAAAGCTGGGATTCCATGTTTACTTTCAATGTTATTTCCTTATAGAGCATAAGAATCCATGTTAGGAAGTAAAGTAGAAAGATGATGACATTCTTAAAAGCTGTGCTTGATATGAATTGAAAAGCTACTACCATCCATAGCAAAAGTGGAACACTGGGTCTTCATGGAAACAAATATATGATGGTAACAGACAGTGACATGGCTGACTTCCCTCTCCCTGTGTTTCTAAGCACTGTGTTTCTAGTCCACTGAGGACCCATTGGTCACACGAGAGGAACAGCAGACAATAAATCCAGGTGGGGACTTAAGGGTCTTTAGGTCCTCTTGCATATGAACTTGACTTCTGGGACAAGCTCTCATATGTAGCTTGCAGTTTTAGCCAAAGGGTTAAACCAGTGGACCTGCATGGAAGATCCCATGATTTTCTCCAGGGGTGGAGAAGCCTGGAGACATACACAGGCTCTGGGCTACACAACACCAAGAAAACCAAGCCACAGACCAAAGCAATTAGGACCTAGGTGAGCATCAGCTGGAACCCTTTTTGGAGGTAGGCATCAGAAAAACTAATAAACAATAGTCAGAAGAATTAGGAGAAGAAAACAAATAGGACCATTTTGTGCAGGGACAAATGGCCCGACACACATTAGCAACTCCTGAGGGTACTGCCTAAACCAGAGCTCAGTATCGTAATCGATGTTCCTCATTATGGTTTTCTCATTAAGGAGAACTAAATGATGTTCATACTCTGCTTAATTATGTTGTTCTGTGTAGAAGTGTGTATGCTACATCTTATAAACTTTTCCAGACAAATGGCTATCCATGCGTTTTTAAGTTTCTGAGGTAATTCAGAAGCCTCAGTTATTCAGAAAATCAATTCCTCTGCCCTCCCTCTTTTCCCCAAAGAAAACAGAAAATGAGATATTGGTGTTTAATGCAGATTTCTTGGTCCACTAAGATGCATGGTATGAACTGGAAGAATTTACAAAAAGGTAATGGATGGTTCAACCTGAGAGAAACCCTCCTTCAGGAAGGTGAAGGATAGAACAAATTTCCTGAGTCTCCATGGGTCCAGGCCAGCCATATCCTCAAGCTCATGGAGTCTCTCTGGAATATGTTCTCCTGTCCTTGGAAGAAAGGCACAGGTGTTAGCCATCCAAGAGCTGAAGCTGATGCCAGGAGAGGAGCTGAGAGACCCCCATGCTAGAGTCCCAGACCTCTTCTCAACCTAATGTCTAGAAGCACCTCAGTTCCCAGGTTTCTTATATGCAAATGGGGACAATGACTGATGATTCTGCCCTATTGGGGTGACAGGCTTGTGTGGAGGGTTGTTGTGGCCACAAGCACAAAATGCTCAGGCATCCAGAGAGTTGGGGAGCTTAGGAAGAGTTCAGAGGTTCCTTCCACTTTGCTGACACTGCTAGGTCAGAGGCCACAGGCATAGCAGGGAACACTTCATGGTGGAGAGTTAACTTCTTCCAGGGTTACAGCAATGGCCACAGAAGTCACAAGCTTTGGCCTTCAAACAAAACAGATGTAGCTGTCTCCACTCCTCATATGTGATCTAGGGCAAACCTCACAGACACCATTGAATGCCATTCAGTACCTACAGCCCTCTTCTTTCTGAGCCATGGAACCACATTTTATCTGGGGTGATTTTATAGAATTTTTTTGATTTAAGTGCTACTTTGGTGCAAGTATTGAAATAAAAGCAGAAATGTTATGAATAATTCACTGACAGCCTGTTAAAGATTATCTGCCCAATTAAGAGATATACCCATGGTTTCCCTTTGTCCTTTTCTCTTCCTGATGGTTGAATTGTTAACATAAAGAATGGTAGCCATTTTGGGTCATGTGTTGAGTTCTAAGATGGAAGCCAAATCTCTGAACGATAGAAAAGAATTTGAATGCCTGATAGCTTTGTGAATGTAGCTCTGGACTGTTTCCCTCTGGGTTTAAATGAGAAGTTAAACTCTACCGTAGTACAGTCACCAACACAAGGGGTTCTCTTTCCCTGCAGCTGACCTCATTCCTTATTTAAGCAAAAAAAAATCACTAAATTTGTGGCCTCACCCACTTTCTCTTTATTTCTGGATGTGGAAAGAGAACTGAAGGCACAAGATGGTCTTAGTTATTACGTCTAGCAATGGCAGAGACAAGCCTCGAGGAGCTGATCGCAAGTAACAACAGGACCTGGACAACAGGACCTGGGCAAGAGATGCTGGGGATCAGGACCAAAAAGAAAAAAAAATTAGTATGTGGCAGACAAAAGACTTATAGCATTTTCTATAAACATTCTCTCAGGGTGCTTTAGGGGAACCCTTGAACACACTTCCTTATCTAGGGTTAAGGGACATAAAATCAAAGCAGATGGCTAACTGATGTTTGCATCCATATCTAATAAAGAGATGTACCATTTTGTCCTTCCTTTCCCATTTACACTGTCATCACATCATGAACCCAGTTGAGTCCCAAGACCACCTGAGGTAGTAAAGTAGGAATTACAAGAGCCTTTTGCTTCAGGTCCCAGAGCTGTTGAGTGAAGACACATGACCTTCTATGGGCCCTGCATGCTTTCCCCTGTGCCACTTCCTCACTCAGCAGGGACTTCCCATTGGAAAGGAAAATCACTTATTAACAAGGGAAAAAGGGGTGGCATAAGTCTCCTGACTTTAGACACTGGAAAGCACATGCTTTCTAGAGCCTGCCAAGCTTCTCTGGGTAGAGCAGGGTCATTGGTGTGCTTGGAAGACAGGCACAGGGATTGTGGGGCATTTTTCCTCTTCTTCATGATATCCTAGGACATCTATAAATATGTCAGCTGACATCTGGGTGACCTACAGAGATAAGGAGTGCCTGGAAAGTTGGCATGGACACTTCTAGTACCTGATAGGCTCCAGGAGCTTGCTCTACTGCCCAGAATAGTCATTTACTAGGATCTTCATTTGCAGTAGAGGGTCCTCTTGCTGTTGGTTTAGTGGTCAGGAGGATGACCTTGCTGTTTCCAGGGATGTTTCAGAACACAAGATGAAAATCAGTGTGCAATTTGGACCCCTACAGTACAGGAAATGTTGAGTAACTGCAGTACTTTGCCCCTCATCCAGTCTCCACACCATTCTCATGCCATATTGCATTTGGAACTGAGAGGCAGTCACATTCTCAGTGCCTGAAACTCAGCACCTAGGAACTGAGGTTGCACCAGGCAAGGCTGAAGCCAGTTTATGCTGTGACTTGGCCCAAAAGCACTCTACTTGGCATGCATACCCTAGCAGGCCGAGCAGAGAGGGCAGTGGAGAATGAAGAATTAGTCTTCTTGAACAGCTTCAGTGAACACAGAACCAGGTGTGGCATCAACTCATCCCAGGAGACAGCACATGGCCTGCAGGAGACAGAGCTCTGCATAGATGTCAGCCAAGGGGGAATGCAGGGGACAGGTGCCTCCCGAAGGCTGGGGGGCCATATGTGGGTAGTCTTTAGCTCCAGGTTGGAAATCCCTTCTTTGTGAAGTTGCTACCCTTAAAACCTGCTCCTTGGGGCTCAGGGGCTTATCTGAGGCCACAGACTGATTTTCTTCCTAACAAAATGTGACTTCAGGCTTTGTTTCTTTTATACAGAAAGACATCCTGCTAGCTGCAAGGACAGGGGTTTGTGGGCTTCAAAATGGAAACTTCTTATCCAGCAATCACCAACTCAAGCACTCCCTGGGGGGTGCTGTAACATGAGACCCCAAGACAGAAAGTCTTGGAAAGCACAAGCATGCCTCTTCTCGGTCATAACAGAGCAAAACCCAAAATACTGCTGATATAGTTTTGAAGGTCCTGATGGCTGCAGGGAGAAGTCACAGCCCTTACAGCCAGAGCACTTAGTGGAGGGAAGGCATGGTCCTCACCCCCAAAGAGCAGGTCTACTACAGGATCACCTGGCCAGTGCCCTGCTGGGCAGTGCCAGGCTGTTCTGGGGGAGGTTCAACTGCTCCTTCTGTGTGTGGATCCTGTGATGGTCTCATTCTGCCCAATTCTCTGCTCTTCCCCTTTCATAGTCCTGACAATATCTCCAGGCATTTATGTCTCTGTGGTTATGTGTGTGCATAGGTGTCTGGACAATAAAAAATGAAATTATC
>PVIR01000004.1:405506-420506 GCA_004026965.1 Petromus typicus
CCCGGTAACCACATAACAATACTGGGTGTGGAGACCCACACTCAGCAGCAACCAGTACCACATACCACAGTGCCGGGCGTGGTGGCTCACGCCTGTAATCCCAGCACTCGGGAGGCAGAGGCAGGAGGATTGTGATGTGAGTTTGAGGCTGAGCTCAGGGCCAGCCTGAACCACAAAAGCGAGACCCTGTCTCCAAAAAACCTTAAAAAAAAAAAAAAATGAAATTATCCAAACCGGACCAAACTATTTGAAGATGTGGTTCAGATTGACGTTTGGTGACTGTTCCGCCATCTTCCTTCTTAACTGGAATCCCGCTCATGGGAATCTGTGTCAGATCTTACTGGTAATTTGGTGGAGCTATTGCATTAATTGAGTTAAACACCCTGTCGTGCTGACACATTTGGGAGGTTTATTAAGAATGGAAGTGACTGTGTGCTGCAACACAGCTCTTCCCCAAAGTGAGCTGAGCACCTCCTCCTTATGGAGAGGACTAAAGGACACTGATTAAATTATCTGAGTTCTCATCAAAAAGCCAGAAGCTTCCAGTCACAAGCAAGGATGCTGGGCAGGCAGGTGCTTAAAAGCGACACGGAACAGGAGGACAGCCCTGGATTCAAAGTGGTATAGACTTTGGCAGCTTTTAATGACTGGAAAGGACCAGAACCCCCATAGCTCAGCTGGACAAAGTGACCAATTAAGTATGTAGAGCCTGGTGTGTGCCCACCACTCTTGGCTGCTGTTGCTGTTATCTTAAGACTTAGTTCCCAGTTACTGTGTCCAAATATTGCAAGATAGACACACATTTGAGATTAGTTATAGGATAAAACAATATTTGATGCTTTTGGAGGCTAGGAGAATATTAACGGCAGGAGCCCTGTGATTTTAAAATTTCATTACAGAGGTTTCAGCTTTCTTTTCTCTTCTCCTAATCTTCTCTCCTTCTGCTGTGAAACGCTGCACAAAATAATAATTAGGCAGAGTGTAGAAGTGGAGCTATGAGAGAGCAGAGCAGAGGACATGGGGACTGGAATAGACCCTGCCTGTTATAGAGAGAAGTGGGTTCTTGGGCATCTGCAGGTTTGGTAATAGAGCCAATTGTATTCCCCAGGTAGTGGTAAATCAGTTCCGCAGTGCCCAGATGTCCTGCTGGGAAGGACTGCACCTCAGCTAACTCATCCTCTTAAAGCAGGTGCTTGCAGCTATGTGCTAGAGAGTCCTGGTGCTCCTGGTGGGATCATGCCATAGGACTGCTCTCTTTTCTCTCCTCTTCTTATCCTTGTGAAGTTACAGCTTGGGGATATGTGCGACCATGACACCACGGTCTCTCAATACAAACCAGACAGTCCAGAGGAGGCAAAGCATTGTTCTGTCACCCTCTCCTTTATTTCTATCAGAAAGAAGCAATTGCTTGCAATATAATTTCTGGTGTGTTTCCTGAGGCTACGATTGCCACCCTCAGCCATAGTCCCAGGGGATCCAGCTATGGTCCTTTCAGAGCAGCCAGAGAGCTCATCCTCTGCTGGACTTGGTGGAACAGAGAAGGAAGGCAGTGTTACTAAGAGACTGAACGTGTCCATGTCTGCCTGGGCTCTTGCCTTCTCCTTCCCTCCTTGGAATCCCCCTCCCCATTTTCCCTCCTCCCTCCTATTAGAACTCTCTTGCCTTGATTTAGCATCATCTAATTGGTACCTATTGGAAGATGCCAATCAAAGCCCGTGAAATGAAATCTTCTCCTATAGTGATATATTTATGATTTATAAAAGGATTCTTTATCAATTAACACAACATGCATAGTTATGTGGCCAAGGAGTGGGTAAGGTGGAAAGGAATAAGGAGTTGACAGAAGCAGCAATTATGACAACTGGAGTGGCTTCTGTGCCTAGGGAATGCCATCGGTGAAAGCTCAGCCATTATGTACTATAAATCTCATGAACATAGGACAGGGCATCTCCCCCCTTTGCCGGGGGTACTTAGCACAGAATGAGCTATGTGCCATGATAACCATGCTTGGCACTGTGTTTACACAGAAAGCTTCATCTGAGGCTCAGTGCCAGCTTTCTGTGGTAACTCTATGCTGCACCAAAGCACAATTTGGGTCTTTAGAAGGAAGGGCTAAGGGTCTACAGGGGCAGATTCTGAACCAAAATTAGGGAGCAATTAAAACTGTACCAGATTCTGAAATGGGCTTGCCCTATTTCTGGCTCTTGGCAAGTATGCCTACCATGATTCAGAACATAGAGTCTTTATAATTCTTCATTAAAATCTGCATTGTCAATACACAGAGTGGGTTAAAAAGAGGAACCAGTGATGCTGTCGCTGAACAACCAAGAGATGGTGAGAATGTGCCCTTCAGTGCTGCTCATCTCTCATGGAAGATCTCCCACTCCCAGACTAAAAAATCGAGGGATGAAGGGTTCAGGCTTCTAACAGAGTAGATTGTCTCTCCAGGCTAGGAGTTTTCAGTGTTTTTTCAGAGTCAGTCCTCACCACCGTCCAAGGCCAGGCACTGTCCTTCATTTCTGCATTATGTCCATCACCAAGAATAGCACTGTGCACAATAATGAGGATTCCAGTCAACAGAGAGAACAACCAGCTGGGAACCTGCAGATTGACTGTTCAAAGTTGTTTGTGTGTAATGGAGTTGTTTACTGATAGTGTGGAAATGTCCACATCTGTAGTTTAAATAAAAAATCATACAAGGGCATTTTGAGATCAGATTGGAAAATATCATACATAAGATTTGTAAAACACTTCTCAACAAAGTTATAATGAATGATGAGATGATGATACTGATGTCAATACTTTTAGGCACAATTGTATCTACTGCCTTCTGTGATGCACACAACAATCTTGGAGATCTGTTTGGGCCATCAGATCTGTCTTGACAGTGAAAGAAGTTATATCCGAATGGGTAAGTGCTGACCAAGGCTACAGAAGCCAGGACCTGCTGGGGCTGATCTGGAAGGCTGCAAGTATTCACCTGGGCTCCAGTTCTAGACTAGGCTCAATGCTCAGCACCCAGAATGGTAGTGAATTAAGGATGCCATTCATGTCTTCAGTGACTCTCTCTCCATCTCAGGAGGTCTTTTATAGTGCCTGCTCATCCCTAGACAGGCACATGGCTCTTGACTCACTGACCATTTACACAAAGGATAGTTTTCTTCATGAAAACCTTCTACTTGAGGGCACCTATCAGGGATCTGGTAGATCTAGTTGTGGTGGCCATGAGGGGCATCCCCCCAGAAGGATCTCTGAAGACAGGATAAACCTGTGCTGCTTCCTTTTCAGTCACATCCTTTGGTTCTCTGCAGATGGGTTTCACAGGGCTGATGGGATCTCAGGCCACTGGACTGAAGCTCCTCAGTGAGACCCACCCAGAACTGAGTTTGGCTCAGCCTTCTGAAAATCAGTTTGAGCTTTGAATCCTAATTCCCAGTTATTGGCTCTCCCCAGAGCCCTATTCCTCTCTGGGTGTCCTGCAGAAGGGCTCCCCCAAGCATTTCTTACAGAGACCTGCATGGCTGCCCTGAGAGAAAGACCATCACTCCCAGCCCCCTCTTGCAGAACTCATGCTACTGATTTAAGTGCTGTGGGAGTCTGGGTCTCCAACCTACACTGCATACTACATTTTATACGAAATGTCTTTGTTCTCCACATATTTATTATTTAGTCATCTCGTGGAAGATTGAATCTTGCAGCCCTAATTTATTTTGCTTCCTGGCTCCTTTAGAAAGAATAGGGGAATGAGAGGAAATGCTGTCTTATCTTTTGAGTTAACAAAATCATTATCTTTCATTGACAGTTTCTGTCTGCCCTGGGTGCTGCACTGAAAGCTTGGTAAGATATGGGGTTGACTCTGGTCATACTCATCCTCTTGTCTCCTGATGTTCACTGCAGGGATCTACATAAGCCAGGGATCTTGGTGTCCAGCATGCCAATTCAAATGGCAAAGAATGTCACTTCCCTATTTGGGATGGGCTGGCCACTGGCTAAGTTAATATTGAGGCCATTTGTCCATTCGGGAGACTCAAGGAGGAGATAGAGTACTGGAATATTCCTTTGTATTCAATGTTCGTGGGTGAAAATATGACTCCAATCTAACCTTGAGGACTAGACATAGTGAGTAAACATCTGGGCTCCTTTCTATATGGTTCCAAGGCCCTAGAACAATTATATAGACTCCTTGAGCTCCATGTCTTCATCTATAAAATAGAACAATTGTTTTCACCACAAAGGACAATTGCAGATAGACTGTGTTCACTGCCTACATAGTTTTAGAGAGCATCACTGCTATGCATTGAGCAGGGCATGCAAAGAAGAGGCTGGGAGGACCAGGCAGACTTTCACAGAGTCCTTTGTGGGCTGGTTGCCATCTCCAGGAAGGAACAAGACAGGATCTGGGGTGGGCCGAGAGATCTTTCCCTCTGAAAGCTTAACATCATTTCTTTTCTCTTCACAGAGAGGGGCCTCTGAACATAACAGCAGGGAACTCCATTTACAGACTGAACGCAAACTCAGAGCAGCAGGGAAAAGAGGAGTTCTGCTGTCTCTTGTTCTTGGGCTGGAAGACCCCAATCAGTCTGGTTAAGACTGACTAGAGGAAGGCAGGGCCAGGATTGCTCACGTGTGTTGCAGCCAGTTCTGGAACATGGCCAACTATGGGGACCAGTGGCTGCATCTAAGAATAGTCAAATACAATTATACTTTCACTTTTGGTAACCATAGAATTTCTAACTTTTCTATGAGAAAGACTGTAAAGCAACAACATAATAATAACTACTTGCTTAGCAAATGGAAGAGGACAAGTATATAATATTTTTCTATTTGGAGTATGTAAACACCACCATCTTTATTTATCTGTCGTCTACCTTTTACTGTAATAGCACAGATCCCTTGGAGATGCTCCATAAACCAGCCTCCCAGTTCCCAAGCTAGTCATTGCATATCCAATATAGAATCCTCAGACTCCAGTTTGGGAGGATATTTTATAAACAGCTTGAAACATCATTGAAAAGTTAAATCACTTTTGTATTGGGTATTGATACACTGTGCATGGTGGAGACATTTCTCTGAGACATTGCATGCTGTTAGTGGGGTCTTGCTGTTTGTGGACACTGTGGAGGAAAAACCAGAGTTGTGAGAACTAGGGTCCAGGACAACTGTGGCCTTGGAGCTTAGTGAAAATGCATTTTTTTTTTCTTGTCAATGGGCCTCTCAGTGCTTTGTGGCTTCCCCAGGGTGGTAAGAGGTGTACTGTGCTTTGCTGGCTGCATTCCACTGGGCACCCTGCTCTGTACAATGAGGGCCTGGGCCTGTGTCATGCTGGAGCCAAAGCCCATCCCAGTCTTTGGCCCACTTCCAAGTTGAGCGGCTACTTTCCTAGTTGGCTTCTGATAGGCACTAAGCTCCTTTTCTCCTGATCTTCCAACTTCCCATCAAGCTGTTTCCAGTTTAACGTGAACATGTCCACAGACAGATAGCTGCCTTCCTAAAGAAGCAGGAGGAAAAACCCTATGGCAAATGACATATTCTTTCCAAGAGCTCACAACGAGCCAGGGGCTAAGTATGGCTCCAACACATGAGGTGGTTTTCAGGACAGAAGGGTGATTCTGCACAATTCATCAGTTTGAGTGAACAATATCACATGGGATAGAAGGGCACAGGTGATGTCTTCCCTTTCTCCTTTCTTCTATCTCAAGGCAGCTTCATGCTTAGTAATAAATTGCGGAGCACCATAAAAAGCTTTTAAAGGCATCTCTGAGAAATCCCTGTAAGCTGCCTCATTGCTAACAAACAGGTAGGATGTTCTCAAAGAACGTGAATCTGCTCCGTCCGTTTATCTAGGGAAAAACAAAATCAATACACAATGCCCAAAGCACACTACTCAATAAACAAAGAAGTTACAGATCAACCATTTAGTTTCTTAAAACAAGTCAGTGGCTGTCTATGTAATTCATATGTAAGCTGAACCCACGTTTACAGGAGCCAGCTGCAATGGGCCCACCCAGTTCACTGCAGGGCTCCATCAACTGAAGTCTCAGATGCTCAAAAGCTAACGTGCCAGTTCTCACTAAGTGCTGTCACATGCACTTTCTCACTCAACTCTCCAACACTGTGGAATATTACTGACCACTAATTGTAGGCTAAGAAGGGCCCTTCAGTCTTCTCAGTGTACAGATGGGAAAATTGACCCCCAAGAGCCTGGGCCACACATTACCCAGAGGTGGGGACTCTCGTGCAAGTTTTCATGAGTTTCACGAGTTTCTCATGCAACTCCCTGAGCAGCTTGGGTCTCTTCATTTTCCATCTACCAGGGTCTACAAGACGTCATGCTCCCAAAACAGAGTCCAGAGAGTGTGTGAGGGAGAACTAGCTTGGGCCACCTGGAGGGACCAGCAGCTGCCTGTGGAGGTTGGTTTCTGAACACCCTGCTTGGCTCCCTCACAGGGAGGAGTGGAAACAGGTTTGACTTGCTGTTGACCACCAGGAAAGGCCTCTGCACCTGCACAGCTCCCCTGCCACTGCTGGGTGGATGTAAACTGAGCCCTCACCATCTGGCTGGCACTGAAATACCAGCAGCTTCATTCCTCTTCCAGTGGGCACCAAGTGGTCCCTACAGACCCTCTTTTGGGAAGTCTTCCTGGCTTCTCAAGGCTCTGCCCTTAGCTCCTGATGCCACACACCTCTCCTGGAGCTTGAGCACCTGAGCAGCCAGGAGACCACCTCTGTTCCTGAGGAGGGACTTCTATACGATTCCAGCTGCAACACCACTGTGACAGTACCTACACCACCTTATTATGTCACTGCCACATTTGAACTGACATCTAAGCACAGAGCTGATGCTCATTTTCTACTGCAAATGTCACTTAACTCTCCCATCCTCAGTCTGGGCCAGAGAGACATGATTGTCTTTCATCTCCAGACAGTCTAAACAGGCAGGTCAGGAACTGGACGCTGGAGGCAGAGTGATCGAGGAACGGGGCTGAGATTGCAGCCCAGGCTGGTGACGTAGCCATGCCGGGTCCTTAACCAATGAAGACATCCACGGTGCTGAGTGCAGACGAGGTGAGCAGACAGCAGCGTGCTCCAGGCAGGGCTGGCTCACGAGGGCGTAGTAAATAAAGGAGCATACAAGGCCCCACCACCCGGTGAGCCATTCCCACGTGTCGTTCTGTGAGGGCAAGAGCAGGCAGTGAGTCAAATGTCCTTCTGTCTCACTAAACAAGGATTCATGCTCCTCCAGGCACAGGTGAGCCCAGAAAAGACTCAGAGCCCAGCGCTCCTCCTCTCTCTCAAAGAGCCACGGCTCACTCCAGCCTGTACTAGAGAACCAGAGGGACAGCCCAGAGCCCCCGGGGACCCTGGCACGCCTGCTGCCCCATGAGAGCCACTGCCTCGTGCCAGAGCCAGGCCATGGTGTGCCATTCCAAATGGGCTGGCTAATCGGCCCGCATCCATTATCATTAGCGCCTCTCTGCACGCAGGTACAAGAGGGGCTGCCAGGCGCTGGCTGCGGCTCGCTGCGCCAGGGGCCACGCTCCACTGCAAATGAGGACGAGGAACACCTGCTCCAGGGCTTCCAGGCCGCCACAGTCATCCTTCACATCTCATGCAACACTTGTTCTGTCAGAGCACGGAGCTGGCACGGCGGGGGCAGCTCTCTGCCAGGCTCTGCCGCCCCCTCCCAGCCCTGTGCTCCTCTGTGCGAGTTCAGCTTTGAATGGCTTTTCAAAGAACTCTTTTAAAAATGTATCCATTTCATCATATTAGCCATTCAGTCATTATGTTAAGGGTTTAAAAATAAAGATGAAAAAACAACACTTTGCCTCAAAAAAAGGAACTTTTTTGGCAATTAAGATGGAGTTGTGAAATATTAATCGTCCACTAATGGATTTCATCCTCCATCACAGTAGTGATGTGCCTCTCCTCAGGATTTCTGGGGAACGGGTCGTGAAGTGCTAGTGCATGGCTGTGGGAGCCAGGGATCTTTCTAGGCATGTCCCTGTGTCTTAGTGGAGACCCTGATTTTCCAAAGGCCAGAACCCTGAGACCCTGTGCAAGAAAGAGATTTCACAATCAGAGAGTGCTGTTGGCCCTTGCGCTGCCTTTCCTGTTTCTTCCTGTCTGTGCAGGAACCTCAATAACACACACACACACACACACACACAACCTATTTTCCTCTAGCTGGTTAACTTCGGTTCTGTGAGTCAAATGTCCTTCTGTGTCACTAAACAAGGATTCATGCTCCTCCAGGCACAGGTGAGCTTGAAACCTATAAGGCTGTGAAATCTTCATTATTGCTTGCCTGAATTTCTGCTACTGTGGCAGCCCCAGCCTACCTTGGCCTGAGCTAGATTTGAGGGAAAATTCTGGCAATAGTCCCTTGGTTTCTTCAGACAGTGTGCAAAGGGAGGAAACCTAGCTTACGGGGTGAGAAGCACCTTTCCACTCACTAGGGGCTCTGTCCTCCTCCCAGGGAAGTGATGTTGTGCCCTTACTGCTCACAAATAGATAGGAAAGGGAGCTTCCTCAACTCCTAAGTCAAATGTGGGCTCTTTCACTGGGAGATTGGAACTATACTTGGTTGTCCCAACCCTGCCATGGCCTAAGGTCAGACTCAAGAGCAGAGACAGTGTTAAATGCATACAGGTGACCAAAGGGTTTCCAGATAAGCTATCAACAAACCCAGGTTTGAGAGTCTGTAGTTGTTGACTGACTTTCAGTGTTAATGATTTTCCTGTTTGTGTGTCCTTGGTCCATTTACCCCATCCCTCTTGGTTTTCATTTCTACATTTATGAACAGAGATATAGACACTTCCATTTCAGGTTCTTGTGAAGAATGAACAAGATTGCTCAATAAATAGGAACTCCTCTTCCCTGTTTCTCTATAGGGGAACCTTTCTTTCCTTCTCTCTGCTTATTAAGCCTGTTCTCAGGAAGGAACCTGGTACCAGTCATTCATACCTCAACAGAAATTTAAAAAGAGACATGAAAGTTGTAATGGCAGCTAAACATGGTGGTGTGTGCCTGTGACCTCAGCACTCTGGGGAGCAAAGATTAAGATTGCAAGTTTGAGTCCAGCCTGAGGAACTTAGCCACTTAGTAAGAGTTGGCCTCAGAACAAAAAATAAAATAAAATCATACAATAAAATAAAAAGGTCGTTCAGTGCAAATGCCCTGAGTTCACTCCTCAGTGTTACAGAAAAACAAAACAAGAACACAAACAACAAAATTTTAATGGGAATTTGAATTTTTGGATTGCTTTACTTGAGCAATGTGAGTTTATTCTCTCTGTGGCCTTATAGGCACAAATGCAATCCCTGACTTGCCAGGCTCAGTGAAGGTCCCCTGTGGACGGGTCTGTGCATTTGTGTGGGAATGTTCATGTGTGTCTGTGCATGTCAGAAAGGCAGTGGGCTGAGCTGAACAGTATTTATCTTGTGGTGACCAAAGCCTTCCCTTGACTATGCAGAAGAGTTGGCAAATTTAAACAAAGCTCACACTCCCACCATAATCCCAGGACACTCAGTAGGAGCAGCCCTCTATATTACACTTGGGTCCAGAGGTGGAGCTGGGGTAGCTGGAGGAGGCAGCACGAACATAAGACACCTTCAGTCTAAGGTAAATGCAGTAATGTCTATAAATTTTTCCCATGAAATGTGTTCTTGTGATACCCCTGAGCTTACTGTGTGACAAAGTAATCATCCAGCCAAACTTTGATTCCACCACAAATCACTGGATGTTTTAGATGTGAAATCCATGTGGCCTGATCTTGGAAGTCTTGACTTGGCAAGGAAGTGCCTAGTTCCTTTTCATGTACTAGAAGGAGCATAATGTATAAGGCAGCTTTAGCTTTTACATCTCATTAACATATTTTAATCTATACATGACTCATCTGAAAAAGCAAAGAGAAGAAAAACTACCCAGGGAAAGCTGTTCTGGGCTACCAACTCCAGTGGTGAGTATTTAGGAGTGGGAGAAGCTGTACCGTGTGAGTGCGTGGTACCTTCCAGGCTTTTGCTTTCTAAGCCCCAATGTACCCTTGTCTGATGTGAGCCACATGTCTCCAGACTGTTGAATGGGGCCCATCTGGGCTTAGGATGTCACTAGCTTACCCAGAATGGTCATAGAGGAAATATTAATTGGTATGCCTGTGGTAATCCAAATTTCACATTGATTCTGTTATGTTGGATCATGAAGTCAAGCAGTGAATTCTTGTTTAAACATTGGATTTTTAAAAATTTTGGAATTCAACTTAGTATTGATCACTTTCCTGGTATAACATATTGTTGTTGGTATTATTGGAGGTGGTGGTGGTCATGGTATGTGTGTGTATGTGGTAGGGTGTGTTAGCCAAGAGTTTTACAGTGGTTATGGAGAATTCACCTCCTTGTAAATGTGATGCAGGGAATAGTTACCCTCCATGGACCCCTTGGAATGTCCCTTCTGTCCTTGCCTTCTGATCATGCCCTAGGGCTACTCTGCATATATGTTACTCTACTTCCATATGTTTTCATATCCACCATGACATGCACATGGAGGAGGAGTCAATGAAATTCTGTTTTATAGAACAGAAACTTAATACTCAAGACAAAGACAAGACCAAGGCCTCAGTGCTCCTTCATGCTACTTACCATGCCTCTTGCCAGCACCGTGAAACAGTACAGTACCCCCTGCTTTGCATCTCTCTCTTCTATCCCAAGAAAGGATGATCCTTGATTTACCAAGCTGGGAGACTCAGCAAAGTCTCCCCTCTTGATCCCCACATCACCATGCCAGGTGGTTCTACCCTCACTCCCACTGTAATAAATATAAGGAGCTTATCTGAGGCCAAATGGTTATTTGACCCAGAGCTGGGATTTGAACCCTGACAGTCTGCTCAGGGAGCTGCCTCCCTCCATTCTGCAGGGATGCTTCGGAGCAGAGGCTCAGAGGTCATGTTATTTTTTCAGATATGTGTGACTTATTGAACATTGGGTCTCCCCTCAAAAAAAAAGGTTAACATCCATGGTGTGGGACTAGTGAAGGACCTTCTTTGAGGCTTAAGTCCTTCAGCTGAGCACCTTGCCTAAAGCACAGTCTGACCCTCTCAGCAAAGAGGGCTGGGGACACGAGGCCTGATGGGGCCATGTCAGGGTCCCCTTGTCTTCGAATTTCTCTAGCAGCACAGGACACCAGGGAGTGTCTTAGAAGTCTGTGTTCCTGGCCTCCACTCCTGCCATCCTTATTTCTCCAGCCTGGTTTATTAAAGCAGCAGAATCTAATGCAATATATGAAGACAACCCAGGCTTTTAGAAATGGGTTTGACTCCCACCCCTACGCATTAGGCAGGATAGGGGTCAGCCCAGCCCACAGTGGAAATGGGTTTTGGGAAAAAACAAACAAACAAAAATGAAAAAAAAAAAGAAGAAGAAGAGAAAAACCAACTGTCACTGGAATAAATCCTGGCTTGTTTTGACCTCTCCCTAAGGCAGGTGGGGCTGCTGGGTAGGTCACGTTCTCTGACTTTACCTCCCAGGCTTTGCTTCTCAGCGACAGGGACAGAGCAGAAGGAGCACGGTCCTGTGAGTCAGGACTCCTGCAGCCTCCCTTCCTGCACCCATTACTCCCGCCGTCCCCAGAGGAAGCAGAGCAGCCAGAGGGTTCCTCCTTTCATCCCGGAACCCAAGTGCATCTCCCCTGGTGAGCCGTCCTGCAGGCTGCTGCGTGTGTGGGGATTAATGCCCCCGGCATGGCAGGTCAGGCCGGTGTGCAAAGGCCAGTATTAATTGACAAATTAAAGCCATGCAAACCTGGGCAGGTGAGAGGAAATCTCTGAGCTTGATCAAAAACATATTTCTGTTTCAGGTCTAAATAATGGGCTACAGGGAGGCACATCTGTAAATTATACAGGAAGCCTTCTTCAACAACTGATTCACCCTGACAGTTTTACTGGAGTATATGAAAATGAGTATTAAAGATGTGATCTGTAGGCTTCCTTCCAGGAATTCCAATCTGGTTTCAATAAAATGGGAACACTGATTGGAAGTGAAGTTGCCTTCCGGTTTTGCCTTTGGCTATTACGTGCTCATTCGTGAAATGACTGAATTCCACAACTACTTTTAATATTCACCTTTTGAGTTCATCTCCTGCACTGGACACATTGGAATGATTAAAATAGCATTGGCTCCCCACGCTGGGTGCTCTCTAATTTAAAACAGCCCAGGTGCTGAAGACAAATGAGTCCTTCTGGTAAGTCCATTCTTTCTTTGCATCAAGTTGCTTTGCAGCACAGCGAGGGCAGAATATTAATAGTAAAAAAAAAATTAAATAAAATAATGCTGCTTGAGTAGATGCCTAGGGGAAAAGATTAAAGTTTGGTGTAGGCAGAACTTATGCTTTGTGTGGGATTGTGCTGCTTGCATTTGTTTCTGGGATTTTCTGCTTGAATGCTATACCTACAACAGCAGTAATAGCCAGGCAAGGCTATGACTTCCCCAGGGCTGCCCTTCTCTTTGTCAGCCAGGTGCTGGGAGCTGGTCATGGATTGGCCTTTCTAGTGAGGAGGGAGAATTATACCGACTCACCTGCAGGAGGATACCTATCTTGGCCCCTCAGGTCCCCTGGGGCCCATTTTCAAGCAAGTACTGTAGGGCTGAAGAACTTAAAGTGGCACTAAGAGGAGGAAAGGCAATCGGCTGATTATCCAACATATTCTCAATGAAGCCTATGCATCCCAACTCCAAGTATTAGGCTAACAGGCCACAGGTGCATTTTCTATCCAGCCTCCCCGAAGTTTCTAAGAAAAGGTGAGTGAACTATTTTCCTAGGGTTGCCAGAGAAGAATGATCTGTTTTGCTTCCATTTCTTTGCCAGACTTCTCCTAGCTGGGAGGAAAAAAAAAGTTGTTATGTCTTACACTGTGTCCCTATCATAAATGAGCTTTCATTCAAAGCTATTATGGGATTTTCAGTGGGAAAAATGGACCTAAACCCTTGGGATATTGGACACCAGTGGGAGTCACACATTCAATTTAAAATGTTTTTGTAAGACTGCAAATGTTGGCTATTTTATGTGTAAAATCCACATTTAATTTTCTCTCACCTTTAAAATTATGAAAATCATCTTTAGGCATTTAATTTGGTATGAAACTTTGTTGTATTTGCTGCTTTTCATTGAGGATAACTTAGCAACCTATGGTTTAGTTTTGAATGTCCAAGATGTAGAACAAGTGTACTTGTTGAGCATGCCCAAGAAAAAATCCTATTTTTTAACATGATGGACAAAAAATTCCTCATGTGATAAAACTAAAGACATTTTTGTCTCCCCTGGTCAAATGTGGCCCACTCTATGCCAGCCAAAACCATGTGACATGGGCAATACCAGTGATAAACGACTATTGTAGGAAATCCACCTAGTTTGATGTAGGTTGTGGTGTGATTGATTGATTGAGTAAGACAGGGTCTGGCTGAATAGTTCAGGGTGGCCTTGAACCTGCACTGATCCTCCTGACTCAGGCTTCTGAGTGCTGGAATTAGAGGTGTGTACCACCACACCCAGGTTATGACCTCATTTATAACCTCACAGTCACAACTCTGGGACATTGGTTAAAAAGCAAAGGCTTTGTAGTTGCTACTCCTAATGTGTATTACACTGGCTGTGGTAGGTACCCTCATGTCTAGGCTATAGCCATCAGCCGCAGGTGGCTATAGTAATTGAAATAAATGAAGATACAACTTAAAATTCACACCGTTGGTCACATTAACAATTCACAGATGGTGAGTGGCTACCATATTGGAAAATTCAGATACAGACCATGTAAATCCTCTCAGAAGTTCTATTTGACCTTTTTGGTTAGAGTTTTATCATGATCCTAAGAAAATCAAGAAGATGATACAGCCTCATTCTAGGTAAGATTTAATTGAAACTCTGGGCTATGAGAATGGACCTCTGAGCTGCTGATGACCTCTGATGAAAGTGGAAATTTCCCATGTGGGAACGAGGACTAACTCTGACCCAGGGTATTTGGAAGATGAGTTTAGCTAATGATGGTTCTGCCAAGATACTTTTGACTGATAGGAATTAAGTGGAAATCTGAACAGTTGCAATATCCCAAGTACTCAAGTACTCAAGGCACTGACATTAATAGTGCAGGAAAAATATTTGCCCTTTTCTGCAATGTTATTTTTTATTTGATAACCCTTAGATGTCTCTTTCTGAATGTGTTTATGTTTTTCATGTAGGGACGTAGCCCTTCACAGGTTCTAAGCACCATGTGTGCTGGGACCAGATGAGGGAGCTAATTGGAGATAATGTCCATCCTTATTATAATATTTTATTTTTAGCTGGCTACACCTTTTCAAGGCATGCACCTTGTGCACAAAGGCTATTTTTTACACACCAGCACCAACACAAATCAGCATCCCTCATCTCCCTCTTCACCCTAGAGACCAGTAGATTTGATCTTCCATTCAGTATCTAAATTCACCCCGTGTGGCTCAGAAAAGAAGAACTCTCTTCTCCTTCTCAAGAGGTCATGAAGAGACCAGAACAGAGAACTCTTGGCTGTCAGAGCACACCCAGCTTCGCTGAGTCAAGCAAGCACCAAAGGAAAAGGAGCATGCGTACCACTGTGTATGATGTGATGTCATGTGGTGTCTGGCAGTGGCTGGGAAGCAGAGATCTGAGGGGGCTGATTCATAAAGGTGGAAACAATTAGGGAAAGCCTGAGAGTGCCCTGACAATCAATTCTATGTTGTTGTCAGCTGATAGCTACTGAGAACCTGTCTTATTCCTGGAAGTGCACTAGATACCTCCTTGTGTTTGGCACTTGCAATTACTGCAAGAAGGCTTGATACTGTGCTGTCACCTCCAGCACAGAGACAAAGCAAAAGAAGCTGATAGGCTAAATAGAGAATGCTCCATCACACAATGCAGGAGCTGCCTAACTCAGACCTGAACCCAAATCTCCTTACAGTCAAAGTTGAATCTTATGCGGTGCAACCTATATTGAAGGATGAA
>PVIR01000004.1:425506-452652 GCA_004026965.1 Petromus typicus
CTCATAAGTCCTAATTCCTAGATACTGTGAAGGTTACTTAATAGGACTTCGCAGATGTGATTAAACTATGCATCTCTAAATGCAGAGATGATTCTGGATAATCCTATAATAAAAATATTCTTTAGAGATCTGCAGAGAATAGACACTAAGAGAAAAATAGGGACTCCATGACCATGAAGGCAGAGAAAAGAATGATGGTGCCACAAGCCAGGGATTGCCAGCTGCCAAGAGAAGACAGGAGAAGCAACACATGGATTCTCCCTGGGAGACTGGAGACAGCGTGGCCTTGCCTGCACCTCAAGTTCAGCCCAGTGAGACTGATTTCACACTTGTGGCTGCCTGTCTCTGAGAGAAGGAAATCTCTGTTTCTTTTAAGCAACCACATTTGCAGTCATTTGTTCCATCAGCCACGGCTGCAGTGGGTGAATGTGTTTGTCAAGGCGATATTTATTCATGCACCCTGAACAGAGGTACAAGATGGAGCTATTAGTTAGGGAAATACCAGGCAAGGAAAATAGGTGAGTGAAGGAAGGGATGAAGGACATTATGATTCAATTGGAAATTAGGTGTTGCTTCATTTCCTCCTAATTCACTTGACTCCAGAAAAATCACCCTTTACAATTATATTGTTGATATTCGACACATTTATTTTTATCCAGCCAACCATGGCCAGCCATGTCACAGCTCCCCCAGCCAAGTCTTCGGGACCAGCTGTCTGAGCCAGAGGGAAGAGAATTACTGAACTTGTTACCACCACTGAACATCACACTGGCCCACTGTAGTACAACCGAGAGAGGGGAGAGAACATGGCAGCTAATGAGGGCCTGGCTCCCCCCCCCCAGTGCCTGCCAGGTGAGGGCACAGGGTTCTGGATGCCTGTCTGTATATCCATACACAGTGGAGACCACTCTAATTGTTGATGGTTCACCAGACAGTGGCAGCTCTGCCTTAAACTTCCAATCAAGCTATCTGAGGACTTGTACACCACCATGACTTTGTTCTGGATTTCTTTTTGCAGAACCAGGAGAAAAATACAGGCTGGCATTCCTTGGAGCAAATCCCCAGGAATGGATCATCCACGTTGTTCAACCAATGAGATGAGGACATACAAGGGGGGCTTTGCTGTGTTAGTGGCCCTGGTCTCTGTCATGTTCATTAAAGAAGACTTCAGTGGTATGCTATGGAGACTAGGTTTGAGTGACCCACCCTTTTCCATGGCTCGTGACCTAGTTGCTGAAGTTAACAGGAAAGAGTGCTCCTTAGGACCTTTCTCAGCCGCTGGAGAAGATTTTCATAATGACAGAAGGCATAAGCTGTGTAGTTAGACCCAGCCAGATTCCAGTCTGGGCTCTGCAACCCTCTCCCTTGATATGACCTTTGTAACAATAAACTTTCCAAACTAGGGCTCCTGCATATACAAAATAGAATTATATAAACTAACTCCTCCCTCACTTGCAGCTGGGAGGACTTACCTGGATGAATTAGCACACCTGAGCAAGGCTGGCATTTGGCATGCTGGCATCTACCAGCTATTGTCACTATGACACCCACTGTTCCTTGTTATTTGTACCTACCTCATGAAGTTCCCATAGGAACAGGCCCTGCGTTCCTTCAGGAATGGATAAAAGTCCCTCCCTTAGTAGAATGTTCTCTCCCTCAGACTAGCCTGACAGCTTGTTCGCTCTGACTGGGGACTGCAGGCAGCAAAAGCCATTAGGAGCAATTTGTTGTCACCAGGCAGGCCTGCTCCCCCTAAACTGTTATCAATGAGCTTGTCAACCCAAGGCCTAACCTCCTTTGTTCTTTTCATCTGTTCACCCCTTGGAGGCCTCTCTAGAGCCCCAGGCCTTCTCTCAGGACCTGCAACAGGCTGTCATCCACCTGTTTGGCTGGAGGCTGGGCCCAGGGATCCGGGTGTGGTGGGAGAGAGCAGCGATCTGCCCAGGCCTCCTGGCTCCTGGAGCTCATCCGTGTCAGGATGTCAGATGACAGTTGTTGGAGCTGCAGCTGGTACATCAGCCTGTGCCAGGGGCATGGTGTGCTTGCTGCATGCATTAATGTGCTTTGCCTTCCCCCAGGAAAATGCACCTCACCTTCTCAAAGCTGCCGCTGTAACTGTAGCTGGAGGGGAACAGGCCTTGCCAGTGGTGCGGCACCCACAGGCCTAGAAGGCTGCCCGTGCAGGGACCGATGTAGTGAGGAGGCAGGGATTCTGCAATGGCCAACAGCAGGATGGCCCTGCTGTGAGTGTGGAGGGGCTTAGAGATGCATGTGTGCACGGAGGGGAGCCCCATTGAGTTCTTATCCAGTAAAGGGATGGTGGCCTATCAGAAACTTCCAGAATGTTCATGTTGGATCAGGTTTCTGGGCATGGCAAGCCCAGGCAGTCACTTGAGCAGATATAGACTCAGACGCAGTGGAGTGAGGCTTTTGGTTGCAAGCATTCAAGAAAGGGACTTTTGCCATTTTCTTGGGCTTCTGTAACCAAGTGTCAGGCTGTGAGTGCTTAAATGATAAACTTCTTTCTTCTTACGGTTCTGGATCCTGGAAAGTCTACAGTCAGGATGCTGACACTGTGTGTTTATTCTGAGATCTCTTGGTTTACAAGTGCCTGCCTTTGTACTCTGTGCCCGTGTGACCTCTTCTTTGTGCAGTCTCAATGGGAGAGAGTGTGAGTGAGCTCTTTGGTGATGTCCTTACCAGGACACTAGTGCTCTTACCAGGAATCCTCAACCCAGCCCCATCGAACTCTGATCCCCCAAGGGCCCCACATCCAAATCCCATCACATTAATCATTAGCTCTTCCATCTAAGAATGTTGGTGCACAAAAATATTCACTGCATAACAGGCCCCTAGAATGAGGCCGTGGCCCACAGGAAAATGAAAGGAAGGGTGCTGAGGTGAGCCCAGCTCTGGGGACTTGGGGTGCCCTGGCATTCAGGAAGAGTGCAGAGGACAGCCCTCATGCAGAGTCTTCTCTGATGATTTTATTAAACCTCTTCTTAAGCAAACATGGTCCTTACAGTTGTGAGAGATAAATAAAGAAAAGGAGAGTTTTCCAGGGAGGAAACTTCATCACATGAGGGCTGTTTCATAGCCATTTCATAGTCACAGCAAGTCACAAAGAGCAAACTGCTGATACAGGCCCAACACACCTGAGAAAGAAGCTTAGCTTGGAGTCCTGTTTCCCTAGATGGCATGCATCCCTAGAGGCTGCCCTGTGCAGTGGGGACAGGTCCAGTGCCCTTGTACTTTGCAAAAAGCCTTTTCCCCCAAACAGCTCATGTCTTCATCCTGTGGGCGAGCACAGACCCTGAGATGCAGCAGAGTTGAATGAGTGGTTCCCTGGTCCTTGGCAAGGAGAGACCAAATCCCGCATCTCTCTGGCCATATCTTCATTTGGCCTTGACCTTGTTGACTCTTCTGATTCCAAATTCAGTGCTCTTCTCACTCCATGCAAGGGCAGCTTTAAAATTCGTTGTATGTTGATAAAGCCAGACTGTGTTAGATGCCCTGCAAACTGCAGAAGCCAAGGCCCATCACAGAGCTCAACTCTGAGCTTCCAAAGGTCCCAGGTTTGAAAGACTGAAGCCTAGACTGATGATGCTCAGAGCCCTGGTTGATGAGTGTGAGATGAGAGTTTTTCCCTGACCTCCAGGACCCTTGTGCACCCAGGGCTAAGTGGGGCATGACCAGGCCCCAAGTTTGAGTCAATTGAATAGGGAATTGAGGTTGAGGGTGATAGGAACTGAGGGCTGAGAGGTCTCCTGGGCCCCATCTCATACCCAGGACATCCCTAGAAAGCTGGAGGTAGCATTTCCACACAGGAATTTTCTGGCCGTACACTTTATCCACCCCAGAGGGCTGCTCCGCAGTTCTGCCCTAAGGAATGCCTTTTTTTTTTTTAGGTTTTTTTGAGACAGGGTCTCGCTTTTGTAGTTCACGCTGACCCTGAGCTCAGCCTCCAACTCACATCACAGCAATCCTCCTGCCTCTGCCTCCTGAGTGCTGGGATTACAAGCATGAGCTACCATGCCCGGCAGTGTGGTATGTGGTACTGGTTGCTGCTGGGGTGAGTCTCCACCCCCAATATTGTTATGTGGTTACCAAGAATCGAACCTGGGTCCTTGCGCTTGCAAGACAGGCGCCAGAACCACTGAGCTATATCCCCGGCCCAGGAATGCCTTTTGATGTGGATTACTAAGAACTTGCTCAAGCACTGCCACTATGAGTGCCGGTGCCAGTGCCACTTCCACAGAGGGCTCCTCTGTACCATATGCAGGCCAACATCCCAGTGCTCCTTCTGGTGGGCTTGTGTCTGGGGCTCTTGCCTGGGCTAAGGTTGGCCATATGGTTAGGAAATGCCACCAGTTGACTGGCCTTGGGTCCAGCTGCTTAGCTGGATTAAAGCAACTTGCACAGCCTAAAAGGAAGCTCACTGTCGAGAAGAGCTTTGTAAGAAGTATGGAGAGGGCTTTCAGGACTTTCTTGTGAAGCCAGAACCTAGGACAAGCTCAGATCCTGGCCTGCCCCCCTCTGCATACACATGCCTGGCAGCACAGAGGCTCAGAGACTGACTTCAAGGAAGGCCCTCTGAAGGGGCTTGCTCAGGAAGGCCAAACCCTCCCCTGATTTCTGGAGCACCTGACCCCCTCAGAATAGTGGCCTGCTGACAGATGGCACCAATCCTCCTCCCCAGGCCGTGGGACCTGCAGCAAAGAGGCAGCTGTTCTCCTTCCCCCCCTTGCCTGTCTCCTTCTGGACAAAGACCATTATGCTAATTAGGGCCACAGGTCCAGGGCAGCCAAGTCTGCCTCTGCAGGGCAACTGTGAGTGATGTTCAGCCCCAGAAACCTGGCTGCAGCTCCCCTGCAGGCATCCATACTGATGCTGGCATGCCAGCTGCAGACAGCTGGGAGGGCCTGCACCCTGCGGGTCCATGTATAGATCAGGGCACGGTCCAGGTGCCTGAGCTTGAGTACAGGAAGTGGATCTGCTCCAAAGACAATGGGTGCCCTGCTCTGCGACCTTCCCCATCCATCCTGTCAGATGCAGGAAGGACAAGAGAGGGACAGTTTGCTGGGGAGGAGAGGTGCGCTCCAGCTTGTCCTCTGCAGTACTCTGTGTGAGTCATACCACCTGCATACTCACTTGGAAGATCCTGGCCAGTGCTTCTCTGGAAGGGGCAGAGGGCTGAGGCCCCTGAATTAGCATTGCAGAACTGCAGTAACAAAATACCACAAGTGATGCAGCTGAAAATAAAGTAAATCTCTTCACTTGAAATCCTGAAGCCTTAGAGTATAATATAAAACTATTGAGGGGCCAGGGAGTTAGCTCAGTGGTTCCGGCGCCTGTCTTGCAAGCGCAAGGACCCGGGTTCGATTCCCTGGTAACCACATAACAATACTGGGTGTGGAGACCCACACCCAGCAGCAACCAGTACCACATACCACAGTGCCGGGCGTGGTGGCTCACCCCCGTAATCCCAGCACTCGGGAGGCAGAGGCAGGAGGATTGTGATGTGAGTTGGAGGCTGAGCTCAGGGCCAGCCAGAACCACAAAGCGAGACCCTGTCTCAAAAAACCTAAAAAAAAAAAAACAAACCTATTGACAAGGTTAGTTCCTTGAAGAAGCAGAGAGGGAATCTTTTCTTGCCTCGCTCTGAGCTCCTGACATTGCCAGCAATGCTGGGTGTTTGCTCAGCTTGTTGACACATTACTCTCTGTCACTGGCTTCTGTTCTCTCTCTGTGTACTTGTATGTCTGGGTCCCAATTTCCTTCTCTGTATTAGACACTAATCATATTAAATTTAGAATTTATCCTGATCCTGTGTGTCTTCATCTTAATTTAATTACATCTGCAAATGCCCGGCTACCAAGTAAGGTATATACACAGATTGCAAGCAGACAGAATTTGGGAGGGAAGCTCTTTGACCAGGATAGACTCTGATAGCACAGTGTTTTTCTGTTCACTTGAACACACACATGAGCATATGTGTGTATGTGTGTGCATGTGCACATGCGTGACTCAGAGTAGTTGCATTAACTCCTTAAGTCCTGGAGAAGGTGTTTATCTTTATAATGGTTCTGCTGCCCTCCTATACCCTGTTAGCTCCCAATCCAGCCTTCTAGTAGGAGGCAGTAGGCAGGGAGAAGCTGAAGGCATTGCCAGGGTGGGCAGAGAGGGAGAGACTCCGTTTCCAAAGCACTGGGGTCAGAACGATGCACCACCTCTTGCCCCACCCCATATAGACGTGGAACACCCTTCTAAGGTCACAGATGGCCCCATGACTATTGTGTCTTCCCTGGGTGACTTCACCTGCACTTATAAAAATTGCCCCTTTTTTTATTTGGTATCTTTCCTCGTTCGGATGCTCAGACTTTGGTGCCAGGGACAAAACTCTTGACTTCAGAATCATGGTGATAAAACCAAAGCTTTGTTTGAAAATAGCCATCCCTTGTCTTGCCGAGATGAGTCTTGCTCGGGTTGTTGATCTTCCCATAGTCTGTACCTAGAAGGAATGACAGGGAGGGGCACTCCAGGTAGAAGCCCAAGGTGAGGTGTAACAATGACCTACAGGCTCCACAGTCCCAGCACCCCTCAGAAAGGGATAATCTGTGAGAAATAATCTCCATCCAGACCTTAGTCCAAAGACATGAAGACTTTAAGAGTGGTGCCATGGAAGCGGAGCCCTCCACGGAGCCTGTTCAGGATGCCTGAGGAGTGCTCAGAGGTATTGACAGCGATGTCCCCACGGGCATCACTGCTGACACTCGGGTTTCTGTGCAGGTGGGTGAGGTCTATGGTGTCCAGAAGAGATGCCCTGGTCACGGAGACCTGGCCAGCCAGGAAACTGCTTAGTGCTTCCACTTTCCCTTCAGTATTTGAGAAGAGTACCTGTTCATCCTCCCCACAGATGTGCTTCGGAGTCTCCATGAGAGAGCACCTGCAGCAGAGCTTTGGAAGGATAGAGACTAGTGGGCTATAGAGTGCTGGACACACACACCCAGAGGGAGCTGAAGTGACATAAAGCACTTTCTTAGGGAAAAACACCCAAGATGTGCAATAGTCACAACCACCTGACACCCCTGTCAAATACAAGGCCAACAAGTGTGCCAGAGCAGCCTTTTAGCAGGTAGGCATAATTCACACAAGTGCAATTTGGGATCACTTCTCCATTCCCTCCTGGCTTCCTTGGGATTGAGTGCCAGGATGCCCATTTCCCACCACCCTATTGTGTCCTCTGTGGATGCAGAGATAGAAGGCTGAAGAGAGACCCATCAGTGCCACGGGAGTGAGTAGCTTCCAAAGCATGGCATTTACACAATTTAGGCATGTTGCGTTTATTTAAGGGCTTTTCTTGTAAAGGGTGCAGGGCCCTGAGTGGCCAGATCTGTTAATGCCTTGTGCTTTTTGAGTTTAAATGTGCCACTTCCAATGACTGTCAATGTCGACCTAAGTGAGAAACATTCAAACATGTTTATAGAGGAGACCATGAGACCTCGTTTCCTGCAATTTTCTGCTCTGCAGGAAGGAAGATGATAGTAGAACTGTTGGTTTTTGTAAGTTGAGGCCTTTTTGAGCAGCTCTGTTGTGTATGTGGCTGTTGCCTCTATCAGAGCCCCTGAGCTTGTCCCTTGGAAAACACTAATAAAAAGGTCATAAGACAGGTTATTGAGTGAGGTTGCTGGAGTTATCACACCAAATTAGGAACTTTAATTATAACAGGTACCCATTCTTTGGAGAAGTATGGCAATGCCACGTTGTGCCCTGGAAACTACAAGATGGACAAGGTGGCTGAGATCCTACCCTTATGGAGCTTCTGGTCTCCTGAAGACAGCAAGCAAGAGATCATTCAGGAGCCATGAGAGGGAAATAAGAGGTTTGGGGACTTGGGGCCAAAGGAGACCTGTCATAAGGGAAACTTCCCAGGACATTCTTTGGGGAGGGGAAGGAATCCACCATGCAAACACTGGAGACAAAGGAAATAGCAGATTTTAAGGGGAGACACATGGAAGCAACTTCAGAGACTTGAAAGAGAATCAGCATGTGACTGTTCATTCCATTTGTTGAAGGCATCTTGATTTACACAAACCATGGATTGAACCCAAGGACGGAGAAAACTATGTCACAGAAGTGGATGGATAATTGGTATATATGCTTTAAGAATTCGGATCTGGAAATCTGATATTAGGGTGGAAAACACCAGTTTTCTAAAAATTTTCACCTGTCCCAAGACAGATCATGTACATTAGATGTTGCCACCTCTTTTGAGCACTTGTCGCAAGTTTATCAGGTAGCAAGTCACGAGATCTGAGATGTCCCTTCAGGAATCTGTACACTCATCTCTGTGACGTGAATTTCACTGCTCCTTTTACACTGTCAAACACACAGCCACCAGGAGTTTTTATTTCCTGCCATTTTTAAATAAAGAAAATGAAATGAAGCCACAGTGAAATGGACAGTGTTTGGTGTCTAATGGGCTTTTTGCAGTTGTCTAGCTCCAAGTGACAAATGAACAAATATGAAATGTCAGGCAGTGGGGTTGAAAGGGAGACTGACTCCATTTCATAACTGATAATTTGGGGAGGGAAAAGATAGATCCATGGTCACTGGGCTTCCCCATGTCAAGCTATGCCAATTACCAAGGCAGCAGCCTGAGGAAGTTCCAGCAGGGCCATAAATTTAAGCTACCAAGATGGAGTTATCTAGTTATCCAGAAAATGTGCTTCCAGTGAGGATATCAATATGAGCAGAGACTTTGGAAGAGCCAGGAAGTAGAAGCTTGAGAAAGCAGAAAAAGAGAGAGAGAGACAACTTAGGGACTGGAATGGTGATAACCAAGGTGGAAAGGAGATGGAGGGCCATATTCCAGGAGTTCAGAAAGCAATTTGGTACAGTAAAGGAATCATAGGCATGGGAACATACTTCCAAAGGCTGGCTGTGCTCAGCTGGGCAGCAAGGAGATGGAGAAAGTCTCAGATACAGGAGTTCATGTTGGATGGGTTTGATTGTCTTCCTTATCAGCTGAGAGTTCTTGGACAAGTTGATTCACTTCTCAAGCTTCAGATTTCCTGTCCTCTACAATGGGTTCCCTGATGGTAGAGATTTTTACCTGGGAATCCCTTGGTGGAGTGCACAAAAGCCCAGTGCTGTAACCTTGAGCACTCCCAGAGTCCTCTCTGACAAGGCCCACAATGACCCCCTTGATCAAGGATCAAGGATGCCAGGGGTGCTTTAGCTGGACCAAATATCTTAGATAAGTGGAGGTGAAACCTATAGCACATGTGCTGCAGCGGGCTGTTGGTTGTCATTCAAAGCTTTAACAGGCTTGTCATCACTGTGCTAGAAAAAGGCAAGTACCATGAAAGTCAGACCCAAAAATTACTGGTGTGCTAGAATAAAAATGGTCTAGGGTTTTCAAAGAAATTATTGGCAACTTTTGGGTCAAACTGGTTTTGTTGACACCTTAATACCACCAATAAAAAATGATTCAGCCTCTAGGGAGCACATCTCACTGTGTGGTCCATCTTCTCTCCCTGATCACATCCTTTGGACCCAATAACTGTGGTATCCAGATACTAGGTATCCAATTACTAGGTATCCAGATACTAGGTATCCAATTACTAGGTATCCCATCTCTGCCTGGGCACTTGGTACACTGGGCTGTACCTCTTGGGGGTGGATCATGTCTGGGTTGCTATTTTGCCCTCTATTCATCTACATATCCCCCATACTAGTGTGTGTTGAGTTCTTTCCTCTAACAGTGCTGTAGATCCAAAGATAAATTGAACAGGATCTCAGCCCACCCTGAGCTGGAATCTCTGAGGGAGGGACATAAGAGAAAGGAAGTGACGGTGAACCCATCCAGGGTGGGAGTGGGAGTAGCTTATAATAAAAGGTGAATATTCCTGACCTGTCCAGGATTGATTTCACAACAGCCCTCAGGCCAGTGTCAGTGTGGTCTGTACCCTGACTTTTTCCTTGGAGGAGTTACCTGGCCAGGTTTTGCCTGATTACAGACCTGGATTCCTTCTTTTTCTATTTCACTGAGCACTGAGGCCAGTTGAAAGCCAGCCTGAGATGCTCGTTGATAGAGATGCTCAGCCTGGCCATGGACTGGACGAGGCACCAGGGTTTCCTGCCTGTGACTCAGATCCTGGACCCCGGGACGGGAGGTATGATTACACGGCAGCTTTTATCTAAATGTGAGTTTGGGGATAATGGTTCTCAGATCCTTTGCCTCCAGCACTAGCATGGAGGAAATTCTGACCTGTGGCTACAAAGTGTAGAAACTTTCTCTGGTGCTTTTATTGTCATTGTGATTGCCTCTTAGCCACAGTGGCTCCCTATCTGCCTCTTGTGTATTGAAGCTAAATGTTTCCTTCTGTATTGACAAACAGAACTCTTCCTACTTCCCTTACTTAATTAGGGCACTAAGAGACTGTGCGCACTAAATGTAATGACCAAGTAAGTAAATTTCCCACGTTAATCTGCCCATTTATCATAGTTGCCTTCGTAAATCGACAGTGACTGGCAAAGTCTAAAGTAACTCTCCAATTTATAACTGGAAGATAAAATTCAGATAAATGAACCATTAATGCCCAATAACATGAAAGTATCATTATAGAATTGCAGCCATGGGTAGAAGCTGTGCTCCAAGAAGCGAGTCCCTCTCCAGCTCTATCTGGGCTCAAAGGTGAGCTGCTTTTCAGAATTTCTACTGTCTTATCCTGGTGTCTGTCTGGGCGGAGTTGAGTCTTCTGATCTCCCTATGGTGATTTAATTTTACCACAGTAGATACATCACCTACATACTATGTGCGTGTAGTTTATTTTCTGTTCTACCCCCAATAAAACACAGGCTTAGGGCAAGACTTCCCTCTTAGCCATGATAATATACCCTCAGTTTAGGCAATCCAACGTATTGTATAGACCCTACTCATATATACCAAATGAAGTAATGAATGGAAAGTGCGTCTGAGTTGGGTGTGGGAGTGCATGCCCATATTTCAGCACTCTGGGAGGCTGAGACAGGAGGATCACAGTTTCAAGCTCAGGCTTGTCACCTTAGGAACTTAGAATTTGTCTCCAAAATAAGAGCGACTTAGGTAGCAACTCAAGTAGCTCAGCACTAAGGTCCTGGATTCAGTACTCAGTGCTAGATACAAACAGTTTGCTATCTGTTACATACTGAATAGTGTCCCCAGAAAGTGATATATTGAAATCACAGATGCTGGTACTCAAGATGTGACTGGATTTGGAGAAGAGACTTTGAAAAGGTGGTTAGGTTAAAATGGGGTCCTTAATGTGGGCCCTCATCCAATATGTCATTAGGTAAATGGGAGATTACGATACAGAGAAAGGGAAAGATACAAGATGCACTGTGCATACCCAGGAGAAAAGACTGCATCTACAAGCTGAGGGGTGAGGCCTAAGAAGACAGCAATTCTGCTGCCTCCTTGACCTAAGAACTCTAGTCTCCAGAACTGTGGAGATAAACTAGGGTTGTCTGAGCCCCTGCTTGTGCTATCTGCTGTAGCAGCCTGAGCTGACCTGCAAAAGCATTGCAAAGCAGTGGTATCTAAGGCCTGTTGGTATCTCAGCCAGGACCAGCAGCTACAGTTTGGATGGACCTGGCCAAGGTTACGATCTTGCCTACCAGCTAGACAGGCACAAGCTTTCTGTGGTACATAAGGAGAAGAGATGGGGGTGCATGGAGACATCGGCCTGCTCTTCCCTCATCAACTGTGGGCTGGTCCCTGCTTCCTCAGGCTCAGGGCTTTACCATTCATGTCTGGCTTTCATGTGCTTGATCCAGTTTAATCTTTACAACTGCCCTTAGGGTCAGCATCTTTATCATCCCTGTGTAACAGACAGGGGAGGGATAGAGAGAGTTGAGGGATGGGTGCTGTGTTGCAGTGACCCTGAGGAGGCACCGAGCCAGGCTTCTGTGTAATTATCCAGATGCAGCCTGAGGGATCACTGCCACAGAGGGTGCCCTGGGCTGGCATACTAGCCTGAAGGTGGCTTGCGGATCTCTCCAACATGGGAGCTCCCTCCCTCTGTTCAAGTCCCTCTGTCTCATTTCTCCAGGAGAGGAGAAAGCAAAGTCTCCCTTAATGGTGGTGGTGGTGGAGAATCTGTCCTGCCTGTTCTGGGCTGCACCTGGGGATCGGAAGACTCTTTCCTCTATCTAGCAGTGGCCAGGGCCGTGTATTCCCTGGACAAGAATAAGTACTTTGTACCTAGAGTCAGGACACTAAGGCAAAATTAAGAAGAATTACATAGCAGATGTGTAGTTAAGTTGATAGCTACAGCAGGCGACAGAAGGGGATACTCGAACTCATAGTCCTCCCCATCCTCCTCCAAAACACCATAAAGAAATGTGCCAGTATCTCTCCAGAAAAGAGTCAGTGGATATTATGGAAGGGAGAGCCCAGCCATTTCTCCAGGCCCATCCCCTGCATCTTCTGTGATCCCAGGCTATTACTGGGCTTGGTGGCAGGTGCCCACCTGAGGACGGTGTGCCTGTCTCATTCTGAGACTGCTGAGAAGAGTTTCTTTCTTTGTGTGTGTACCAGGAGTTCTTGCTTCATTATTCAGAAAGTCTTTAGGCTGATGCTCAACCTAGTTAGCTTCATTAACATATTTAAATCACAATTAATTGGAAAATTACAGTAAGGTGTGAAGTGGGAATCATTCTTTCAAATGAGCATCCTTTGCTTGCTGATGAGTCCCAGCTATTTGTTTCTTTCCAGGAAGTCTTCAAACTCCCAGCCAGCACATGTGGCCTGGAATGTGGGCCCTGGCACGTGTGTGCTGTGAGCAACACTGCGTGAAGAGCTGCTCTGCATTCCACATCCACGTGGCCCAGAGGTGCAGCCTCGCCCAGGTACAAGGTGGTTGACAGCCTGGGGAGAAAGGAACCTGATCTCTCTGACCCAGCAGATTTCCCGGAGGATTTCTTGTGGGCAAGTTGGAAGTAAGTACCTTTGCTTTAGCCCTGGAGTGGTTGGGCACTGGACAGCTGTGTCCCCTAAGGTCCTTGCCACTGTGATGTGGCTTTTCTGGTGCAGAACACTGAGCCCTGCTATTCTGGGAGCAGAGGATTCTTCTGTTTCCATAGCAGCCTGGGCCAGAGCAGATAAACTGACCAGCAAGAAAAGCAACAATGGCCATGCCCACTGAGGGCATTTCTGTGTGCCAGCTGGAGATTCACATGAAACAGGCCCAGAGAGGTCACTAAGTCGCTAAGGGAAAAGCTGGGGCTTTACCCCAGGCCATAGCTCTGGAATCTGTGCAGTTGATCCTTTTGTTCTCCTGCATCCTTATGTGTCCCAGTGAATAAGCGCTGCCACAGTGATCTGTCAGGAGGGAGGCACACCCTTCCTCGTGTCAGTCTCCTGCTGGTTCAGTCCCAGTGTCTGCCACCATGGCAGTTGGATACTGGGTAGCCTTGAGGATCCAGTTCCCAGTGCCTATGGGATACACTGAATGCAAGGTCTTTCCTGCAGCCCAAGAAGGTAGTGTCTCCTCCAGGGTGGGGAGGGCCTGGAGGTGGCATAGTTCTCACTCCTGCAGGGGTGCCTGGGCTCCCAGCCAGGCGCCCCCCCCCCCCCCCCGCACAACACTGGCTGGACACTTGCCAAAGGCGGTGGGCTTTATGGGCTGAGATTTACCACACCCAGCGCTCCCTCTACAGACTTCCTGTGAACTGTACACTTCCTGTAAATTGGCCTCACACACAAAGGTACTTAATAAAAGTTTGCAAGCTGCCCACAAGTCCAAACTGAACATCCAGAAAGAAGACAGGAGGCACATTGTGGGTTTCGGAAGCCAGGCTGGTTCAGAGGGGAGTGTAATGGTGTCCCGACCCATCAATGCCTGTGTTTCCTTAGGTCTAACCTGCGTGGAGCCCTCCCCTTGGCCACAGGGGCTGTGGGGGAGGCACTGTGAGCGAGGAGGCAGCATTCTTGTGGGCCAGCCCTTGGCGGTGAGGCAGATACCAAGGTAAGCAGCAATCAGAGTAAGATGCCCCTGGGAATGACTTGGGATGGGAGTATGGGGATTCATTTCCTTTCCTGCAAACAGCATTGATAAGTGGCAGTTATTTGTTTTTCTAGATTCTGTGAGTCTCCTCTGGAGTTTGTTTCCGTCGGAGGTAGCCATGCCTCATTGCATAGCCGAAGGTCGGCTGCCGTTTCTAGATATGTAAGGCCTGCACAATTAACCAATCGTGTTATGTAATGTGTTCTTTAATGCTCCATTTATCTCGTAATTGAACATTTGTGCTTTCTGTTGGACTGCATTGATTTTCACTTTTAAAAAATTCCATTTGAAAGTGCAAGCAACATTTCAGACTTCCAGTGGGGTGCAGAGGGGCAGAAGGAAGTTCCAGAAGGGTCTGCTGCTCCAGGGCCATCTTGGCGGCTGCCTCCCACACTCTGTTCCTGCTGCCTGGCTTGATATCCTCCCTTCATTCTCATGCAACCCCAGTCTTACCCTGGTTTGGAGATGAGGGAAGCGGCTTAGGGAGGGCAGGCAGCCTAAGGAAGGACATACAGCTGACGGGAATGGGAAAGAGGGTTGGGATTCAGGCCAGTCAGCAGGAGTTCAGAGACGGAGCGTGGCCGCTGCTGGATGCTGCTTCTGAAGTCTCTATTCATGACAAGAGCCTGACATAGGCACTGGGCTGTGGTTCACTTCCAGGGGCTTCTTCTACCTGACTGTGCTCGGTGCCTTCACATCCTCACTCTAGCAGGGCAGGATTCTGGCTGGTGGGAGGTCTACTCCTCCTATGGAGCCCTTGTCTCATACAACCTCTGCTTTCTGCAGACTGGAGGCTCCAGGCTTCCCGCATGCAGGACCACCTACAGACTGCACTGGTGCACTCTCTGACAAGCCCATCCTAATGCCGAGCGAAAGGCAAAAATCAATAGTGAACTTGGGCTCCCTGTGCCCACAAGGCCCAAAAGCTGCCTCCTCAGCCAACTGTCTTCTAGGCAGAGCCACCTGTGGGGAGAGGTGAAAGATACATGAACTAATGAAATCTCCCACAGTTTCAACTGGTGCTCGTGCACATGAGCATATACATATGTGTGTGTGTGTGTGTGTGTGTGTGTGTGTGTGTGTGTGAGTGTGCGTACATCCTCTTTGGAGTGCATGTTAGCTTTTGCATTTGTGCATGTGCCTCTTTGTAGTAGACATGTATGTTTGTGTGTAACTGTGCATATGCGCATATATACCTTGGGAGTGGGTTAATGCATACACATCAGTAGATATAAGTGTGTGCATGCTGTGTGAGCACAGAGAGGTGTGGTGTGTGTGGTGTGTGTGTATGTGTGTGTGTATTTGTGACTGGGGCTTACAGTAACGTATGTAAAGATAACTGTGTGTACAGTGTTCATCTGTGTATTCTAAGCACAGAACACCTTGTGAGTGAGAATGTATATGTAGATATATGTGATATATATACTTCTTTGTACATGAATGTGCATGCATATAGGCTCCTACTGGCTCAAAGAAATGTGACAGACTTCTCATATGAGCAACAGGATTAAGTGTGAACTCGTGTTAATTCCATGTCCGCATTTGTTATATATTTGTGGGCTATGGGCAGGGCTGCCTACCTGTATGCTCTTTTAGATCAGATCCTACTAGCAGCCTTTATTCTTCTAACCAGCCATGAAAATGCCATGGCATCCTGTTAGCCTTCCCCTAGCCAACTGACTAAAGGGAGACACTTGATGCAAGGATTTCCAGTTTTTACACTGATGAGTGATATCCCAGCTCATAGTGATGGACTGAGATGCAAAAGCTGTTCTCCTTGAAATTACAACTTAGATATTCTCTGTGTTGTCAGTGTCTGCGCATTCTGTTAATGTTGTGTTCATCAGCTTTTTGACACTGTGACAAAATACCTGAGAAAACAACTTGTACTAGAAAAGATTTAGTTTGCCTCATAGTTCCAGAGGTTTCATTCTGTGGTAATCTGGCTGCATGGCTTCAGGGCTGGGATGAGGCTGAGCACAATGATGGGAAGATGTGGCAAGGAAAGATGCTCATGTCATGACAGATAGAAGCAGAGAAGAAGAAAGTCAGAGACAAGACAAACACTTCCAAGTGATGCCTTAGTGTTCTACTTCCTCCTACGCATTAACAACCCATTCAGCTCTGATCTCATCAGTAGGTTAACCTGTTGATGCAGTTAGAACCCTCATAATCTAATCAACGTTCAAAAGCCCCACCTCTGAGCACACTAATTTTCAGAGAACATTTTCATTCCAAACCATAACAGCAATAGGGGACTGAAAAGAAAAACAGTTACCTGCTGGAGGAGTCTATAGAATTGCTAGAAATTCAGATTCCTTATTGAACTTTTACCTCTGGAAGCCTCTTGCCTGTTTTTGGATTTCATGAAATTTCTTTCCTGCTTTTTCCAATATATCCACTGTGTTTGAGCTTGCTAAAGTGGGCTCAATCTTTCTCTTACTACCAAAACTTTGGCTTGTCAAAGTGCTTCCTCCCTGGTTACCATTGCTAGGAGGACAGGAGAAACTGTCAGTAGGTAGGAATGTTTACCTTGTTACCATTCTGACCTCCTCCTAGCTTACAGTGTATTTTAGACTTCGAGAAATTTCTATTAAGAACATCATGGTGAATGGGCCTGGGGTGAAAAAAAAAACACATCCATGGACTTCCCCCAAACACAGCACTCATCATGGTAGCCAAGGCTAGTTGAAAAATAAAATTTATCTTTAGTCTCTCTTGTTCAGTAATTTCTCTCATACCACTATTTTTAAAACAAATATAGTATAAGACATAGCCCCCCCATCAATACCTAAGAAGGCAAAGACACATGCAATATATGCAATATTCTGACTCAGACTGACAGTCAATAGAATCATTATCTCAGGAGAAACTCAACTACCTATATGCATCTTAGATGGACTGTGAAAAGCAATCAGTGGTCTTCCCATACATGGCCACTTTTCAAGTGGAGCAAGACTGCCGTCTAGTTGTGCACCTCCCTTGCCATGTGCTGCAATTCAGAGAACACAGGAAACTAATTCCTTTGTGTAAGTGCTAACCCAATATTCATTTGAACACTTCACTGACCCTATTTTCCTAAATCTAAAATTGGTCTGTGGGATACATCAGCTTCCCAGAGTTGCTATAACAAAAGACCACCACGTAGGTGATCTAAATAACAGAATTTATCCTGCCACAGTTCTGGAGTCTGCAGTTCTGAAAACAGAGCACTGAGTGGACCACACTCCCTCTGAAGGCTCTGGAGGAGGATCCTCCTGGCTTCCAGTGGTTGCCAGTAATCACTGGCCTTCCTTGACATGGGTGTGCATCATTCCAACCTGCTTCTGTCTTCACATTCCATCGTCCTTGTATGAATCTGTCCAAATCTCCTCTCTATAAAGGTGTCAGTCATATTGGATCACACCTGCAAAATTTCTATTTCAGATTTCATACCTTGGGTCCCAAATAGATACTTTGGCAAGAGACTATTCAATCTGGTACAGGGGCAAAAATAAAGTTTTTGATATGAGGTTCCATGGCAATAGTGAGCTACTGAAGGCTGAGCAAGAATGCTATGGGATCCACCAACCTCCTCTGACTGCCAGATTGATGTGAAAAGGAAGAGCTGAGAAATAAATGCTCAGGTGTGGTTCATCTCACTGTGAGGTGGGGGACAGGTCTCCAGGAAGCTGCCTCAGGCTATCTCTTTGTGTTCTGGTTGAGAATATAGACTATGGCAAGTAGATACTAAGCTGTGTTTTCTACGATCATCCAATCCCATGGCTCTCTCAGGCTCTCTTGCTCAGAGGTTACAATGCAGCAGTGTCTTTGCTCATGGAAGGAGCCCCCAGAGTCTCTCAGTCTAGATATGTATGTGTGAAAAGTTTCAGATTCCAAGATGCCAGTAATACCCTAAAGGGGACTCTCCCAGGACAGCCAGGTGGTAAATAAAGCCAAGTAATAAAGGCAGCCAGGTGAAGTTGATGGATGCAGTTGGCAAGGTGAAAGAATACAGGTAGCTTAGCAGTATAACAGGAAGTTCCAAAGACCAAAGAAAGCATATGATAACATCATAGCAAAGATTTCATTAAAAAAGTGCTCTTCTTCTTTGAAAGTATATTCCTTTCCCTCCTGGACATCTCAAATTTAGAGCTTGAGCCTATTATCAGGCATATGTTCTTGCATTGTAGTAATGGGCATAGTTTTGCCTAGTGTTCCATGAAGAAATGCCAAATATTTTAAACTCTACTTTCCTGTTCTCTATGGCACTAAATTTTCGTGTTCCTCTCAATTACATCTGACAGGGATAGTAATTCATTCCAGATGTTCAAATCAGAACAGGTGACCATAATTTCAAGGAAATCCAGGATTGTGTTATATATTTTCCTTTACCTTATTCAAACTTTGCACAGTCCTTAAGAATAATGCTTCATAATGTATAGCCATGCTATGTCCATGTGAAGGTAAAGGGTACATTGTGTGAAAGAAAAGCCCACCAAATCACATTCATTTCTAGAATAATGTTTATTAAACATTGTAAAGGCAACCAGTGTAAGAAAGATACTTTACAGCATGATCAAGGACACATGTGTCTGTAGTTGAAATAAGTATTTGAATGGACAGTATAGATATGGAAAGTGTTTTGATTCTGATCTACTGGCCTATTATAAAATACTGGTCATTGTGGGATCCTAACCCCCCTGAAGAGACAAAAATATTCCTTTCGATGCTCACATCTGGGGCCCTATGTTCTGTTTATGCCCCAGGCCAAACAGACCCCACTGACCTACTTTATCTTGCTTAACCCTACCAACCCTATCCACTAATAAAAAGAAAAAAATTAGTCCAACCCAAGCAGCTGTGGCCCTACAAAATCAAAGGGGTACAGATATCTTACCTGTCAAGAAAAGGGGCCTATGTTTATTCTTTCAGAAAAAAAGAGTGTTTTTTTTTTGTTTTTATTTTTGTTTTGTCAAATCAACAATAGTCTTCTCAAGCCAATTTACCCTCAAGAATTAGAGAATGTGAGAAAAGAATGTAATCCTTCTCTCCAGGAAGATATGGTACAACCTATTTGAGAGATTCAAAACTTAAGAAAGTAGAATTTCACTCAACATTGATTGGGTGGTACCATTTCAAAGAAATAGAATCTCAACTTTAAAAAGAACTTAGCCCAACATATCAGGCAATGTTGCTTTTCCTCTTTCTGTCCAATCATCTTTACCCATATCTCCTGAACCCAGAGCTTTAGATATAACCTTAAACACTTCTGGCTAGAGAAAACTTCAGGAATCATGGCCCAGGTGTGTGGTAACCACAGACAATAAAAGCTTCACTTTAACTTTTCTTCAAGCTGGTTATCTTGTTGGTTTTACTAGGGGTCTTTTTTGAACCTAACAGCCCTGAGTTATTAAATTGATTTCTTAACCCACTAATAGTTCATATGCTGGAAAAATATTTATTCTGAGATCTTCATATCACTTACCATCACTTCATTCTCTCCTTCAAATATTCAAAATAAGTCTTCCAAGGACTCAGAACTGAGACTATGGGGTATGGAAGAAGAAGGGTAGCCATATGCCATTTAAAAATTAGATGTATGAATAAGCGCCTTCAAGTGCTATCACCCTCTAATGGATGTTTCTAATTACAACTAGTTAAAGAATATTATTTTACACATTGTCTTTCTCCAGATGAATAAGGGTTGAGTGTTAAGAGGAAGCTCCAACACATGATGTCTTGCTGCTTCTTCCAGCCTTATTGCATGAGCATCTCAACTTCCATCTGAATTCCCTGGAAAGGATTAATTTCTTACCGATACCCTGACTGAGCAGTTTATTCATTAGCAGTAGGTATATTCCAATCTTGGCCAATGCTCTGTTTATGACAAAATAGACACATGATCCAGAGAGGCGTACATAACCTACATAATCCTCTTTTATCCATCTATCCACCATTCTTCAGCAACATCGTGATCAGTTTTATTAAGAAAAATGTCAAATATTCCAACAACTGGAGAAAATTATATGATAAAGACTCAAAGATTTACCAACCAAATTTAGTAATTATCAGGCTTTTGTCTTGGTTTACTTTCTGGATTATTTAAAAACAAATTCCAGAAACAATGAAACCTTGTCTTGCGAACATAATTTGTTCCAGAAATGTGCTTGTAATCCAAAGCACTTGTATGTCAAAATGAATTTCCCCATAAGAAATAGTAGTAACTCAGATGATTCATTCCACTTTCTGATAAAACACAGTGCAGCTCTTTTACAACAAAGAGAAGTACACACTTGGAATCATCAAATACCCAATTCCTAGTCACATGTCCTCAGTTGTCTTATATCTAATTAAATATGCTTGTATAAATCTCAAATAAATATGGGCCACATTCAGAATCTGGTTATGAAATCTGAATTTACAGTGCCCTGTTCTGGCTGCTTTTGTCTTATTTGATGACTTTGACTTGAAGAAGCTAGTTTAGTTGTCCTTGAGAATGAATTTGTCTGCTTTCTAATTGTCATTTAACCTGATAGTTCATCCCCATATTTCATTGAAGATATCTTCAAATATTTTTCTTCTGGATTTGACAGGCTGCAGACATTAAATAAAATAAAATGCAGAGATAAAAGCACACATCCTGAAATGTATAATGGTTGTAGATAAGCCTGTTGCCTGGCTATTGTCGGTCAAATGTAACATCATTTAAACTGGAAGTTAATTCTAAAGACTTACTCATATTTACATTCAGTGTTTTAAGAAAATTTCCTTTATGTATTATGTTATAAACCTTAGTGAGGAGGACTGTAGTGTCGGTAATGCCACTTTCAGGGATATAAGCTTGGTCAATGGGTTCATGTTATGGCAGCCTGATCCCTCTATTGAAAAGTTCCCCATCATCTACATCTACTGATTATCATTTCCTGAATGTGCTGTTTCTTGGGATTTGCAAAACAGTGGTTTTTCATTCTCCCAGACTTTTCCATATCATCAACTGGGATTCATATATAAAGAAGAATCTAATTCATCAACTAGGCTTATTTGGTTACTCAAAAATAAAATTCATATAGAAACAATTATACTCTATGTAATTTCAATTATTTGGAATGTTTCTGTCCCTAGACAAACACGTTTAAGTATGGGTACTTTTATAATATGGATGTTCATGATGGGAACTGGAATAAGTTATCTCAGGGAGCCTGGTGACCATATGTCGGGTTGTATTTTTAAGTTTAAGTGGAAGAAACAGGACTAGCTGGTGGGTTCAAGGCAAATAGCTCCATGAAGCCAGAATGCCAGAAGTTCCCCTAACTTGTCGGGCCTGCTCCAGACAGCTCCAAGAAACTTTCACACACCTAAACTCAGGTTCAATATCTGCCTCTGGCTGTACCCTCTGCTATAGGAAAACAAATTGGAGGACACAGCATTTCCAGCAGAGATAAATAGCCAGATAATTTTACTTGCTATGTTGACTTAGAAGGTAGCTGAGGGAAAGAGGATGGGACATAGATGAAGAAATGAATGATTACAGATGAAAGATTGTTGGGGTGATCTCTCAGATGTGTTTCCTCCTTTTCACTCATCTATGTATAGAAACAATACTTTTCACCCTAGTGAACATACTTAGTCCTTACGAAACACAGCATCTGAAAATTGACCATTTAGTGGAGAAAAATGTGATACTGGCTCTGAATGCAGAAAATCCTGACCATCAGTTGGTGTCAAACTGTTGGTTTTCACATGTACATGAAATTAGGCTGAGATAAGGAGGGAACTGTCTAGCAAATCTTAAAAGAAATTACCTCCAGTGTATCCTTCTTCTCCAAGAATGTAGACATATGCTCATTGATAACAATGCATGAATCCAACCAGATTCTCCTTTTAATACAAAGACAAAGGCAATAATATATCTTACATGTATTCAACTGGTTAAAACAGAGGCAGGTTATAAGTCAACTATACTCACTGTGGGCTGTTATGTGAGAAATAGTCCAAGCAGATGATCAAAATCTTACACATTGATCTCTCCATCACTTGGTGACTCCAACTGGCTGTTTACAACATTACAGGGAACTAAACTGATTGCAATCTTCTTTCCCAGGTTCTTTTGCTTTATACATGTAGGATAAATGTTATACTTGAGTATATCTTCAAATATTTTTCTTCTTGACTAGAAAGACTACAGACAGTTGATTAAATGCATCAGCAAAAGCAGATATTCAGGTAGATAGAATGATTCTGGAGGAGCCTGTTGTGCCTAGTTATTACAGATCACACGTAACCGTGTGTAAAATCTCCCGCTGTTCAGAGATTCTTGTACTAAGCAGGTTAATTAAACCTTAATTTGAATCTCCTAGCTTATATGGGTCTGGCCTTAAAATTATCCCACCTAATTCTTTGCCTATGTATGCATTAGCAAAGGAAGGAGAGGTAAGGTAAGGCATTTTATATGCCTGAGTCATTAAATTGGCTTAATCTAATTAGTAGGTTGTGAAACAGTTGAAGAGATTTGATGGACACGCCACCTTAGGAAAGCCAATGTATTTTAAAATATTATTTTTCTTTGCAAAACACCAGCTGTAAGGTTTTTGGTATGATAACAGTTCATGGTAAAATTAAATTAGTTGACATTACCTAGGAATCCCACACAGATACATTTGTCTCAGGTACCTACAGATCTGGCTGGGCTTAAAGGACCCCTACTTTTGGAATCAACGGTTAACTTCAGTCTGGCTTTGGGGCAAACTGGTGACTTAAGACCTCTGGATACGTGTGACTTGCCAAATGTTTGGCAAAAGTCAGCCATACCCTCCATTGCTTAGCACCATCACTGCTTGTATCGCTCTATACATAATGTTATCACCCAAATGCTCTTGGTATGGACTCCCCTAAGGTTTATCCCCTTTCCATCTTTGGATTTATAAATATAAATCAATCATTTGTCACTAAGGAGCTCTGTGGGAAATTCTCTGCCTAAGTTTAGGATATTAAGATGTGTGTGAGGAGGTTCCAGATGGAACCCCACATTTGTCCCACATCCACTTCTAGCCATAGAGCTGCAAGTACCAATTTCATAGTAAGAACAAGAATGATTTCTTCACCTCAGTCCTTACTGTATAGCAAATAAGAATCTACTCTGTACATAAGTAGCACTAAATTCCCACTGCAGCCTTTGCCTTTGGTGCACGACAGAAACATGTAAGTAAAACCAATGCATATGCTTTTGCTCCTGACTAATAAAATCTCCAGGAAGAAATAAAATAAAGATAAGAACATCCTATGAGTCTTGTAACAAGAAGTGTTTCCGTGGTCGAACTTGAGAAAAGGTGCACGTTACGAATGGAACTCCATTTTCAACTCGCTGCAGGAAGCTGTGTGAGAAAACGGTCTCGAAAGAGACAATCAATAATTTGTATAGCAGACACAGTGTGCTGTTAAATGATCCAGACTTCAAATGGCTTTGAAGAGGAGGAGAGGAGGAGCAACAACTAGCCAGAAGAAACCAGTGGAAACAATTCATCTACAAGAAAAAAGGGTCTGAAGAAATTTACAAAACACTTGCTACCTGGCTGACCTCTTACAGAGATAATGCCTTGGCCTCTCTCATTCAAAACAAAATTGACCAGCTTCTGCCAAGTGCTTTGGATATGGCCCATCTCAGGACTGCAAAAGATTCAGGATCATGGCTATCTGGTTATTAAGTATAAGTAGAGATAAAGACAGAGGAGCTGATGAAATTGTCCTATGCCACCGGTGAAGATCCAGAGCCCTCAGATGGGCAAAATTTGTACATTAACATTTGTCTTAGAATGTGACTCAGTCACGTTGCTTACTGGGAGGCTGAGATAGCTGGTGCTTAGCTAATTCCTGTCAAACAATAGATGTCTAAGGTAGTGTCATAGCTGAGAGTATAGACTCTTGCTAGATTACTGAGTCTCCAGACTTGTCAGCTTCTAGCTATGTGGCCTCGGTCAGTTCACCTAACTTGTCTATGCTTCTGCGTTCTCATAGGTAAAACAGAAAGGATACTAGCTCTTACCCACAGCATTAGATGAAATAGTTTCCAAGTGTCTGCAATATAAACTCTATCAGAAGATCTGCTGTCATCAGCTGAGCAGACCACTAGCTCATGACCTCGTGATAGTGCTGTCAACATAGGTAGGGATCTCCCGTAGAGCTTGTTCACAGGGTCACCTTATTGGAGATACCAGAACTATCTTCACCCAAAATTAGAGGACCACAGGCAGTCAGCTACATGTCCTGGAGCCATTGGTGTGTTTTTTAGAGAGTTCATGGCAATCTGGGCCTTTGTGTGCATTCCTGAATAGTAAATCTATTTTCTTTCCCTGCTTGGCCTATGTTGGCCTTTTTTTCACTATGTATTGGCAGCCATAGGCTGGATCCCCTTTAGTTTTATCCCTTTTAGGGTGCTATGCCTAGTGCTGGTTTCTCATCCCTAGTGTGTCTTTGTTTACACATATTCTGCACAGCTGAGCCTCACCAGGCCATGTACATGTAACATATTTTGAGTTAACACAGGCCTTGGCATGACTGCAGGTCAGGCCAGGGCAAATTTTATTGAACTTGCCTGGATATCTGGGACTGGGACTGTGAGTTGTCACCATTTTGTTTTGTTTTTTGACCCCTTACAAAGCTAATCTATGCTCTTTTCTAAACAGTGGGCTGACCTCACATCTCAGCACATTAAAACATTTTTGGAGAGATGACAGAACCTTGGTATCTTAGTTGTTTTCCTTTAAGTCACTGAGACTTAAAGGTGGAGAAGGTTATTTTGGTTCATATATACAGTACTTAGTCAGCTCCAGAGCAGGAAGTGTGTGGTTGGATTTCTGGCACAAGAAAGCTTCTTCTATCATTGTGGCCGGGAAACAGAAAAAGGAGGGTCCCAGGAGGGAGATACACCTTTCCCAGAAACACTCCTGATGACCCACCTCTTTGGTCCAGGTCCCACCTCCTAAGAACACTCAGCTGTTAAACTCACCACAGATGAATCTGCAGATGAGTCTGGTGTTCCCCGGATCCAATCATCTCCCCAAAGTCTCACTCTTAATCCAGGATATTTTAGGGGACATTCTCCATCTAAACCATAGCACCTGGCTAGGAAATTGATAATCTGGAACTAAGCAGTGGTACAGATACCTTCCTATGAATCAAGACTTCTTCATCTAAACTGTCCTGATCACTCAGGCTGGGAAGCATTGGCTGACTTTCAGAGACACTGGAAGTTTCCACTAAGGGAGGATGAGGAGGCAGGTGGAGAAATCTCAGCCATGGTGTCTCCATCTCAGGGGTCAGAGGGCTCAGAGTTCCTCTTAACCTTGCCCCATGACTATTCAGCTTCTCCTACCCCCAGACTTGGTGCTGGTTAGGACCTTAATAAGTACATCCAAGTACCCTAGTCAAAGCTAGAATTTGAAAGATTCCTGTCCTCCCGAGGAGTCTAGCTAGGCTCAAAGCTCCAGCTAATCTTGGCCTTCCCTTCTTTGCGAACATCTGGCCCCAATCTCCTCTCTCTTGGGATCCCAGCACCAGCATCAGATGTGGGAAGAGACACTGTCTGAAAGGACTTTCCAGCCTCATGGCTATAAGAAGACATAAAATCATTGATCCCATGTATTACAATATCACATTTAATAGCCATCTATTGAATGTTGTTTGTCTTTGCCAGAACTCATTAGAATTTGGTTGTTAATGTAGAAGAGATGATAGGAAGGGTCTTTGAGAGTGAATAATATAATTCTCAAGAGAATAGATTGATTCTTTTTTTTTTTTTTTTCTTTTTGAGACAGGGTCTTGCTTTGTAGTTCAGGCTGGCCCAGAGCTCAGCCTCAAACTCACATCAGAGCAATCCTCCTGCCTCTGCCTCCTGAGTTCTGGGATTACAAGTGTGAGCCACCACGCCCAGCATTGTGGTATGTGGTGTTGATTGCTGCTGGGCATGCTGCTGGGTATTGATTACTGCCAGTATTGTATGTGGTTACAGGGGATTGAACCTGGACCCTTGTGCTTGCAAGACAGGTGCTGGAACTACTGAGCTAAATCTCCAGCCTGAATGGGTTAATTCTTGTGGGAATGGATGAGTTCTCGAGAAAGCAGGTTGTAAAAATAAGACAGGGATAGTTTTACAGCAGCAAGTTGGTTTCTCTCACTGGCATGTGCCCAATCACCCTTCTGCTTTTCTGCCATGGATTACACAGCACAAGCCTCTATCATCAGAAGGTTACCAAGAAAGCTGCACAGTCTTGGACTTCAATCTCCAAAATCGTGAGCTAAGTATTCTTTTTTTCTTACAACTTACTTAGCCTCAGGTGTTCCAGTACAGCAACGGAAAAAATCTCAAGGCCCCTGATCTATAGAGGTAAGAATATATACCCCAGCTGTCATCTGTACACCAGAAAGGTCATTACTTCTATCTTGATCTGGTCAGTAGTCCCCCCAGAGCAGGACACATCCTGCTCTCTCTGTTCCAGCTATAGTCCTTACGTTAAACAAGAATTGTGATTAGTGTTGCTGCTTAAATATTAACAGCACTAATTCCTGGGGCCCTTGCTTTCTATTCCTGGTCTTCATTGTGTTCTTAGCATTGCATGGCTTCATGAAATTAGTAATATATGTCGTCTCCTGATTAGAGATGGGTAGGTGGAGGTGGAAGAAAGAGGACTCTGATCTGCCATCCAACAGCATCTGGCCAGGGATGGAAAGAGCCGGATGTACTGTCTGCTTCATGTACAACTAACATTGTATCCTTTTATGTTTTTATCAGTTGGTTTTTCTGGGGTTTTAAACATGTTTATTTATTTATTTATTTATTTTTGTGGGGGTTTTTTGAGACAGGGTCTTGCTTTGTAGTTCATGCTGCCTCCAAACTCACTATGTATCCCAGGCTGGCCTTGAATTCACTGTGATACTCCTGCCTCAGCCTCCCAAGTACTCAGATTACAGGCATGTGCCACAACGCTCAGCATTTGTTTTAAAAACTTTAGATACCAATGGCCTAAATAAAAATATAGAAAGAAAATGAAAATTAGAGTATGCATTTCATTTAAAAATATCAAAGAGATGGGCCGGGGAGTTAGCTCAGTGGTTCCGGCA
>PVIR01000004.1:452752-476152 GCA_004026965.1 Petromus typicus
ATAACAATACTGGGTGTGGAGACCCACACCCAGCAGCAACCAGTACCACATACCACAGTGCCGGGCGTGGTGGCTCACGCCTGTAATCCCAGCACTCGGGAGGCAGAGGCAGGAGGATTGTGATGTGAGTTTGAGGCTGAGCTCAGGGCCAGCCAGAACCACAAAGCAAGACCCTGTCTCAAAAAACCTAAAAAAAAAATATATATATATATATATATCAAAGAGATATTTCCTAGTATTCAACAATTTGAGTGTCAAAACATAGTATATCGTAGTCTGCATTCTTCTGGTCAATGGAAAGTGCAATTATTTGAAAATATTAGGCAAGTGGCAGATTGTCATGTTTTTCAAGTCACTGTCCCAGTTAATTGAGACATTTAAAGACCACATAGGGAGAATCGGAGGGTGTCACCCAAGAAATCCGACTCCCTGGGCTGGCATATCACGAGCAGCCTGGGCTGGACTCGGGAGGGAGAAGCCAAATGGGTCCCATGTTCCCAGTGCTAGTTGATTAACAGAGCAGCATCAGTGAGGTTTTAGTTCTCCAAGGACAGGCCTGCTGGGCCTACGCCCTTGGCTGGAAGGAAATGTGGCCGAGGTGGAGCTGAAGAAAGGGCAGGTGACTTGTGGCCATTCAGACATGAGAAGGCACAGCACTGCCAGGACTGGGTGAAGAACTACACGGCTCCTCAGAAAACCAAACACATGTTAAAGGAAATGTTTTGAACTAGATCGTTAATTCATGTAAATTAAATGTTTGCTTCATCTGATCAGAAACTTGATGGACATGTTACCATGGTTAGATTATGCCTGCTGCTTCTAAGCCATTATTAATGGCTCCAAAGCATTCATGCTTGGAAGTCTTACCTAGAGCCTTATTGTAAAGACACATTTATTTTTCCTTCTCAAAACCAAACACTGAGAACCTTAAGCAACTCATACATTTGTCACCCAGCTGCTTGGACTCCTTGTGCTCTGAGTTCTAAATTATTCATAACAAAATCAGTTATTGGAGAAAGTGTCAAGCCTTCCCAAAGTGGTTTTTAAATCTAACATCAAAATCATGGGAATATAGCAGGGATAAAAGGTATGTTTTAAACTGAGCCACGGGTTTATTCTCAGAGACCAAACTGTGAAGAACTGAGAAGCATGAACCAAGCTAATTCGCTTTGGGGAGAGGAGGGGGGTCCTCCAAGGACGGGTGGAGATGGCCAGGCTCACTCTGCCTGGCTTTATTAACTCATCCGTAATTAGCCCATAGCTTCGATACAATTTAGCTCGTGCCATATGGGCTAATATCGTACAGAACGGTACCCCCCGTGCAGGTGACAGTCTGTCACATTGAAGGCAGATTAGCATAAAACAAACAACAACACACCCTTAACGACAGTGGTGCCATTTGCAACACCCGAGTTATGGTGGTGTAAGCACTTCCATTAGAAACTCTTATTTTCAAAGATTTTATAAATTAGTCACTTAAAAAATCACTCTGGGCTGAAATAAAAACCCAACCAATCAGCTCTTAGCCAGCAAGGTTTATGTTCAATGACACTCAGGAAAAAAAAAAAAAAACATGTGGCAGTTCCCCAAGTTTTGGCTGTACACTCAGAGTCACTGAATCAAACACCAAGTGTAATTGTGTATTGAACAACAGAGACAAATATCAACACAGAAAGAGGAAAGGATGTTCTTGTTCTAGGACGACACTCACCTGGTCTTGCAGGTTTTATTACCATCCTTGGACTCTAAGGTTGCACAGAGGATTGGAAGTAGTTTGTCCCCCATGAGTTCACTGCTAGACCCTTGTTCACAGTTTGCTGTTGAGGAAATGGGGTAGAATCTTCCAAAGGAAGGGCCCCAGTGAGAGATATCTAGATCAATGGTGAGTGTACCTTTAGAAGGGATTGTGTGGCTCCAACATGTCTGGCTTCCTATCTGGCAAGGTGCTCCTACTATTGTGATGCCATCTTCCATAAGAGCCAAGCCGATGGCAGCACCATGCCCTCAACCCTCCACAACTGCGAGATAATTAAAACTCTTTTCCTTACAAACCTATATAGCTTCTGACATTTAGTTATAGTAACAACAAATTGACTAATATGATATGTTAATGTCATTTAGAGGAAGCAGTGGCCTATAACCACTGAGGATGGACACTGTATCCTCTGATAGGACTTCCTCAAGGGAAGTAGTCTTTTGGTTCTGTCTGAGGAGGATGATCACAGAGTGGGAGAAGAGCCATTCTTAAATGTCTGAGTTTTCTGACTGATAGGTCTCTCAGAATAAAACTGCAATGAGTGTCCTGGCAGTATTTGTAGTTTTCAATCACTCAGAGGCCAAAATTGCAGAAGGGTTGAGACTCCTGCTCATATGTTTAAAGAATATTATACTTATGGACTGGGTTGTGCTAGGCCTGGCTTGTACATTGGCCCTGATGGTCCTGGTACCTCTAATTCTCATTGTGGTCATGACCATGTTGGCCCAAGGTCAAGCTACTGCCACTCTATGTACTTTCTTCTACAACTTTTATATGATTCTTAACCTTCTGATTTCTAATAATTTTTCTAATAATTTCTAATAATTTTTACATGATTCTTTACCTTTTGATTTCTTGGATTATGGTTCTTCTCAAAGCATATTAATGCCCTTGAAAACACTTGTCTACCCCCCAAAGAGGAAAAAAAAAACCCTCAGAGCTGTGTTTATAGTTGGTTCTGGATGATCCTTACAAGCTCTTGCAAGAAAGATAAGCAGAAATGTTCTGGCTGGACTGAAGAACATAGAAACAGAACCAAGGATCTGGGATGAGTCTTGCTCTAATGTTTTTGTCCATATACAAGCAGCTAGAGCTTTCATAGTTTTGAGCAGATAAAATTGCATTTCCCTCCCTCCTTCCCCTGCTTTTTTTCTAAGACAGACAGAATGCCTTAACCTGGAAACTACTTCTGCACCATGCAATTGACAAGGAGAGCTCAGTTGCTGAGGGCCCTTGCCAAGAAGCTGGAACTTTCACCTACAGGAAGAAAAATGGAAATTAAGGGATTTAGACTGTCCACTGGGCTTATGTACAGTAAGTTCCATGGGTAGAATGAGAGACGGCCTCTGCGGGATGGTCTGACATCTCCGTTCTAGAGATCTGCTTTGGAGACGGAGCCCATATCTGCAAGAAGAAAATCAACACAACAAATCAACTGTTAGGCTATGTCTGAGTCACTTTCTAATGGTGTGCATAAAAATGAGCAGCTCTGTGGGCATTGGAGGTGTCCATTACCCAGTGGTTTCTGGTACACACAATGGGGTCCCTGTGCCACCTCTGCCCATTTGTCCTCTTGCCCTTGTTCCCAGCTTCCCCAGAGAAACCCTTCATCTGTATTGGGCTAGGAGAAGGTCTCTCTTTAAGGGATGCTTCCTCTTTGCTCTGCTTAAGGATGTATATCTACTTACATTTAATAACATTCAAGGAAAGACACAGTAAGATGAGAAAAGAAGAGTTTTTAATTGAAACTGCTTTATTAAGTTAGTTTTTCACCAGTATGTGCTGGTACTGGGTGCGTGTGTATGTGTGTCTCTTCTATTACTAAAGAGGACACAGTCTGGCAAGTTATACTGACACTTCTTTTGAAAGGCAGCTTTGTTGTTTTGCATCGCTGGACTGAAATGACTTGTGCTATGCGGACAGGAGCTAAATTTTCCTACCTCTCATTGGCCATTATGTGACTCTACGGTTTTCAAATGGTGTGATGCGGGAGGATGCCAAATGTCCTGCCATTTCATAACCAGCAGCAGACAGAGCTCTTTTCAAAATGCCACCGCTTGGAGCATCTGTTGTTATTAAGTAAGATGATCAAATGTTGACTAGGACTTCAATTTTGTTTTTCCCGTCACTTATTGAGCAAGAATAATATGCAGTTTGTGGACAAAACGAACGTGTTAGGGCCATTGTGCCAATGGCTGCGTTTCTGTGTTCCTGCTTATTACCGACTGTAAAATAAACTTTGGCCTTTTTAATAAACGTTATAAAAATGCTCCGCGAATAGGGAGAGTGTCATCCATTAAATCCATTTAACATCACCATAATTAAAAATGCAACACTTTCACACATTCAGGACCAATGCCTATAAAAAACCCCACTGCTAAACTGAGGAATTATATTATTACCTGACAACCCTACACACACACACACACACACACACACACACACACACACAGAGCCCTCCTACTAGGTCTCCACATATCTCTGGTTCACTAGATAGCATCTCCAAAGGAATGCTTTTAGCTACCTCACACTTCTTCAAGGAAAATGTGAGCAGTAACAAAACACAGGCAAAGGTAGTCACAGACAAGATGATTTTGTTTTGGGGGAAAAGTCACAAGAGGGAGACAGATTGAGAGAGAGTGATTGTGGGAGCCATCTGGGGAGTGTCGAGGAGGTGGAATGCTCTCTCCTGGCCCTGCACGTAATCACTGATGACTGTTTTTGATATCTGAATGTGATGCAGAGCAGAGGGCCGGGAGTCAGGGCACCCTGGCAGGATCTGTCCTGTCTGAGAGGTTGCTTGGATTCCATTTCTACCTGTAGCCTTCATTTCCAGTCTCTGTCTTCAAACCTGTCACTAAGTTCTTTTCCCATGTCTTGGACTCCTGGCATTCATGCCCAGGTGCCATCTGTTTTGGAGATGTCCAGGAGATTAAAAGATGCCAGAGTGTCCTGCTTTTGGACCTAAAAAGTTTAAGGCTTTGAATTCCAGAAGGACTGTGAGGAGCTATCTCAGTGATGAGTTTGTCCAGCATTTAAAATCTGTGTGGTCATCATCTAAAGCATTCACCTTCATGTAAAATGAAAGAAATAAGCACCTATCAAATTTCATGCTTGATTTTCAAGAAATCTCCTCTTTCAAAAGCTCTCTCTGAGGCTCTGCTCACAAAGAAAGACAGACACTTCCCTGCAGGGACTCAGTACCTTTTAAAGGTACAAGTTACGTCTCTGACATACATAGAAATGACAAAGCAAAATGACTGAGCAGCACTTTGCTGATAGGTTTTTCCACCTCAGAGGAAAAGTTTCTTTCCTAAAGTTTCCCTGGCTCAAACCCATCTCTCTCTGTATTCTCTCCCTTTGTTTGTTTTAACCAACCAGAGAGCCTGGCTCTTGTGACTCCTCTTCCCTCCCAGCCGCCACATTTCACATGGGCACCACTGCACACTGCAAGGCCTCCCCTTGTCCAGGTAAGTTCAGGCAGCCAAGGAAATCCTTGCATATTGCCTACTCTGAGAAGCTTCATATCAAAGAGGCTATAGAAGGTGCTGCTTATATATATATCAATACTTTTAAATCATAATGAAAAGACAGAACTGGGCAGGTGGCATCTTTAGCTCCTCACTGCCTAAGGGTAAGTCACCTAATTCCCCCAAGCATTCTCTGCCTGCAAACTATGGCCAATTTGACCACTGTGGACTCCAATGTCTAGAGAAGCATCTTCTCTATAAACTGATTTTTATTTTGCAACCATTAAAGTCTTTAGGGCGCCAACTCAGAGACATCTCTGCTGCTCACCTGTAAAGATTAATCATGGCTCCTTGGTAGACACTGCCAGGGAACATGGCACAGCTGTCGTGTCCCTGAGGGAATGGCCCTCGTCCCAGAAGGGCCTCAAATAGGTCCACTCTTACCCTGACCTTCCTCACCTGATATGTGCCCATGTCTCAATATCATCATTATATTCACTGACCCTTACCATCTTTCTCTGATTGTAAAATACTCCCAAGAGATTCCATATATGTAGCTTTCACCTTCCACAATTCCTGTCTCACTTCCTGAGCTCTGGTTCTGCACTTACTTTCTATTCTTCTGGAAGCTCCTGCCTCTTAGGCCTATAGGGGTGTGTCTTCTCCATATGCCCAGCATCCTTTTCTCCACGGTCACATTGCTTAAAACCTTAAAACTCAACTTCCCCTAAGTCTTGGCTTTTATTTGTTTTCTTTGAGTTCACTGGTCCATCTGCTTTTCTCCCCTGATCCCAGCGCTCCTGTGTGCCTGGCGTATCCTCTCCATCTGACATCCTACCCCCACGATAGGTCACCCACACACTCAGAGGGAGGTTTGCGTACCAGCCTGAGACAATTCCCTTCCAAATCCACCAGGCCAAAGTAGAAACTAGCATGAACCCCTCAGAATACCAGTGAATTTTCTCTTTTTATCTGAAGTTTAAAATATAGATGTTTGCAATTTTGGTCTCCTGTTTGAGTTTTATGTTTGACTTTGTTATTTAGGGACCAGGAATTTATAAGAAGTCTGGCTTGAAGCAGCCTGGAGGTAACTGCCTGGGGGGCCCCTGGGCTGTATGAGGAGAGTGCAGACAGGCATCTGTTGTTCAATGTTGAGAATTCCTATGCTGGGCGCCTGTCCCTTTGAAGACCAAGTAAGATCTGGAGTTGGGTAGAATACTTCTGGAGGGTGGGGAGGCTAAGAAGAAGTAAAGGAGGGGTGGGGTATGAAAAGAAATAGTCACTTTCTGTGCCTCCTAGGACTTTCCCATTATGGATACTGAACAGAGAGAGAGAGAGAAAGAGAGAGAGAGAGATCAATATTCCAGACTCTGACTCTGACATCTCTCCTTCAAGGACATGAGGTCATCCTTATTCTATAGGGACTTCTGGTCAAGGCTGTGACACAAGCTCTGCCCTGTGGCAATAGGTGTACTTTTTTTTTTTTTTTTTTTTTTTTTTTTTAGCTGCATCAAAGCCCAGCCTGGATGGATGTGGCTTCTTGACAGTTGGAGAAACTAGAGACAGTCCTGGGAAGTAGTTTTTCTTTTAACAAGAATTTATCCCTAAGTCCGTGAAGCCAGAGCCATGTAAGAATACGTTCCCAGATAACAATCTTAAGATTCTAGAACTTTCTCTCATGCTACACATTGTGTGTGTGTGTGTGTGTGTGTGTGTGTGTGTGTGTGTAGGGGTTGTGGAGAAGTATCACTGAAAGGTGGTTCACAACCAGTAAAATAGCTAGTTTTGAAAGTGAACAAGAGATGATGCCAAAGCATGCAAAGCTTAAGAAAGGGAGTATGCAAAAGACAAAGACAAAATTTGTACTGTCTCTGCTCCTCAAATTCCATCCAGAAACCTTATATCCTTGAGAGCCACTGTGCTTCTCAACCCTGCCATTTCCATTTCCAGCCACAACCCATCTTGTAAGCCCTGAGAATTATCTTTCTCCTAGCTTGGGCACAAAGATGCCAGTCAGTAAGTTCTATAGCTCACATGCATTATTTCACATTCATCTCACTCTGGTCCCTGATATGTCAGTGGCCCCCACTGGCTCTGGTTCACATTTTAGTTCTTTCCTTCAACCATTTAACAAACACTGATTGATAACCTGATATGTAGCCTGGAGTAGTTTCTGTGAGGCATTGAGTGAGTTCCTCTGTTTTCTTGTAGCACAAAGACAAGAATGAAAGAAAAAGTTGAACAGAGTGAGAAAATAAAAATAATAATGACTTTAAAGAACAAGACACAATACTTGAGTAGTAGAGGGACTGGTAAAATGCTGGCATTCCTCACAAAAGATCAGAGAGGTGGGAGCTTAATGGTGCTGGGCAATGCGGGAGGTGGCACTGTATGATAGTGGTACTCCTATCTTGGCCAAAGTATTGCTCATCTTTTTAATAAAACTTAACTCTGGTGACATGTAGCAGTTCATGTGCTTCTTAAAGATGCCTCCTAGGACTCAGACCCTAACCTTTAGGTACTGCTCTCTTGATCTGAGGATGAATCAGTGATCAGTGTGGATTTCTGACCCACCTCTCTGCTAGGAAGGATGTGATGAAATACAGCTGGGAGCTTTTGCTTAGTTGAGAAGAGCATTGCGCATACTCAATACATGATTAAAGTAATTCTCACTCTCCTAATGAGTATGGTTAGCCTTATTATTTTTATTATTTCCTGCATTTAGCCTTGTTAAACATGTCAAATGTCTTGGTTTAGAATATGGAAAAGATGCCTGGATAGGTGGAGCACTTGCCTAAGTTGGATAGTCAGACAGTCTCTAGGTTAGATACAAACTTGTGCCTTCCGTAGCATGCTGTCTCAGGGTCCAAATGGTCACCCAGCAAGCAATAGCATGTCTTGCTTTTGAGAGCTTCAGACCATTCCTGTCACATGGACTCAGAGGTTTTATATATATGTACTTGAAACGGATGAAAGGCTGTAATGTTCTTAGCGTGAAGCTATGGGTTTGTAGAATCATCCCCCTTTCTCAAAATGCTCTATAATAGAGAAACAAATAGCAGGTCACCTCTATGCCTTTGGCAACTGGAAACCTTCCAAGCTGGGTTAAAAATAAGTGATGGATGAGAATTTAATTTCTGTTACTTCTAGTGAGAGGACTGAATTGTGTCAAATGCTCCATTCTCTTTGAAAGGAAGAGGCTTGCTATGTAGGGAGGGTGGCAGCTGGAAGTTGGTAAATTTGTACACATTTCCATTGTATTTCACTCTGTCATAAAAACATCAAGCAGTGTGGCAGTTCACTCACTTTCTGGGACTTCCCTCCACCTGTCTTCGGATGGGTCAAACTCCTTTCCCTGCACAGAACCCCTCTTTCCTGTGGCTATAGAGCACAAACATCCATGGCAGCTCTGTGGTCCTTCCTCTGCTTGGCCACCTCAGTCCTGGATGCATGGTAACCAAGCCACAGATCCAGGCACTGGCAATATCCTGGTGTTTGAAAGCAGAGAAAGATGCAGTGGGGAGATAAAGATAAGGCAGCTCCTCGGTGCCACTGCGGACTGACAAAGGGACACTCCTGACAACTAAGGGTGGGAATTCTCCCGGCGACTCACTTTTAACAAACTACTTCCAAAGCTGCTTTAAATCATTTACCTGCTTCAATATCCCACCTGCCCATGTATTTTTCATTCGTTCCCATCCCTACAGGCTCTCCACCCCAAATCAGTAAATCCAATTTGTCATCATTCAGATATGTCTTCCGGCTCCAAACAACCATTTTTTATATAAACCAAATGGGATTAGCTTCCATCAGTTGTTTAACTGCAATCAAGACATGTTCATAAACAATGTAAATATATTTACCATATTCCTTTACAAGACGAGTGCCCAGATCCAGCCAAGAAAGCTGGATGAGAGAAAGCCCTTCCTGATGCTTTATGGGACTATTAATGAGTATGGATTGGTATGTCTCTTTAATTTTGCCTTGCCTTCAGGGAGTCTTATTTTCCTAGGGATTTAGGTTAGCTCCCACATGGTAAAAATCAGGATCAATCTTCTTTTCGAGTTAAAAAAAAAATCACTCGCACATCCATTCTTGCCATTTCTCCTTTAGGCTCTGATTTCCCACTCCCTCACTAAAAATAACGGCCAGTGGTTTGTGGAATTTGTTTGCTAATTCCCTAAGCCCCCAAAGGTACTTGCTGGTGACATGCAATAAGCTTCACCAGCTCAAATTTCTTGAGTTATCTTGAGTTGTCACCTGATGTTTCTGGGTGGATATAACCATTTCTGAACTCTCTCAAGTTTAAGTGCAACTGATCACATGCGTGCGTGCGTGTGTGTGTGTGTGTGTGTGTGTGTGTGCGCATGCGTATGTGTGTGTGAAACAAAAACAATGCAGTTTTTCGCAGAGTTAAAAAAGATCCTGTTTTATCTCTCTCATTTATTACTTGTGCTTTTAATCATTTGTATTTAAGGAGTATTCCCATTTATCCGACTTTGCTCTAGGTGCTGAGCAAGACAGACACTTCCAGCCTTCAAAGTGCTTACAAGATTGATAACTTGGCCCAGGGTTTGTAGAACGTGGACGGTGTGAGTGAGAACTAACAAGAGCAGGAATGCGGCCTTTGCAGGGGCAGCCTGCCAGCGTCCTAGGGGAGGACTGCACATCATTCGGCTCTGTCCCTCAGCGTTGACAAAGGGCACTGGCTACTGAGCAGCCCCGTCCCAGCCTCTCAAACTCCTGCATCTCTCTGCCTGCCCGTCCCTCCTTGCCTTTCTGTTCCTCTGAGCCCTTCTTCACTCCTCTCACTGCACAGGACTGTCTTGGTTCTTTTCTCTTTTGTTCTCTGGTCTCTAGACACCCAGCGAGGTCCTTCTGTCACTGTCCTTTCCTAGACTAACTGCTTGGATTTCAGGACCTCTTTTGAAAGTATTTCAAGCGTCTTCTGCAGCCCCCTGTCCTGCTTTAGGCCATCATGAGAAGTCATATGCACTAGAGCAAAGGGGTGGACATTGGAATAAAATCTTTGGGAAAAAAAAATCAGAAATAGTGGGTTCTAAAAATAGCTACATGAGTCAGAAATTTAAGCAAGTTTTATTAAGACATCTTACATATACTTTTGTTAAGGATTATCAATTTGGTCAATATAGCCACAACCTGATTGGTAAATTTTCATAGACTAAGTGTGAGAATCACAGGAACACTTACCTTTATGCATTTTTCTAGGAATTCATATAATGTTTTACTGTTTATTATTTAAGATGTATTGCTAGATTTCTTTCGTTGACACTGTACAAGCAGATTGAAAAGTATGTTTCAGGGCTGAATTCATTCCATCTGACCTGCCTTTCTAGGCCACTCTCTGCCACAATTCCCACTTTTCTCTGTTTCGCCAGCCTGGTTGTTGCCTCCCCACAATCCTTCACTGCCTCCACCCCACCTCCCCGTCTTTATGCCCCATGAATCCCGGGCATCTTGCCATCCCATTACAGCCTCCTTCCGCTCTCCCCCTTCCAGCTCCACAGCCTCCCCCTTCCTCTGACCTCTCAGGCAGTTCTTGGCGCCCCTCCAGGACCCCCTACCTCTGGCTGTTAGAGTTTCGGTGCACAGCAGCTGTGACCGCTTCTCAGCTGGGCCCTGACACTGGGCTGCACGGAAACCTCATATGCTCCAGCTTGCAATGCATGAGGGAAGCCCCTACATGCACACGGTGCAAGCCTGCCAGCCAGCCAGGCCTCCGGGACCCCGGCAGACCCTGGGAGGCTGTCCTTACAGAGGGCACCCTGTAAAGATGCCGCGGTGCCACCCAACCAAACCCCAACCTTCCCCAAGACCAAGGTGTCTTGCAGTTAAGATGAAGGTGAAGCGTGTCTCTAGGGTTCTTTTCTTCTCTGATTAACTTTTGCCAAGTTGTAATCTCCTAGTCAGAAGCATGGTGCAGACTCACCTCTCTGGAGCGGACCATGTGCAGGAACAGTTTAGGTCACCTTCAGGCACTTACTGAGGGAGGGACAGAAAAGGAGATGGAAAATGATCTTTGTTCCATTGTTCCAGTTTCACTTTAAAAGAATGTAAAGCTGATGTAATAACCAAGTTATCCGGGTAATGCCAGATGGAGAATTAGGTGAGTGAGCTCAAAACATTTTTACAGAGCAACTGAGCAAAATTGGACTCAGGGTCCTTTTAGAACCCTGTGAGTTCGGTGAAGCATCTGATGAATTAGAGATCAGCCACATTAGCTGCCCTGATGTTTGCAGCTCCGGCCATCACCCACCCCTCCCCCACAGGCCAAGCATATTCTGAGGGAGTTTCAAACTTTACTTCTGGCCTGAACTCCGTAATTCTCCTCATTTTATTTTATTTTTTTAATACAGAAAAGGGGGAGTGAGGACTGAGCAATATGATCTTCCCAGAGATAGGAAGCCAGGATACAAGGGCTCTTTGTTTCATCCCTGAAGCCCCAGGACTTATGTCAAAGCCAGAAGGCCATGCTGGAAGGGAGCAGACATTATTCTGCTTCATTTACATTGCAGCCTGTCTGCCTTCTGACCTGTGTGGAGGAATGCATCATTATATTGAAAACACACAGGCAGAAAAATAGAAATAATAGATCATATTAGAGAACAGATACAATATGCAATACCCGATGGATTCCTTAATTGAATGTTCATGATTTTAAGCTTTTTCTCTGGGAAGTCCTAAGCCTCTGCTCATTGTCTCCTGTAATTTGAGTCACTGCCCCTGTTGCGTTTCTTTTACGTTCCGATCTAGTGTAGGTCAGCTGCACATCCAAAATGACTGACTGCTATCAAGTGCAGGAAATGAGTCCTCAGCAGCCCAGATGAGAATATGAAGTCGGGTGTCGACAAAGGAGGGCTGCTTTGCGGATCTTGGTAGCTTCTGTTAGGACCCTCCGTCATGGACTTGATGAAGAGATTTTCATAGATGAAGGAGATTTCCTGGGGCCTTCTACCTAGGTGACTGCTGACCCAGAACTACCAAGTGTGTTCAGATTTGGGCATATTTACTTCTTGACTTCTATCTTAGTGTTTTGCCAGAGATATTTTAGATAAAATTTGTAAGATGCCCTCTCCATAGTTTGCTTGTTTTTATTGTAAAATTATCTTGTTATTTTATACATTATTTCAGCTGCATTTTATGCATTTTTTGTGCATAAAAACAAGATAGGTAGATACTTTCCTCATAGATAGTTTCTTCCCACTGGAGGCCATCATATCCAGTTTTTTATGCAAAGATCCAGGAAACAGAAATTTAAGTTCCAGATAGCGTTAGAAAGGATCAGTGTCGTGCCACACCTGGTTACCTGACCTCAGATATACAGATGGTTGCACATACAAATTAAAATGAATTTTTTGGACTTTAGCTAAGGACTTGTGTAAGGCCTTGGTTTTTCTGGCTACTTAGCTGGAAATGCATCAATCAAAGAGAGCTGCCAGGTGCCATTCTGGCTGCTCACGAGGCCAGTGTGGGACGCGATACCGTGTGAATGAATAGGGGGCTGGTGACCACACTGGGAAAGCACACCGACAATCCCTCTATTCTGTACTAGCTTTTTAAATGTGACCTAACAGATATTCTGATAATCTGGCCTGGTAAAAATACCAAATTAAATTAAAACTGAGCAAAGAAATGACTGGGTTGGTGAATAGGACAGACCAGGCCACTCAACTTCCCCACTTCATGCCCCAAGGGAAGGGTTGGGTCTTGAACTCCTTATGAAATCTTCAAACACATCATAAGAATTAATCACCATTCCTTCTCTATTTTAACAGCTGCTGGCTACCTCCCTAGCCCGCCGCAGCTGTGGACTTCTCTCCCTTTGCTGACATCACAATCCCATTACAGCTGGAGACTTGCACACATAAAATGCAGATTGAAGCTTATTTTGAAATAACTTATACGTGTTAATTGCCCCAATCTATATCACAAGCATAAAATTGCACCTTTCATCTGGCAGCCTAAGTCCTCCGTGCCACAGGCAGCGACTTCCTTCTCTTTATCTGGGTTAACATGGACCCCAAAGCATAGCCAGACCTGGCAGATTCAAATCACTGACACACCTGTGGACTGAATTCACCCGGAAGTGGCATCTGTCCATCTGCTCCTTGCTCATCTCTCTCCCCAGACTGACTCCGCTGGTGGCTGAGAAAATGCGTTGGAATCAGGTGAGCTGCAGGGGCTGCTCTGGGCCTGCTCACTCCCGTTCCTGAGAGGAAATCTGAGGTGCTGTTTTCCTGACTTCTGAGTGGAGTAGGAGAAATTGATTTCCTGGGGTGGTTTGTGTGCTCTTTCAGCAAGACACTTGTTTGACCAGTGTTTGTATTTGTGCCTTGCTTTTCTTTTTTATATAAGTTTGTGCATAGCCTAAAGCTTGACACATGAATTTCTTCAGATTAGATTGGTGAAGGTTCTTAATTTAATGGAAAATAACTGTTGAAAGAATTTGCATGCATAAATATATCTACTGGTTGTGAAATGGCAGAATCGTGTTTTGTCGCAGTTCTGAGATATGGGTGAGTTGACTTGTTGGGATTAAATTAACAGCAGATAATTACTTTGTCTTCTAGAAAATTGCACTATAACATGGTTAGAGAAACAGAGTGAGGAGCCTTTAAAAATTTACCAGGTTAAAAAATCAGTTAAGCACATAAGGATACAGGGGACACTCTGAAAAAGATTGAGAAAAAAAAAGAAGACCAGCTGATATTTTAAAGCACAAAGAAGAACCGTATTTATATTTTGAAAAGGTTCTAAATGAATTGGTTTTTAGGTTAAAGGGTTCTTTCTTTCGCGAGTGTATAATGCTGTGGTTTTTGCAGCCCCCTCTGCTGTTCATAGGTGGAAGTGTCTAGTGAAGGATTATAAAAGAGCTCCCAGCTCCCGGAAGATTTAGGTTTCTCTGAGTAACAATTCGAGTTTTAACTGTGAGGACTCGTACCTAGAGAAATGAGTCACTAAGTTACTTAAACTACAGTCAGATATGAGAGAAAAAGAGCTCTTAAGAAGACTGCATTTAGGAGTCACCAGAGCCTGCCAAGACGGTGGCCTCTCTGAACAATGAATTTGAACCCTTGTAATTTCAGGCTGTGGATCTTGAAGCAGATATAATTCTTCTACTCTGAGCTTGACCAGGAGAATGAATTTCTGAGCCCATAGAGAATAGCCCTGCTCTAGGTTAATTGCAGAGATCATTTGGGTAGAAATCCATGCTTGCCTCCCCCATGCAGAACTAGGCTTTAGCAAGCCTGCCTTGCTGACCCTCATGGGAGGAAGTCAGACCCTCACTGTGGTGTTAAGACCCCTCCTCAGGACAGGAAGTCTCGAAAGAAGATCCCCTCAAGGACTCTTGGATTGCTATCATTTGGCACCATTCATTACCACCTGCTGTTTGCACCCAGGAGCTTTCCCAGCAGTGTGATGAATTGCCAGGCCCATCATACCTCTGATCAAAGAATATGCCACCCCAATTTGGCCAACAACGGAGTCAAGATTACTCAGCCAGAATTACCAAGTGTCGCCTCCTCTGGCGCAATTTCAATGGACTTGGGTTTAGATTGACGTCCCTTGGACAGCCTCTCCTTGGCTACCCTGCTCCCAGCTGTTCTCAGCCTGTTCTCAGGAAGAAGTTACACTCTACCTCACAGATACATTCACAGCACATGATAAACCTTGATAATTTTGTATGTTTTCTACAGAGCTGTGATCCTCCTTAGAAAACTAACTGGAAGCATAAAAGAGTGAATCCTGAGCTGGAAGAGAGTCAAGCTATCCTACACCATAAGCATAAACGTTTGGTCTCCCTGATGAAGGGGACCCCCAGCACTCAGTTTGCTGTTTTCCTGAATCATACACATTGTGGTTGAAAGTCCTCCTTCCAGTGCGGGGAAATTGTAGCTTGAACTTGACATCCCCTGAGTCTTGTGTCTTAAGTGGAATTCTTTACACTGTAATCTCTGTGACCATACTGGAAACACCCTTTGAATGTAATGTTTGGGACGAGGACCGGAGCTAAGAATGCTCACTGGAGGAAATTCTTCATGTTTGTATCAACTGATTGCTAGAGAAAGATAGTAAACTTGGTCTTACACCTATACAATGTTTATTAATCTCTCAATACATATTAAAGCTTCTTAGACATGCACTTCATGAACCAACCATGTAACATTCACCTAACCCTGTGCTATTCAGAAGGTTAGGGAGGCTAATAAAGAATTTGCCTTGTTTTCAATTTCTGAATGCCATCTTGCATATTCAGACTGATTTTTCTTTTCCAGATTGGTTCTGTTCCCACACATGGGGTCACACATGGCTTCCCCCTCACTTTGATGGCAGGACAGGGAGCAGGCAGGTGCAGGTGGCCATGAGGCTTCTGGAGACTCTGGAATACAGTCAAGAATAGGTTGGCACCAAGAGCCCAGGTGGCCAGGCTGCATCTGTACGTATACATCTACAGTTCTCTTAATTCTGTAGAATTTTAGGGTCATTGGATCCTTAGAATTCATGCATGTGGCCCATTTGCGGTGGATTGTATTTTACTCGTATCCCATGGATTTCCCAGGTCTCTCTAGGTCCTGTGTTCCTAACCCTGCAGCATGTTCTTTCATCCAGTCGGTAAACAAGCAGTCCCTCTGGCTCTCCTCACAAATGCCAGTGCACGGATTGGCCATTAAGAAAGCCTGTTAGGGGATCTGCTGCCAGACCCTCTGGGAAAAAGTCACATCCCCAATATGATGTCCTCTGCTCTGTTGCTCAGGCCTGGGACTGGTGTGTCCCTGAGAACCGAGTCTTTTGACTTTACTAGTATGTGCCACAGCTGCATAAATTTGTGTTCAATGACTTGGCTTGAAGTCTCCATAAAAGTCTCTGATTTCATTTCACACTTAAGCAAATCAGATTCCTTGGTGGGCCCACAAAAAGAAGAAGATACACTTTGGGACTGTCACACATCGGTAACCGGTGAGTCCTTAGAGATGAGGCTAAACTGGAGGTAGGCACACACATTGCCTGGAGCTGCTGTCTCAGTCGGTCCAGGAGCAAGGGCCTCCACAGCCAACCAGGTCAGGGACGGGAGAAATGGACACCTCAGCAACATCTGCATTGTGGGACCCTGTTGGACCACAGTGGGACAATAAAGCTACCAAGACACAATAGTCTGGCCACTAGAATCATCCAGGTAGACCCTGTTCTGCCATATAGGTAAAATGGTTCTTGTTGTATAAGGATGAAGAGAAAAGGAATTTAGGAAGAACAAAACTACAGAAGGGAGGAGGGAAGGAAGAAATGAAGGATACATACATACCTTTGGGGAACTCACTGGAACTAAATAATTTTATTTTGTGTACAAATGTCATTTTTAGGAATAGTTATTATTTCTTGGATTTGTAATGCCCCCTTACTGTAATTTGCAAGTATAAAGCACAGAATGACTTCCACAAATTGCTGCTCATAGGATCCTCCTTCATGCTTTTTTGTGATGATGTCTGAACATGATTGATGAAATGATGAGAGTCTCTCAAACGTGAGACTCAAAGGCCTGTGTACCTAGAGACCCACAGAATCAGAACCCTAAATGTACATGCTCAGCCTTCTTCCAAGGTGAGGCTTCCAAGGGCCAGGACCATGGCCACATCCTCAGGGAAGGTTCACAGTGTCAAAGCCAAGGCCCAGGGCTCTGGTGACTTTCTGATGTGTGTCAATATTGCCTCTTCCAAAAATCCTTTTCAAGGGGCATAGCCTTAGGTAAGTCCTCAGGACTCTGAGTCTCAATTTCCTCATCCTCAAAGAACATAAAGAAACTCTGTAAATAATAATGGCTGACCCTTATCCAATCTTGAAAAATCTGCTCTTCATAAATACCCTGAGTTAGTCACAGGTGGGTTTCACTTACTTTAATTGATTTTAGTTTTGTAAAGAGTGCATTGAAGGAATCTATTTTAATTATGTGGTACCCCCATTAATCTCCTAAAATATTTATGTTCATTGAGATTTTATAAAAGTCATAGATTAAAGTTGCTATTTGACTTAACAACATCTTATTAGATTCATAAGTTCATTTTAGCATAATTCTGTATGAAACAATAAACGCAATTAAACTTTTCAGTGGTTAGTAAATGAGTGACCATTTTGGTGTATTTCTCAACAAAAGCAGAATGAATCATCAGCAAGGACATATTCTTTAATATAGTAATTAAAAAATAATCCATTATATAGTTAGAAGAGTCACTGGCATTAGCTAGAGTTCATATTTTTGATAAACTGACCATCAATCATCACAGATTCTCACTAATAAAAGTCCAGGAGGAAGCTACAGAGGTGAAGTCTCAGCATCCACTGACTGGTTTAGGAAACAAATACATCTGGTATGTAAAGGATCCAAAGCAAGGTTCCCATTTCCATCATCTCTGAACTGCTTGGGTTTTCTGCAGCTTTATTTTGACAGTGATTATTTAGGTGCCTTGTGAACCAGGCTGAAAAGCTGACCGGTGAACTGCCCATTGGAAGCCTGAAAACAATCAAGACAATAACACCACCAAAGTATTGGTAGTGCTGAGACTTTCACAGCATTTTTCTTCTCTGTAGCTCTCGTTCAGTGCATGTCCACTAGACAGCATTCTAGAAGCTGGGAGTCCCCCTGTGGGTAGGAAACACCCATCTACTCTCATGGAGCTACTAGGTGTTTACCAGAATTTTAAGAAAGCAGGAAAATTAATGTCCCTTATCCAATCTCTTTCTTTTCTTCCTAGAGAGATGATTGAGTAGATACAGTGATAGATAACAGGTAAAATTCTGTTAAGTAGAGAAAGCATATCTTATTATCAAGCAGTCAAATATTTTCCAAACATAGCTTCTGTATCTTCTCTGTAAGGATTTCGCTGATATTGAAAATGTTATACATATCAGTGCTTTGGAAGAAACAGGCAAATGAATAAGGCCCCATGAAAACCTGGAGAAACTCAGCTTCTGTGTGCCTTGTTACCAATGAGGAACAGGCCTTATAATCACTGAACTAAATTTCACAGACATGGACCAGAGCCTGACCTTATATTTTATGCTCTAGCCTTTCTTGCCCCAAGAAAAATACAGGTGCTATTACTGTTCAACAAAGACTGTAAGCATTCTGCATAAAGAAGAAGTCATAACTCTGCTGCCTTCTTTGTTCTTGAGAAAATGAAAAAGAAACTCTTGAGACTCTGTAGCTCTGGGGGTAGATGGGTAGGAGATCAGGGGTATTGGGTCCTTAGCCCCATCTGGATGGTCCTTCAAGGGCTATGTTTGGCCTCTAGCCTTCCGGGAATGTTCAGCAGATGCATGCCATGCAAGTTCTGAGCCTCCCTCGGGCTTCCAGAAATTCTTTCAGAAAAGCTAACATCCCCTGTCTATAGCCCATACTCCTTGGAAAGGGATACACTCAAGACTTCCTTGGGTTTTATCTGTAGTGCAAGTCATATCACTCTTTCTATGTCTATTGTGTTGAAAAAGATCATCATTTGGGACTCAGCTACTCAGTATTCTGAGCAGAAGTTCTTGAGTTAACGTCACTGAGGCAGTGTGCTGAAATGTTAAGAAATCTGTTTCACATTTGTTATTGGTGACTTAACAGAGGAGAGTGAGTCAATGCTACTGTTTCTTCTGCAGACTGCACGTTGGAGGATAATCAGGGGGCCACTGATGAGTCTTTTATACAGTACGACTTTTACTGTTTTGGTGTTGATCAAATACACATTTCACTTCTTTTGCTTTTTCCAAAACTGGGGTGCGTATCAATTCCTGTCACCAAATCTCTCCAGAGGACCACTGACTAGAGTTCTTTGCAGACAGAGGTCCTTCTCACCCTAGACGGGACATTTCTTAAGTTGACACACAGAGACACATCATGCATCCTACATCAATAAAACATGTATCTTTATCCACTTGGGACTATGTCCCCCAAATATACAGCTCAGTCTTTACACACATGAGCATGTGTGCGAATGAGCACACAAACACACACACACTTCAAAGGGCCCATCTAAATGGATTTACTTTCTTTTTAATATTTTTGAAGGCTGCTTTATGATCCTGTTGACCTGCTATTAGTGGAAGCTTAGCTTTCAGCAAAGGTAATTAAATTATAAAATCACTGCTGCAATCATCAAACTACTCATAAAATAAGAAATGGAAAAAAAAAATCCCTGAAATAAAAATCTTGCAGGCTTCTCTTGTAATATTGCTCCCTGATGTTAATTACATTTAAATGGGTGAGTACTATTTTGGTATCATTCATACGCCTCCAAAAGTACTTTCCAGTTTATCATACCTGTCAACCTCAGTGCATCACAGGCTAATACTTTATTAAGAAAAAAATCATTAGGGAGCCGCTGATCCCATTTAAGTACATTGGGCAGAATGTAAGACTAATTAAAAAGCATATTTTTACATTATTAATTTCTGAGTTTCACACTTAATGAATGTGAAATGACAGGACTACTATTTTTACATTCTGGCACTCTGGGCTTCCCAGTCAGGGGAATTCAATTCTGGAGATTTTTGCAAAGATGTTGCTTGGGAGATTTGTTTTCAAGGAAAGCTAAGTTTTTTTTTAGCTGTGCCTTTTCCTAGGAAATTATACTAAAGCACATAACAGCCACTTAAAAAGAGTAGTTAAATAGATGTTATTTTTTTCATCACACAGCTATAAAAGTATTTTAGATGAGGTATAAAATATGGTTTTTAAATGATATTATGATTTGCAAACACTAAAAAATAATTGCAGTGCAGTTGAGAGAGAGAAAACATCTAATCTTTATTGTGTAAGACAATGTGATAAAATATTTTACAGCCAAAAGCTCATTTTGCATCTGGAAAATTGTGTAAACTGATGGGGGGAAAAATCTCATTAAAACTAAAGGTTATTTTCTAATATTCTCAGAACAAAGCAACACATTATAACTGCATTTTTTCTTTTCTCATATTTATTACATCAGACAGTCACACAAGTGCCCAACATTCGAAATAAATAAAGGCATAAAATGACAAGACCGAGCAGATGGACAAAGATGAATTATGCCAGGATGCAAAAGATCTGTGTTAAGAACAACCGTGGGTGTTCTGGGGTCTCGTTAGCTATATTCGGTTGCAGGGATATATTATTAAGTATTAGGTGTTACATTACTTAAAACTTTGCCGGTGAACACTACCTTGCCTTCCTGAGAGTCTGCTCGCACAAGCCCAATTTTATAGGGCTATGCAAGAGGGAGGAGAGAGGAAAAAAAAAAATCCTTTCTTTCTTCCTTTCTTTTTCAAATGTGCTTACAATTACCTCTCTGTATTTTTATTGTCTTTTTACAAACCACAAAACTCACACTGGAGGCAAAGCTTAACTGCTGAGGCTTTCCTCGTGTAAATATTAGGAAATTACATTTGTACAAACTATGGGGCTTTGCAAATGGGGGCTGGAGAGCCTCCAACACAAATTAATCAGGATAAAGTTGCTCTATGTTGAACATGACCATAGTTTATTTTCTTAAAGTATTAATTTGTCAACAGCTTTCCTGCCTCGGCGTGGCTCATTTGGCGGGCAGAGGGAAGACACAGATGTGGCTGGCGCTAGTGGCGTTTTCACCTTGTGGTTTTAGGAACCGATTGCAGTTAATCAAAACAAAAGGATGCTTAATTTTTCAGTATGAATGTTCATATAAACCTTTAATATCACATGGCAGAAATGTGACTGGGAATGTAGGTGCTTCAGAAAGGCTTGTTTTCAGAGCAAAAGAAGAAGCCAATTGAGTCTGATGCTGAATAATTGATGTTACGTTATGTTTTTAAGGGTTTCCAAAAGAAATGCTTTTTGGATTCAGAGCCTTGAATTTTCTGTTCCTTGTAACGCCCACTCTGTGGGTCCCCCAGCACTGCAGCCTCAGAGTTGCAAATCCAACCTCAAGCCTTCTCACTCCCTAAAACACTGTGGTATTTTTAATTATAATCTCGATTTTCTTAAAATATTTGTTTCTTGTTCTGTTTCTGGAATGCAGAAGTGTGTGTAATGACCTCTATTTTTCAGATTTGCCAAAACAAATTAAGGAGAATGTTCGGCTCTCCCCTCGCCAAATGTTTAATGCTTCTCCATGAAAGCAAATCTTATTTGTAATGTATATTAAACCTGAAGTAAATAATGCATCCTGTCAGAGGCAAATGCTATTGTGCAACTAGGAACAGTCACCAATTTTGCTTTTGATAAAAATAGATCAGATGAAGGATTTAGTCATTTAAGAACTGCGTACTTCTGCACAGTTAGGAACCGTCTGCACACAAACCCGATGTACCCATCAGAAGGTAATGCCCAGGTAGGGTGAACTAATGTCTTATTGAGCCAAGTACTTACCAGTTATCTCGGAAAAAAACAAACAAACAAACAAAAACCCTCCAGTGTCCTATGACCAGGTCTCAAAGCTAATGCAAATGAACTCTCTAAAATCCCACTTTAATTTTTCCCACCTAGGATTAAGGTATTATAATGATGGACTAATTTCACAAATGATTTTTTTTTTTTTTTGGTTCTTCCTTCACCCTCTGCTCCAAGAATAGCAGAGAAGCAACAGGCCCTCCCTCCTCTGGAACTGTCCTGGCTGGAGTGAGGGGGCAGAGGTGTCCCCCTTTATCTGCTAGAAGGACCCTGCCAGACCAAATCGCTCATTTTCCACACATCACTACACCTCTTTTGAGCGAAGATCGACTTTAAGATGGTTAATAAGAGACAATTCCGTGCGTGCGTCCGGATTAACCGGCTTTCCCAGCCTCTCAGGTCGTCCCGGGTTGTTTATATTAACATACATCTTCAAATATTATTGACACTCTCCTTGTTTTATTAGTTTGCATTTACCTTGTTCACTACTTTATTATTCAAGATTTCCGCTGTTGCCAAGTATTAATCAATGTATTCTGCTGCTCAGTTGGGCAAGCTGTGTGCAGCACAGTGCCCCTAGGGTTACCAGAGCCAAGAAGGAGAAAAGTGTTTTAGACATGTACACAACATGTGGTTTACTATTATCATTAAATGAGGTGAACTGGGACTCTATACATATGGATTTCGAATTGCATAAATTTTGATTGATATCATTTGAAGACTGAGGCACTGAAAGGCTAGATTTTGTGAAAGACGATACACAGACCAGCTATTACCACATACAATCATACCAGGAAAAGTATCCGAAATGAGCGAGGCAGCTGGCTTTTAAATAGCTAAAACATAACATCAATACTTATTTTGAATAATGGAAAAAAGAGGTAAAAGATGTTGACCCCTGCCTGACAGGAACATACTCCAAAAGTAGAACTGGCCCCCTGGGGGCGGCCCCTGCTCCACAGTAGCTGCCAAGCCTTGCTCTTTTTCCCTCTTTCTGCTTCTTTCTCGTTCTCAGCTCGCCTTTCGCCCCTCTTTTCTTTTTTTTTTTCTCAACAAAAAAGGGTAAATATTTTTTTGAGCATTAAAGCCACTATGGACAAGCGGCTAGAAAAGAATTTTCACAAATTCAGGAAACACTTGAGAGGTAAAACCAACATCCTGAGACAGAAGACAGGCCAGCTTTTGACACTAGGTTGGACCTGTGAGGCCTAAAACCTCCAGCCAGGAAGTGCTTGCCCCGGGTCAGGGCTCCAGAGGCCCCGCGCGAAGGCAGGAGAGCGCGCAAGTTTCCATGCTCCACCGAAACCAACAGGCCTCTTCATGGGAAATTGGCTGAAAATGTGCTGACCGGCGTAAAAGTTTTATTAGAATCCTAGAGCAGGAACCTGAACTTCCAGGGAATGACGAGTCTGGACGGGTTGGGAAGCACGCGGCCCGGACCGAGATCCGGTGCTGGCGCTCTTGGGGGCTTGGCAACCCGTGCGCCAGGCTGCACCCCAGGGCCAAGTGCGCCCCCCCCCGCCCCCTCTAGAGCGAAGTGTGCAAGGCCGGAGTGGGAACGGCGCCCCAGGTCCCGCGAAATCGGGCAGGACGGCGGGGTGGGGGCAGGGGCGCACAATCCTTCACTCCCCCCGAGCTCCGGAGCAGGGCAAACTTTCTGAAAGGGGAAAGGGACATAAATCAGGGGGAAAAAAAATAGTTTCTGCACATTTTCAAAACCCGCGTTGCGCTCTCTGAGGTCCTTTTCATTTTAACCAAATCAGGGGGAA
>PVIR01000004.1:476252-488204 GCA_004026965.1 Petromus typicus
GAGGCCGGGGGACACACCTCGTTTTCGCGGATTTTTTCCTTTTTTTTTTTTTTTTTCCGCCTCCAGCTACAGCTGTGATTTTTCTGAGCAGTCCCAGCTAACGTTATTAAAGTTGCATCACGATGGAAACAGAGCAAAGCAGCTAACAGCCACGGCGCACCGGAGCTGCAAAGACCCGGAGCCTCCGGTTCGTGTTGTTGTTTTTTAAGTGCGAGGAGGCGCCAGTGAAGCTCGGAGTTTCCAACTCGTTGCTTATTTTGCAAAGTAAACAAGCAAATGTTATGTGCATAACCTTAGCTGTCTCGGTAAAGGTCAGCGCGCCCCTGCTCATTTCCTGGGCTGCCTTTTGGGGGCACTCTGATGCTGGGATTTCTTCGGGTGTTGGGGAAACAAGACGTGCTCGCCTAACAAAGACTCAATCTACAAAAGCTGCAAAACAAAAACATTGATTACATTTGAACGGGAGTGCGGAAGTTTGGTTCAGTGTGTAAAATACATAGAAACCCTAAATAGCAGGTAACCTGGGGCCCGGGCATCAGCCGGCGTAGGCATTCCAAAGTCCTCTGGGATAGGAAGATGCCCCCGGCTGGCTGACCGCAATTTTCAGGACCTTCAAGGCTGAGTCAAAATACCTCATTTAAAGTTTCCCTTGGAATTGCATTTTCTTCCAAAGTTACTTCTCACTTAAACGTCTTTGAAAACAACTGTCATGTAAGCAAAGATAATTTTCACACACATAGCCAGGTTTGAACTCAAGAGAGAACTTGGGAAGGAAAAACAAAATTTATATGTGGGAAGAGGGAGCTCATAGATACCCATTTTCTCTTACCAAAAAAAAAAAAAAAAAAGAAAAGAAAAGAAAAAAAAAGACTGCCTAAAAATCCCAGTTAGGTCAGGTTAAATTTATTATATTTTTTTATAGCTGAACTCTATGGTTTTGACTTGAGGTGGCAGCTGAAATGGACCAGAGACCTTTGGAATTTCAGTTCCATATATTACGGTGAGGAAGAAAATAAAGTCCCACCATTAGAAGGTAGGTTCTTGCCTTAAAATGTTCAACAAAAAAAATGTTCGTTTTTTCCCTACCATCTTGTGTGTGTGTGTGTGTGTGTGTGTGTGTGTGTGTGTGTGTGTATGTGTGTGTTTGCTTGTTTAAGTATGGAATGAGATGGTCGGACAGCGAACGCAGCTAAGCACAATATCAAACATAGCTATAAAGTGCATCTGCCCTTGCTCTGTATTAGACATTTTCAACCAGCGACAACACAATGGGGGAGGACACTGCTCGGAATTTGAAGCAAAACACTTCATTTGGTTAACGTGCAGTATTGTCTTTCACAAGAGTATTTTCTGGATGAGACTTGGAGCCAGGTGTATCCATGTTCTGAACTCGACTGACCATTAGTAACTTCCATCAGGACAGAAGGTGAATCTTTCTGGGGAGGGCTACCAAAGGCTGCTGGAAGTTCAGTTCCAAATGAAATGAAAAAGAGATACTATTTTCCAGAGACACCCTTCCATTTTGAGAGAAGTCCCTTCATATATTTTATATTCTTTTTCTTTTTTTTAAAATAAACTCACCTCTGAGTTTAGAAGATAGATTAAATATGGAATCCATTCTGGAAGTACTGTTTGCATCCAGCAAAAAATGTCTTGTCCTATGGCAGGTGTCTGTGGTAGATCTCTCTACCTTCCCTGTAACCACAATAGAGAAAGTCTCTTAAAATACCAAATAGGAACTCTGCACATGCCCGTGCCTCCGACAGGCCTGGACTGCGCGCTGCTGTCTGCTGTCTTAGCACTGTGGAAACAGCAGAGAAATATGCCACATTGATGCTGCCACTCTGCAGGTTAGCAGTACCGTTCTCTGTGTCACTTCTGGAGTTTTGCCTTCTAAGATTCTACCAGCTTCTGGCTACATTGTGTGGTTTTGAGATATAAACAGTTTCATTTGGACACCAGTGGAGAAAAAGGAACACAACACACACAGACACACAGACACACACAACAAAATACTTAATGCAAATCTTCATAAACTAAGACCTTATTGCTGTCTATTTTTTGGTGTATATTGAATGGAAATCTGAGTGGTTAGTTATCAACACCCAGAGGCAGGTTCTGAAGAGAGATGCCCAGAACTACAGGATGAAAATACACACACACATGCACATAGATGCGTACACACAAGAAATTAATTTCCTGTTCCTGGAAAGGCACAATAACAGGTTCTGTATCCTTAGCTTTCAGTACATATGGCACAAAGGCTTGAAGACAAGAAGTGAGAGTCTCGGACGTGGTCCTAACCACAGAGCCACAGAGCCTTCCAGCTGTGTTCGCAGCACTTGGGATGTCCTGGATGGCAATTAGGGAATCTGCTCTTTGGTTCGTATGACATATTTTTTAAATCATATAAACTGTTAAAAAAGAAACAAAACAACTTTTCAAAGCTACTTTGTGTTTTGCCAGTTCAGGCTCGTCCTTACATCTGCATTCTGGGAATTAATGACCATTTCGTTGTCTGCAGCAATAGATGAGGCTGTTTTTCACTGCGACCTGACAATATTCCTGGATGATATTGTTTGAGGATGAGTCTCACCCGTGGTTATGATTTTGCTTTATTTCTGTTTTTTTACTTGACTCCAACTCCTTGTGCAAAAGTAGCTGGGTAGCTGGAGAGTCACTGGGGCTTGATTTGTTCCCCGTTTCTCCCTGTGAGGACAGCACTCATCCTGGCTCCTTCAACCGCCAGGGTTAGGGCAACAGGAGGGCTGGTAGAGTCTCCTTCCGGGTACACAGCTGACCAACAGTACGTTCTAATATTCAACTGCATTTTGCAGAATGTCCTCTAGATTTCTTGTATTTAGTCTGTATTGTATGTGTTAAATACACAACAACAAAAAAGATACTTAACATGTCTACACTTCTGTCTGTCAGGATGTAAGACTTCAAGAAGTACAGATTTTTTTTCTTATTCAGAGCTTTAAAGGATATATGAGAGGGGTGTGTGTGTGTGTGTGTGTGTACTTGAATATTGTATTTCCTCCAGCTTTCTTATGTCACCTACATCACTCACTGTTTATTAAGAATAAATCCCATGGCACGTTCCCCAGGAGTCATGCACAGAAATAGAGGGGAGTGGGTTAAAAATCAGTGTTATCCCAGATGTGAGATTAAGGTTGACTACAGAGCAAAGGCTGGATTATGCTGGCAGGTTGCAGGTGACATGCTCAGGTAGCCCACTAACTGGAGCAATCTGTCCCTGAGCAGAAACCTCAGCCTGGCTCTGCCCTTGCTATGTATGGCTGGTGGTAGCATTCGTAATGCTATTCACAATACCCTCTCTAGTCTAGAACAGCACAGCCAGCTGTGGCCAGTAATTGCGTGTCTTTGTTTCTAAGGTTCTCTAAAGAGAACATCAGTAGGGTAGATATGAATTTGCACAGTGTTTTTTGTTTTTCTCCAGCCCAGATAAGTGAATTCCATGCTCAAACCAGCCCTTTTGGTCTGCAAATACTGCTCCTTCTCCAGGAAGTTGAAGGTCTGGAATTAAGAAGAGGAAAGACCGAGGGGCAGGCAGCCAGACTTTCTCTTAGCAACATTTGAATATCTTAAGTGGAGAGTGGCTGTGAGCAAAATAAAAACATGTCATGTGCCCAGGTGACATTTTGTAGCAAACAAGGAAATCGCAATCCAGGAAGTGTTGTATTTTATGCCAACAACAGCCTGACAGTTTTCTCTGTAAAGAAAACATGACACTTTTCCAAATATCAGAGGAGACGTCCACTGCTCATGGGACTCCTGTCCTGTCACTGAACTGGAAGGTCGCAGTCTGGCTTCGTGATTTCTGTGCCTTCACAATGTGGTGGTGGAGGTTTTGCACGCTAAATGCTGTAGGCTAAGGGAAATCTTTCCCTTCATCTCTGAAAAAAGTGACAGGAGGAAAAAGGTCCTATGTTGACAGCAGTAACCTCTAGGTTTAAAGGCTCTGCCCTGAGCAACCGCAAGGAAAATTGCCCATGCTAATGTGTGGCCAGAGCGGTCTCATATATGCAAAGGGTAGGGGTGCCGAGTGGACCTGTCCCGCCCCAGGTTCTATGGTGGGCTATGTGGGAGGAATTCTTACTATTTTTTTTTTTTTTAAATCATGTTTTAATGACAGCCTTGGACCTTGTGTCTCTCCACTTGTATTCAACACTGGGCATGATCAAATGTGCCATCTACACTGTGTTCTCCAGAGTGTGTGTATGTGTGTGTGTGTGATTCTGATCTGGCCCCACACTGGCATTCAGGGGAACTTGCCTTTTTTGGAACACTTATCTGTAGAACTGCTTTGAGTTGTCTTAAAGTGCTTGTGGTCATCCTGTCATTTCCAAAAAGTGCCCAGCAGGAGAGAGCCTCCACAGGCACGTGTGAACGGTGCACACCTCCGGACAGGGGCAGGTGTGCATGTCATGGCACCAGCCAGCGCGTGTCCTAGGAGGACGAGCAGAACAAGGGAAGCAGCATTAATAAGAATACAAGACTGACAATGAAGACACAGTTTGCTTCCCTTTCACAGGGAGGCGACTAGACTTTGAACCTTGGTAAATGTTGATGTCCTGTTTTTATCTGGTCTCAGCTGTGCTGCTGAAATAAAAAAAAATTCTTTCAACCAATTTCTTTTAAGAGTGGGGTTCCATTTTAATTAGTAGGAAGGCAAAATGTCGCTTGCCATGTCGATACATAATTCTTTACACTAAGGGGAAGCAGGCTGCTGCTTATAACTCAGAACAAAATAAAATAAAATATGAGAAAAACCCAGGCTTGAAAGTGGAGAACAGAATTGAAACTGATTTGCTCCTGTGGCCCCTACACACCCCTGCCTGGGCTCCAGGGTTCTCCTCAGCCCTCCCTATAGCTCGGACTCTACGTTATATGCTTCCTGTTGCCCCTTTTATAAGCAATAAGAATTTAATAACTGAGGGCAACTCTATAGCAATATTTATATGGGTCAAGTGGCTTAAAAGTATGCAATAAATGTAAAGTTATGAACCACATTGCCCCTTTTTAAATAATGCAATGAACACGGAGATATTATGTTTCATATTCTGGAAAAAGGTGTTTCGGGCTAAGCTCTTGGCGTACAGCAGACGTGAAAAGTTATACTGAGCCCATAACAAAGTCACTGCCTGCTTAATATGGTGTGTTATGTCGAGCTCCTTGTGTCAGTCTCAGCCTTCAGCAAGAGGGTCCCAGATGGTATCAACAAAACCTTAGCTTTCTCATTAGCAATCAGCAAATTCTCCTGGTGTCTGCTAGTTTCAAATCAAGGCAAGTGCCTCTACTCATAGTGTGAAACCCAGTAGGATAATAGAAATAATGTTGCCTAATCAGTGGCAAACACTTGAGATCCCACATTCATAACAGAGTGGAGTAAATTTGGTGAACTTGCAGCTTTTAACAAGTATCAGGAGCCCTAGGCTCCCCTAGGGCATGAAGTAGCAGGAGGCAAAAGCTGAGGCCACATAACCCCTGACACAGGCGGTCCCAACTTGTCCGGGGCCCTCCAGGCAGTCTGGGAAGGAGGCTTCTTCTCCCTGGGAAACAGGTAGGAAATAGGTTTTCTGAGGTTCTTGACAAGTCTGAACAAAGGGACGTGCCTTGGGTTGGGTTCCGCCGCAGCGGATGGTGGTTGTTGCAGTGAAGACTTCATGGATTTGGAATTGTGTTTCTAGGCACCCAGTTTGGATGGTACTGGCCAAATTCCATGATGAAATTATGGAATTCGTGGAAGCCTAGTGGAGTTTGGCTCTTTTCAGTCAAGGATGCTGGAGGTAACTTGTTTTCCTACCTGGATTTCAAGGGGCTGAGCCTTGGCTCACATTGTCTTCTACCTCCTCATTTTGTGCATATCTTTGGGGAATAACAAGTTGCTCTGAGGACTTTCAGTATCCTGTTCTCCTACTCATGTGGGTTAGAGTTAGGCCTGTACATTCCTAAACACAAGGCACTCCAGTGAGCTGCTTTCAAGCCTGTCCTTCCCATCCCTGCTTCAACACCTGGCCTGCACCTGTGCCACGCTTACCCTAGCACCTGTGTCTTGTTTTAGGCCTCTGCTCAGAGACTTTCATCTCTGCAGCCACCTGCCGCAGCTCAAGAAGGGCAAGGCCTGCAAGGCAGAGACCTTGTCTTGCACTGAAAGATAAGGAAAAATCTTCACATCCACGCCTCAGCTGGACATTTTTTACATGGGCAACTTCAGGGTGGGTTGATTTTTCAGAGCTGGATAAGTAGGTTCATGCAGAGGAGGCCTCTACCAGCATTCAACCACAGATATCAGCTTGGAAACAAACTAGAGAAGGGGCTCAGTAGTCAGGGAAGTTCTCTGAGAAGAGCTCTTCCTTCCTATGACCCCACCACAGGGCCAGAAGGTGGCCCATGAGAAATATGCACTTGGTGTCACTTTGCATTCAAGATGACAGCCCAGGTTTCTGAGCTGGGTTTCATATATGGCGTATGGAGTGCAAGTGCATCTTTTCCACATCTGTGTGGGTGTTTTATGTCCATGGACTTGGTACTTGGTAGCATACTAACGAAGACATTGTGCATTTCTTATCCAGTTCCCCTTTCTAATCACGGGACCTCAGTTAGCCACTCTGGTTTCTGTAGTAAAAGAGAGAGCTAATTCGAGAGGCAATCTAAGTGCCACATTATTAAGAAGGTATCAGTGCTGAGAAAGAGTGTCACATGCTCAATGTCCATGTCATTGTTGCCACCATCTTATTACTCCTTTTTCCTAGACACTTGTCTTAAATAATAGACTGCCTCCATCTTTATATGCAATGTGTGTGCCACCATACTGCCCACTGCTTCACTGTGGGTAGCAGGAGAGGAAGAGGGAATATGAAAAGAGGGACGGACCAAAGGAGAGATGAAGGTAAGAGAGCAAAGGAGGAATGAAGGAACAAATGTAGGGAAGGAGGAAAGAAAGAGGGTAGGTTTTCCTCAAAGTTTTCTCTTACTATGGTACATTGGAATGATTTCTTTTTGTTCTGAAACAACAGCTCTTTTCTCTTACTATGGTACATTGGAATGATTTCTTTTTGTTCTGAAACAACAGCTCTATCTCAGACTATTTGAACAAGTTTATAACAGAGTGATGACCCTACATTTGATTTATAAATTGGGCATTTTCTTTTAGTAGACAAAGTCAGGAAATGCTTTATTTGAACTTAGTACATTTATTTAGGTAGAAACGCTCTGTGTCAGGGTTGGCAGGTGTATGGCACACGTGCCACAGTGGGCTTTTTGTATCACTAAAAGCTCTAAAAGGTTTTCCTTTACTGCCTTATAGATGCTTCCCAAATTTGAAGGACCAGAAGGTGCTGGAACTCGAAGCTCATGTGACCTTAGCACCTCTGCCCCTTCTCATTACCACCCTGGCTAATTAGGATTGTAGAGGTTCTGCAATGAAATAAAGACAGCTGCTTGTTGAGGGGAAATGCCTAGCTCAAGCTCAGGGGGTACCGGCCCTCCTTCCTTGTTGTGGAGCCTGTTCAACCTTCTCTTGGTAACTCCCCTCCCCATCTCTTCTGTGCGATGTGGCAGATGCTTTTCACATTTAACTGTGAGCTCCTCCAGGACAGCACCAAGGTGCATAGCGACTGCGTGTTAAGTACATGAGACGTAAATCAGTGGAGCTCGTGATAAAATTATTACACTACAGGCACTGGGAGCGATACCTTCAACTTTGCTTTTGTTTCATGGAAACGTACTGCACCCTTCTATCACATAGTTACTTGACTACATAGTCTATAAATCATGTTAGATTCTGCCAGACAGGTTGGGGAAGGTGAGCTGGAAATAATGTGGGAGTTTCTTTCTAGCACATATGGCTGAGATGATGGGGCCTCACTCCTAACCTCGGCCTTCACAATGGACCAGGACTAAGTATCTGCACAGAATTAAACACTTGGCCTGGGTTCTGCCTCCACTCAGCTGGCACTCACCACTTGAACCTAGGAAAGCCACCTCATTTCTATAAACCTTAAAGTCCTCCCATGTCAAATGTGGATATCGGCGATCCCTGTTCTAGGGATTATTAGAAAGATGAGTTGAGCTAGGGTATGAAAAAGCCTCATCCAGCCTCTACCGTTCTACAATTGATAGTCCTTTATAAATGTTAGTTCTTAGGCATACTCGTTTGCACTAAGATCAGCAACATTTTCTATAAATAGCTGGTCAGTGGATATTTTTTGTTTTGCAGTCTACATCGTCTCAGTTACAAACACTCAGCTCTGCCTTTGTAGCAGCAACTGCTGCAGACAATGTGGACATAAATGACGACAGCTGTGTGCCAATAAAACTTTATTTATCAAAGCAGGCAGAGGGCTGGAGTTTATCTGAAAACTGATGTACGATGACTATTACAACTAATTTAATCACCCAGATAAAAATCTGTAAGCTCTTTTGCTGGTGGTCCTAGTTTGGTCTTGGCCAACATTGTCATTCTGCCGAAGGAGTTTCAATTTCTTTCAAAGATCAGGGTCCCTTTGATCTGAAAACACTTTCATTGTGAGTATACCTACCTTGATCTACTTATACAAGCAACACTGTGAATGGAAAGAGTGGTTTTGCTACTAATAATGTTACTAGAGATATGATGATGTGTTATTCAAAGTATTAGGACAAGCTCTGACCTCTCTTGTCATGTGTACAATGAAGGAAAAGACTATGTTTGAAGAAAAAAATTGATGTAGCTCAAAATTTCAGGTCATTCTAGAGCTATAATTGGCTTAGAAGCTATGACGTATTTTGTTTGCTATTCTAAAATGCTCTTAATAGAATAATCTGTGCACCTTGCAAAATGGAACAGGTTGGTACCAATCTTGCTTCTTCTTCAATTGAAGAGCTGTTGCACAGAACTCAGAGTTTTTCAAGAGCTGTTTTGTGTTTTTCTCTCTTTTTTTTTTTTCTTTCAGCAAACTCATCAAAATGAAAAGGTCTGTTTTCAGGTATGTGAGCACTGAGAGTGACAGAGAACAAAACAATGGTGTTATTGTCCAGGGAAGGACTTTCAGTAAGACAGGATGCCCCGGAGGGGCCCACAGGTAGCAATCTGATTCAGGAGAAGGATGGAACTCTCTTAATGGATGGGTTTTGGTGAGACAGGTATGGCTGCCATGCATCCTTCCCATTTTGAGGGTGGCTGTGGTGATTGGGAAGCTGGAGATTATAAGGGATACCAGAACACTCCAACCCTGCCTCTGTGTCATCCTGTGTAGCTTTTCAACATCTGTACATAGCCAGAGTTTGACCAAGGAGAGACAGGTTCATAACAGGTGTGGTTCTTTCCAAAATGGATGAGGATGGGGAGAAGGGATAGCTTATGAAAAGCCGTGGAGGACTGGTGCCTCCTGATGTCAGAAAATCACAAATGTGATGTAGAGTCACGGTGGGGGTGGAGGAGAAAAGTCAGGTAATGCAACCAGTAGAGGATCTGGGTTTCTTATTGGGAGCAGTGGTCATCTAGGCTTGGAACAGCGGATGGCAGTGCAAGGAAACCGGCTCCAGCCAAGGGCAAATGTGCCAGTGCCATAGGGTGTGGGGGAAATGTGAGTGGCTCCCAATGGGAAGCCTCAAGGACCAACATGCTTCATGAAGGCAGTCAGCACCTGTGCCTTTCTGTCTATTTTCATGCACTTATTCACTTATCATTTATTATGCCATTTATTATGAGCCTGGCAAATGTGAGTCCCGGAGAATACAGAAATGAACCTGGCCCCTGACCACAACACGGTCAAGGCCTAGACAACAATGAAAAGATGGACAGTTGCTTATTTAGTCAATACCATGTTTTCATTTAATACCCTCTCTGTACCAGGGGCTTTATGGCTACCAGGAAACCAGCCATAAGAAAATACAGGACCAAATTGGACTCAGTGGTCCACACCTTGTAATCCCAGCTAATGTGAGAGCTGAGGCAGGATGATTTCAAGTGCAAGGCCAGCTCAGCAACTTAGTGGTGTCTTGTTTATGGTTGAAATAAAAAAGATCTGAGGATGTAGCTCATTAGTAGAGTGCCTTCTTGGCATGCGTGAAGTGCTACCTTCAGCTCTTTAGGGCCTTAAACAAACAAACAAAAAAAATCAAGGCCTTTTCCTGTTTTCAAAGTGTTTCACACACTGTGTGGGTGGAGCTAATCTTAAATAGCAATCATGTGTTTTGTAACTTTTCCTCAACTCACCTCTTTGCACCCCATCCTTCCCCTAGCTAGGAGCCCCCACCCACCTACACAGACACATGAGACTCAGCTCGACACAAAAAACAGCTATTCTGTTAAAAACCTCCTCTTTGTATCCTGCAGCTTCCCTGTGAACCTGGTACTTGCCTCCACAGGAACTTTTCACCCAACTGAGGTGTACAGCCCCAGATTGTACAGGTGTTCATAGTAACACCTTAGAAAACAGTGTTTGTAGAAGGCTGCCACCTTAGTAATAGAATTATCCTAACCATTGCTATTGACTTCTGAAAATATTCCTTTTTCCATAGAAACCTCCTACCAATGGAGAGTAACAAATCTTGCCTTTAAGTACTGTGCCTCAACTGAGCTTGTGGCCTTTCCTCCTCAGCTTGTCCTTGGAGGAATGGACCCCAGCTGGATAAACCTCTTGGTTGGACTTTAAGATCGTGTCATGTCCTGAGAGACTGTCACTTGTTGGGACTTAGGCGTAACACACACACTCTGTAGGAGCTTGGGGCTCATCTTCCTGTGGTTTGGGTGGACTGTATACATGGCCCTCACCTGCCACCTTGGTTCTAGGAACTCCTGTTGATTTTGGCCTGAATGCTTCTAATTTTGGGGGCCCTGGAGTCTTCCACTATCCAAAAATGTCCCTCGCAGGAGGTTGTCATGTATAAGACTTTTGTTGTGGGCAGTGGGGTAGTGTTGGGGTGTCATGGCAGAACTCAGTGTGACTCACTTCCCTGTAACCCTCCCCTATTCTTCTCCTTAAGGCCCAGGGGATGCTCCTGGGATTAGTCCTGGTCCCTTGGTAGAAGAAAAACATTCAGAAAGACCAAAATTAACCTCACTTGAGGGCATTGAAGCTCTAGTCTGTGGTTTGCCAGATAAATCATAAGTATTCTTCCCCCAGCTGGGACTTGCATCTCTGAGCCCTACTCCTTCAGCAGGTGAGGATGGAACATTTTTCCTGCTTCAGCCAGCTCCTGGGTGCTCTCTGTGAGGCTCATATTCAGAGTTGCTTCATGGTTAACCTAGTCATGCCCCCTCTTTCCCAAGCTAATGAGCCTTCAAAATGTGACCTTCTACCTAATCAAAAGTTTTGCTTCTGAAAAATGCACTTTGTGCTAACTTCTCCAGAACGTGCAAACCTCCCCAGAACAGATAGAGCATAAAACTCACTTATGTAAGTTGTAAAACTATGTGTTCTACTAAAATAACCTTGCAGCTGCGTTCTGCAAAGATAACCAGACAGTTGCCCTTTGCCCCAGTTTTTTGTAACCACCCCAGCTAAAACCCTTTTCTATATAAGCCCTCTGTAGTTTCAATTCAGGACTTCCCTTCTTTAGGAGATGAAGTCTGCTCACGTGAATAAACAAACTTCTAACTTTCAATATCTGCTATGTGTCCTGGGTATGGACTTATTTCTCACTCTCCTTAGCACTGCACTGTCCCTTTCCTCCAGATGCAAAATATTATCCATTGGCCAGCTCCCAGCAATAGAGCTTTGTGGATAGTCAGACCTTTTAGCTCTGACTCTTTATTATTCTGCTTCCTGGCTGCCATAGGTTGAGCGGCTTTGCTCTCTCATGCCCTCTGTCATGATATTCTGCCTCCCCACAGAACCGAAAGAGTTAGATGATCATGAACTGAAACCTTGAGCCAAAATAAACCTCCTCTTGGGGCCGGGGAGTTAGCTCAGTGGTTCCGGCGCCTGTTCGGAACCACTG